>WEKY01057664.1:1564899-1727037 GCA_013390045.1 Picathartes gymnocephalus | reverse complement strand
GGGTGGTTATTTAAAAAATGAGCTCCAAGAAGAATTTTTTGCCTGCCTTAGATACCCACATCCAAATGCTCATGCAAAGGATGCTCTGTTCCAACAGAAGACCCAAACAAATTCAGGTCTAAAGTCAAGGGCGGGTGCAGCACCCACAAAAGCTGCAGCTTTTGTGCTCTGCTGACACTAGACTGGCTCATTTCAATTGATTTCTTTGATGTACAAATATAAAGCAGTAGTAAATCATTATCCATCCATAATACATCATTATAAAAATAGCTTTTTACTGCCCTTCCACCTCAGCTTCAAATCATCAAAGATGCCCTTATTTGCAGACAGAGCTAAAGCCAAAATGTTTATTAGTAGTGATTCTACAAGTGCTTATACATTTTCAGAATGTATTAGAAATGATGATAGCACATGAACTGGATTAAAAAACCCCTCTGTAAATTCCTTGCCCTCTCTGTCCCCATCCCAGGTGGATGCTGCAGGAGCACAGCAGGAAGCAGCACTGGGAAGCTGGGAAGTGCCTCCATCAGTGCTGTTGCCAAAGGCACCAGATCCAAGTCCAGGCTGGGAATTGTCCCACGTGTATTTAGGGTTCAGCCCATGCACAGGCACAGGAGGGTTTGTGAAGGTCAGCTGAGGCCATAAAGGAAATTTGTAACAACTCAGGCCAGCCCACATTTTGTCACGTTACCAAAAACATTCTGTAAATAAGTATATTTACAGGCCACTTCCTTTAGGCAACAACTCCTTCAAGCAGCATTCAGGGTTTAATGCACAGCCATGCATTTCCACAGGAGTGCTCTCACTGTGGGTTGCTATAGATCCAGGCCTCAAATGGAGATTGGCACTATTGATCCTCTGGGGTTTATTATGGTCTGCCTTGCACAGGACTCAGGACGCGGCTGCAATCCAGCACCCATCACCTTGCCTGCCTTCAGCCGAGATCATGGATGGCTCCACGGCCATTCCAAAGGGCATCCACACTCCTGGAGGGTGTTTTGGGTGTCTCTGCAGGGCCCCAGAGCTGGCAGGGGGGCTGTGGGTGCTGCACCCCAAACACGCCCAGCTGAGCCACCCACAGCCCCCACTGCAGCAGGAGGGGCTGCCCGTGTCCCTCTGCCCCAAACCCAGAATAAAACGCCCCAAAACCCCAACCCCGGGAGGTGCTGTCCCCCCCTCTGGGTGCCAGCTGGGGCTGTTCAGTGAGGAGGAGTGTGGGGCTGAAGGCTGAGGTGGCTCCTCCACGCCGGGGTTGCTTTCAGACCTTTCTCCCACACAAGGTGTGCTCGTCAGGCTGAGCTGACACCCAAAGCCCCTAGCCTCCTGCTCTGTAATACTTACCAGGAGCCACCTACTAAGGACTGAAAACGGAGTCAGTCTCTCAAGTTTCTCAGTCTCCTAAATCTCATTTGTCAGGATTTTGACACTTGAAACCAATCTGGGATGGGCAAATCAGGAATCAGCCTGTGCTCATCAACCCAGGCTCAGTGCTGTCTCAGGAACTGTGCACATCAGCCACTGAGGGGGAAAATGCTCAAAAAGCCTTTACAGAGATTAAAGAAAAGTGCAAAAATGTTGGTATTTTGAAGACTGAACTATTTAGTTACTTTAAACTGCACGATACTGGATAACTGAGCAAAGATCTCTCTTCAAAATCTGTACCACAGGAGCACTGCCAGCACTGGGTCAGCCAGAAATGCTGCAGCACCCCAAGGGCTGTTTCAACTCCTTTTTAAAAATAGGATTTAGAAATAAAGTCCAGACCTCACTTCAGAAAATTTCATTGGAACTGAAACTATAATATCTACAGGTACAATTTAAGTTCTGGTGCTGTAATGTTTTATTCACACATGAGCATTTATTAATAATCAGGAGGACTCACAATTCCTAATGCTCCTGTTTCTTTGCATCATTCAATTTTTGATGGTTTGATCAATGGCAGTATGATTAATGCAGTTATTAGAACACCTGTTACAAAAATAATATGGAAAAAACCCAGTTTGTACACTGGAAGAATATTCTGGTAAGTCACTTGATCACGTGTAGAACAGAGGGCAACAGAGAATTGACACTGGTTAAGCAAAAAGATTTCTTTCAGGAACAAAAAAAATCAGGTGATTCTATTCTGCAGAGTCTGCTAATGGGAAAAAAATGCAGTGCTAAAAATGAAAGAAAGAAATGAAAGAAATTGTGTCTCCATTTAGATGTAGACAGAAGTAAATGTAATCACAGGAAATATATTCCCTGTAGATCTATTTAAAGGTCTTCTTTGTTTTTAAGTGACAGAGATTTATATTCAGGGCACGTGTGTGTAAACACGTGTACATAAACAGGGGTTTGTAAGTAAATAAGCACCGTGCCTTTGACCCAGGAATGAAAGTAAAGAGGGAACAGGTGATCACTTAATTCCACCTGACTCAAACCAGCTTTCAGTCCCATGGTTCGAGATGGGAACGTTTCAGTTGCAAAGTTCAGAATCTGAAACAGTAATTAGGAAAATGCTTAATACCAACCCACCCTCTTTATTAAGTCATTTCTTCAAGTATTTTTAATAGTGCAAAATACTCGTTTGCATCAGTACAGTTACTATGGGAATTCACAGTAAAAAAAAAAAAAACCTTAAAAGATTTCCAAAGTCAAACAAAAAACTTTTTAATACTGTATTTTTAGCAAGAACATTTTTAACAAAGAATGTGTACTTTAACTTAATATGGTACAACAGAGAAACCATACTTAAAAGTTTCCATTATCTAACACTCTACTGCATATTCATTTTTCCATCTTGAAAGACCAAAAGCCAAGCTGAACTGAGCATTAAAAAAAAAAAGCATCAATTATAATCCTCATATTACGTCAGCTATTAGGGTTTAGCTCACACTTCTGAATCGGTCATCTAATGAAAGGACAATTTTTACATCGTTCTTTTAAAAAATGTACACACATTTCTTTTTAAAACGTAATATATATCGAGTATCTGCTTCAGTAAACAAAGCTTAATTTATAAACACAATCGAAACAGCTCCATGTTGAACAGTTTCAGTGATAAACTGGACTTGTATGATGTACAGCCAGTGAGGACCATTGTGGCTTAAATTCATTGTGCCATTGCTATTCAGTAATAGCCACCTCCTAAGGAAAAAAAAAAAAAAAGTTCTTTTTTGGGGCGGGGTGGGGAGGGGAAATAATTCCTGTATGTGCTTAAAAATACTAAAACTCCTTTCTATCTCCAGGGACCTAGAAATGATCTGTTGTGACAGGCTTGGTTTGGTATGGTAAGCTTGTAAAAAGTCTCAGTATTTTTTAATACGGCAGTTTTCAATGCAGCAACAGTAAATTGCTTGAAATTGTCCTTCAAGTTTCATGCTACAAATCCTGTTCCTCACACAGTACTGAAGGCATCAAAGGTTGGAAGGGACATTTCTCAGGAACTATATAGTCTTCAAATAGTGGTCATCATACATTTCTCAGCAACAGGTGGTTCCTTCAGTACATAATGGTCGGTTTGATGTATGTTCTGTTTTCTGGAGGGAGGCAAAAAAAGAAGAAAAAAGTCAATTACACAGTTAACATTTTATAATTAACTGACACTTAGGTGGTTTCTTTACTTGGTTGTGGATCTTTTTTTCCCTCAAGCCAAATGACCAGATCTACAAGTGATATAAACTAAACTCTCCATCCCATGGGCAGGTTTTGTGTAGGAAAAGGAGGCACTGGGTGGCAACACCTGGCCAAGGCCTCAAGAAAGAACAAAGACCCACCAGCACAGCCCTGGTGTTTGCCAGCAATGACTGAGGACAGGTTACAAACACTCTGGTTTGGATTTTCTTCCTTTAAGGTATTTCTTTTAGAATCAAACACTCTTTTTCTGCCAAAGGCAGCCTGTGCTGGATTGCTGCCTCTCTGGGACAGACCAGCTTTACCACACACCCTTGGCACTGCACAAAACCTGCCAGGGAACAGGGCGTTAAAACTGCACTGCTTTCAAAAAATGTAAATCAGGATCTGTTCTTGGAAAACTGTTCTTTCATTCAGAAACCACCACATTTTGCTTAAAATTCTATTTCTTTATTTAGAGGACGAAGCAGAAAAGCACTTCATAAAAATATTCCTAGTTATAGTACCTATCAACTGTGATTTTTCACATTAAGCAACTTTAAGCCCAGAGAAAAAATAAATATTGAAATGCCCACAGAAACTGAAGCTAACAAGAATCCATATTCGTGTTCATTATACAATGAATCATGAATCCACCCAGCTAAATCTGCAAGTACTGATCTGGAAGATGATAGCAAAATGATAATATGGAGCAGCATTTTGTATAATGTTGACATCTCTCCCATTCCTGTTTTACATATGCCAATACCAAGCACTCCCAAGGAACGAACAAGTATTGACCTGCAAACTGACACTGATCCTTGGAGCAATCTCCAAGTTTGCCACATTTCAATTTCAAAATGCATTTCAGCTATAATATGAGTGATTTATCATTTAGCAGTAGCTGTCAAAGTAACCTCCTAGATAAAACAAAAACATCTGGAACCATAAACAGAGGAGAGCAGTAGCTGAATTTTAATCCAAATCCGACATGTTCACTTCATTAGGAACAGGAAACAGCTAATTAGTAACTGAATGTTTCATGGTTTTAAGGAGGCTCAGACTCTCCAAACCCAGATGATTTAATATGAATTTTGGATGTAAGCACAAATAAAGATCACAAGAGCCAGGGACACAACAACTCCAGAGGAACATTTGGGAGCCTCCAGAGAAAGGACTAAAATTAGTTTCAGGCCATTGGTTGATGAAAATTCTTGTCTTAAACGTAGTGGGGAATTACTAAAGCCTGGGGGGGGTGAGCAGAAATGCAAGAATTGAACACTGTGGGGTTTGTTTGTGGTTTGGGTTTTTTTTTTTTTTCCTTTTTCTCATGATCATTAGGGAGCTGCACATGGTTTCTTCGTAGTGGAGGCTGTTCTTCATTTTCTTATTAAATTTTAAGTATTATTTTTTAACTTAAGGTAAGATGAAGACATTGAGGGTACTATGGGCTGACTAAACTTTGGAACAGGTTTCCATAGTTCCTTCCAATTCCCCTTATTTCCCAAGGAAAAGTTCAATGGAGGGATCTGGAATACTTGTAAGAGAGAAAAGTAAATGCCACAGCTCAAACCCAAGTGCAGCCACCCAGGAGACATCATTGATCAATGAACAGAAAGTGCACAGTTAAATATTTCCTCTTTTATAACACCCTCAATTATTCTCCAGAAATTAAAATACTTTTTTGTTGCTGTGCAATAAACTGAATTTCATGGCATTAACCACGTCACACAGCAACCACCTCTGAGGAATTAACGTGTTGGGAGCAGCTGTGCCCCCACTTACACAGGAAAGACAATGTGATGTTGTCAAATTAATCTTTTCTGGAGAATATTCACCATCTCCTCAGTGCAGCTGACTGCAAGCTACAGACCATTTTACAGCACTTTACTGTATTATATAGCAAAGATTTGTGTGCAATAAATGTATTCTTTTATCAGGTTTATCCCTTAATCAAATATTCATTTATGTGGGCTTCATTCTATTAAAAAACGAAATTATACAAAGGTGAGCAAAAGCGTAGATTTACAGTAGTTTAAAGCCTAATCTCATTCTCTAGGGGTAATACTGACAATATAAAAACTGTATAAATGATATTCCCTAACACTAAATATGCTTATGAGCCCCCTGTGCACGTTACACTGCTTTACAGCCTACAGAGCAATGCATGACTGGCTTAATAAGCAAGACATTTAAAAAGGTGGTTTTTTTCCCCTTCACAATGTGTAAGAAAAGTAAAGATCTCAGAGTTTCTTCGTGAGCCAGAGTCTGTGTTAGTAACTGGAATTTTCCCTCAGGATGGCTTTCTCTTCCCTGAGTTGCTAGCCCAGGGTAGGTGCAGCTCTTGCACTCTTTTTAGCCACAATATCATCACTCGTCTTTTTCTTTCAAGGTTTTAATGGGTGCATAAAGGACAAATCCAAAGGCAATAATCATCATCTGCATATTTATTCACGTTTAGCTTTTTGTTTTTTTCAATTTTCTGAATCCTTTGTGAGGCTTTGATTGTGAAATCTCTGGTTTAAATGAGGAATTCAGCTTTATTTTCCTAAACTACTTTAAAACAAAATTTCCATGTGTACCCTCTCAATGTGCCCTGGCAACGCTGGTGTGCAAACCCAGTCCAGGGGGGGAGAAACATGCAGGCTGCAGCTACACCTTGGGGTTGCCAGGGATCTGTGGGACAGTGGGAACTGTGAAGAATTCCCTGGAGGAAGGAAATGTGGGATCTGCTATGCAGTGAGAAAACAGATAAATATGTTGTATCAATAACTGTAAATTATCCATGTAATGTATTAAGGTACAACCCAGCACTACAGGCTGCAGAGAATACGGGTCGCAGGGATGCAATAATGAACTGGGAATGCTGCTCTGCCAAATGAGCTGGAGGAAGAGCTGGGAGGGCAGCTGGACTAAGGTGAGGTGGAGCTGAGACCTGGCTGTGTGGCCGGAGCAGGGCCAGGGCGTGAGGGCAGCCCTGTGCCAGGCTGTGCCCTCCTGGAGCCCCTGCACAGCTCCTGCTCCAGGGGTGGGAGCCTGGAGTCTCACAGGATACCCCTCCAGTGTCCAACAGCACAGGAGCTGAGCTCTCCATCCTTCCCAGGCTGGGTGAACAGCCCCTCAGTTAGATCAGAGCTAAGCCCAGCTTTGCAGGAAGCAACACATGGGAAATGCAATGCTGTAACAATAAATCAACTTGCAAAGCTGGCTAATTAGTTTGAACCAGTGTCTTGCTTTGTACAAAGAAAAAAATCAGACAAAACCAGTTTGCTTCTACTGTGGATCACACCCCTCAGAAAAACCCTCTTTCCCTAAAGCCCTTGGCAGACAGGAGTGCTGCCTGCCTGGAAGGGGAATGAATCCAGGCCCCTGCTCGTGGGTAAGGACCAGAGCAATTACCAAAACACACCAAAGGATCCCTTCGCTGCCATGAAAAGAAGATGGATCTGGGCTGATCATTCAGCTGAATGACAAGTAAAAATGACTTCTCTGCCTGCTTATTAGTTGTCCAACAAAACTTCTCCTTTATCTGCAAATATCCTTCCAACAGAGCAGTGACAGAGCAGGGCATGGCTCCCTCTAGATCCAGGATGAACACGGTCAATAAATGCTGGTTCTGTGAGCAGCAGTACCAACCAAGGTTGGTTTGTTTCAATCTCTCACACTTTCCTCTCTCCACCCCTGCAGAGCTGCCCTCTCTGATGTCAAGAGCTGGCTGAGCCCAGGGGATCCCTTGGGATTGGTACCAAAACCTCTCCTTCCCTCAGGACTGTGGTGCCTGACCTGCAGGGCTGCTCACTCACGCAGCTGCTGGGTTAGAGTTTCTTCCCCATTTGCTTTGTGTGTAAAGCTGCTGAGTCAACCTTGTCACGTATTTCCTCATCCATGTTAAAAGAGCTGAAAAAACTTGTGCTAAACCTAGGATTTCTGGTCAGTCACTGTAAGGCACTGTTCCTGCTGAGCAGCTGACGGGGCAGCTCTCAGCTGGGAACTGCACAGGAGCTTTAAAAGAGCTTTTCTAGAAGCTCTGCAATGACACAGCATGAGGTAACTACCAGGAGTTTAGTAATTCCCAGCCTCCAGAGCAGGACATGCACTAGGGAGAGAATACAGCTTGGGCAGGAGGAAGAACAACAGGCCTTAGACTCACATAAAGCACCTTGGATTTGAGAAGTCACTGGTTAGACCAGAACATTAATAAAGCAAAGCCCTGTTCTCTGAATGATCAAACCCAAAATACGTTCCAAACTACACCAGTCTTTGACAAACAGATGAAGTGTTATTCAGGGTAACTTGAGAGTTTCTGTGCTATGTCACAAACAAAAGCAGCAGCAACAGCCCTGGGTCACCCTCCTGTTGCAGGCACAGTGAGGCACATTTTCACCTCAGGAAAGCCTGCCTGCCTATGCTGGTGCCTCCTTCCTGAAATTCATAGTATTTTATTTTTTTGTAAATTGCTGTTATCAAGTATTACTGTAACTTCTACTTTTTAAGATATTAAGCTAACATTGCTTTGCTGATTGCTCCAATATCCCCTAACAATGAAATATTGTAATACAAAAGTTAACTAAGGTATAAACATGCAAAAGGAGAAGTCTCCCTGCGATCATAAAATGATGTTATTTTCTGTTCAGCAGTTCATGTTACTGCTGTTCATGCTAATTAATTAAAGGAGCTGTTGCTGTAATGTGCAAACAGGGAATCTGAGAAACTGAGAGGGCTTTTAGGTCTCGGAGTGAAGTTAAGTCAATCTGGGCGCGGGCAATCAAATGTAATGAAATCACTTGTCAGTGCTAAGCTTGCAAAAACTGTGAAGTTTGACTAGGGAGTAAAAGGATTATAATTAGATTTCCAATAGGATAATAACTAAATGGCAGAAAGCAGTAAAGAGAAAATATTACTTTGTTAGCTAATGGTGCTGCTGTTCGGTTTTAGTTTTTATCAGCACACTTGTAGTTGTGCTAATTTAATTTGCTTTTATCAGCAAAAATGCACTACTCGAATGGTACTTGAATGTCATTTGCAAAAATCATTGATCTGAAGGTGCACTTAATGACACCCAGTATGTTTATTTTATGTGGAAGGGAGATGGGCTGATAGAATGGTTGATGCACTATGGTGCTGGCCCAGGAGTGAGCGGTGCAAGGAGGAGCAGGAGGGTGTCTGTGTGCTCATCACCTGCTCTGCCCCACTGCAGCCACCACTGATCTCCTCTGCCAGCTAAAAACCTCCCAGCTCCAGCTCTTGAACTACATCTGGGATATGGAGGATGAAGGCATTACACTGTAAAGTTCAAAAGTTTTAAGTCTCGTCTGCATGGAATTTCTGTTCAATTAATATACAAAGCAGAGGGAAAATGAGTCAACTAAATGGGAGAGATTTATAATGCAGATCAGAAATGCAGTACATGAACAGCTTGTGTTAATAAAATCATTTCAAGAAATGAGCATAAAATATTATATGACTTAATCACTGTGAAAGGTGGCTTGCAGTAGTTCTGTAATTTTCCTTTAAACCATCTTAAGGAGATACTGGCAGTGGAACTAATTGAATTTCAAAGGAAAAGTACTGTGTGAATGATAGATTTCTGTCCAGCAGAGCTATTGACAACAGAAAAAGAAAGCTCTGTATTGATGTTAAAGCTTTTTTTCTGAGCAACTGAATGAGATTTTGGAAGCCTGGAAACAGCTTTGTATTAAGAACATGTGTTTTGCCCCTTCCTCCTCCCAGGGCCTGAAAAACAAAGGCAGCAAATGACAGGGGCAGTGAGGGTGTATGCTGGAATTGTCAGAGCTGCATCAGCAATAGGAGCTGTCAGGGACACGAATGGTTATCAAAGGGAAAGGAAATAAAAAGTTATTACAGTATCAGCATAAATAAAAACTAAAGAGATGGTGCCACAGGACAGGAACACTTTGAAATCTAAACAAGCTCCACAGAGAGCTCTCCAGAAAGCTTTTTATCAGCTGAGAGTGTTCAGTGACCAAGTGGCTCAGCTCCTCACATCTCCATAGGAGCAGGATTACCACGCCAGGGGGGTCAGAGCCAGAGGGGCAGAAAAGGGAAGGGAATGGCTTTGCCATGGGGGGACAGGGACAGGGACAGGGCTGCAGCTCCTGCTGCTCAGGCCACGTCCTGCTCTCACCAAGCCCAGGGACACTGAACACAGTGAAAATCCAACTCTCCCTTCTGACCTGAACAAAATCTTCCTGAGCCAAAGCCTCTCACAACTAAAGGATGATGTAGTTGGGATCAGACTTTAAAAAAAAAAAAAGAAAAAAAAAAAAAACGAAAAAAGCCAACCTGAAATAAAAACGGTAAAATCACAAGGCTTTCCTGTGTATTAATAAACTACAGGTAACGTAAGGAAGTTCTCGATTCCTTCCAGTAAATAAATGGTTGTTGGAAGTGGCTGTGCATCACTTTCCTCACAGTATTTGTAATCATTTTTGATATAAAGACATATCTGAGCCAAGTGTAATGTTTCTTCTTCAAATGAAAACTGAAATTACCTTTCTTTTCTTTACCAGAGTCTGCCCAGATGCGCCTTTGACTGTCAAAGTTGCTTTGGAAGAGCACTGAGCACTCCTCTCAGCAGGTACCATGAACAGCTCAGAAATGTTAGGAACATTTTGCTTGTTGAATTTAAACACACGTGTCCCAAGTGCTCATCCAATATTTTGACTATTTCTGGCAGCAGCAGTTTTCCAACTGCAATATTTAGAGCACAGCTCTAATCATATGTGCACATATATATACACACACATATGTCAGACGTATATATCTGCATTACAATAAAGCTGTGATTCTCCTTCTCTGTAATACAGAGCATATGAACCCCGAATCACAAGAAGAGACAGCAGTAAAAATATTTGAAAGCTTTCCTGCAAGGATGACAGATGGACGACAGATGCATACCAGAGGTATGCAAGTCAAACCTTCCCCAGCCGAAGGGAAATGCTCGAGTGAGGTTTGTGTCTCTGCGTGCAGCCCTTCTCCTGGCTGCACAAAGTGCCTTCAGTCACCTCAGCACAGGGAGATTTGCACATCACCATTACACAATGCAGTGGAAAGGGTGGAACTGCCCTAAGAAGCAGCAGTTCTATGGAAGAGGCAGCTGTCTCCAGGCTGCCAGAGCAGCCAGCATGAAACTGAATATTGTGGAATGAATACGGCACGGGACTGTAGGGAGAAAAACTCTACAAGCTGGACTTTGGTCAGAGAATTTCAATGTTCAAATTGCTCAGACCGAATTTCATGCCAGGTGACTGTGGATTTTCTGTGTGGCTCAAAGAGGCTTCCAAGGGGAATGGGAATGGGAATGGGAATATCCCCTGGGACTCTGTGTCTCGGCTCCCCCAGAGGAGGATTTCACAACTCCTCACGTCCCAGGCCTGCAGCCAGAATGCTTTTACTGCTCTTTGGGAAGCACTCAGACCATACCTGGAGGTGCTGCACCTACACACAGCCACACACAGTGAGGGAAAAGCAGCACCAGATAGCTGCCCATAACATGAACACAGCTTGTCTTTTCACTAACAGTTCATGTATTTTTTCAAAACACCCGCAATCTTGATAGGCAGGTAAAGACCAGAGGCAAAATATTTCAAAAAGATAAATCATATGTAAAATCCCTTCTGAACTAAGGGCATTCGTCCTTGTAGATAAATATCAGTTTTAAAACAAATATCACCTCTAAATTTCACCTCAGATAAATATCACCTCTACTTGAACAAAGTTAATTTCTGATCTTGTGAAGTACTGCTCTTACTGTGGTTTTCTATATCAAACAAACAAACCGAAGTTCTGTAATTTACATTTATCCTAAAGAAGGAAAACAGACATGAAAAATAATTCTGCATTTCACTTCATTTTTAATGACAAGCACACAGGTGAGGAGCTGTGGCACATACTGCACCTTGCATTGCTGCACTGTCATGTTGGGTTCCGTTGTGTTCTATTTCCATATCTGGGATTCCAGCATCTGAAAGATGGGAGACTGAAGATTAATGCACTCCCCTTTGCCCCTCTCTCAGGCATCTTCAGAGCAATATTTATAGCAAACTAGGGTGCTCTCCAAGTTAACATGGTCTTGCATAAAACATTTGGTCCTCATAGAATTTGCAATAGTAAATTGTTTCCAAAATGTGCAAACATTACTGGTCTCACAGTGAATTATTTTTAACGTGCTTCACATTTGTCTGACGATCAGATAATAACCAACACGTGGTAATAATATGTCTGCAAAATCCTCTTGGAGAATGAGGGCATATGACACACGAAAAATAAAAGTTGAAATTAAACTGTGATAATATTAAACTACATTGACTCTTGTATATATAGCCAAATACCTCCAAATTACAGAGCTGAGTACAGCCAGTGCCAGGCAACAGTTTTGGGCTGCGTGTCTCAGTTTGTGTGAGTGCATGTTACAGATAAGAACTGTAAAATTGCATTTCCAACCTCAGCTCGGGATGTGTGAGCATGTGTTACCACCCCAACCAAAATTACAGCTGTCATATTATGTGAAATATTTCCAGCTCTCTGAGAAGAGCCTTCCAAAGAGGCAAAGAGGATTGTGCTCTTTTTATTTTTTTTTCCCCCAAGTTGAGAAGGAGTCCCATGAGTCTCACTTTGGACCTGTTTAATTTTGTGTTGGTGATCCCTCTGTCTGCACAGTCCTTGGGGTGGGGGTGGGGGCTCCAACACCCCAGGGTGTTATGGTAACAGATGCCATGATCCACCTTGTGCCAACAAGGATTAGCATGAAGGGGATGTGATTTGAATCCATGGCACCTCAAATCCTGCAGAAACATCTGCTTCCCTTATCACACAGCACTTGGAAATTATAGGAAGGAAAAACCCACACCTGAAAAGGAGCTGTGTGTACAGTTTGGGAGTTTTTCTGTGCAAAAGCCTCTTCTGGAATTTTTCAAATAGGGAGAAACTGCACTGTTGCTTTCACAGCTCCCTTCAGCTGGAGTGCCAGGATCTGTCACAGAGGTGATGCTTTGCTGGTGACCCTGCAGTAACTGAGCTCTGAGTGAAAGCAGGGCAACCCTGCCAAGTACAGTCCTTACAGGAGAGTAATAGCTCAGCAATAAATGCGTAAATGAAATGTATGTCATGTGTGCATATACAGCTCTATAAATGTATCTATAGTAAAAAAGCAGTATTTTCACATATAGAATTTTTTTCTTATAAAATTACAAGTGACTGCTATTCTGTAGGGTTTCCCTTACTCACATTCCTGTTCTGAAGGCAAGTGCAGGGCACTGACCTATCAATCTGAAAAGGTTCTTTCTTTTCAAACCCTTCAGAGTACATGTATATACCAAAAATGACAAAGTCATCTGTAACTAATAACAGCATCTGTTAAATGAGACAGACTGTCAGAGTTAAATTAAAAATACTCAGAATAGCCCTTCACATTTTGTTGTCATAAAATTGTACCTGCAATTAAATTGTGGATTAAGATGCTAATGAGCTACCTGATTTGCATGTGCAATCAGATTAGCATGTAAATATCAGCTTCTTGCAGGCACTAACATACAGATGACTACCTGAGTGTGCCTGCAAATCAAACTGCTGCAGCCAGGCCCACACTAGCAGATGTAAAGGTGTGTTAATCACACTGCTGGCACGCTGGTATCCCTGGATTTGTGGCTTCCAGAACTGCTGGGTGCTCCTGGTGCTGTGTGAGCAGCAGGTGCTTCCCTGCAGTGGCAGCACCCAGGGGAGTGACCTTACAGCACATCAGGATTTTAGGTTTTTTCTGACAATCATCTCAAAGTGCTGCTTCTGTCTGTGGGATCCAGTATGGGCATTTCTCTGATCCAGTGGAGGTGGTGGAGAAGGTTTTTGCTGATCCTGGCCACCCACTGTCCCCTGGTCACTGTCGCCCACCACGGTGTGACTGTGGCTGTAAATCCACACCTGAATCCCTGCCAGGCACTGCCAGTGCTGCAGGGACACCAGGCAGGCCCTGCTCCAGGGATGTGCAGGGCTATAAAGCAGCAGATGAGAGGATGCCTCTGAAAGATGCTGCTCTCATACTCAGAGTTTGTAACCCTGGGGTGCCCCAGATAAATCAGAGCTCACAGTCCCCTGCAGAGCACTGCGGTGGCAGGGCACACACACAGCCTTGCCCTGGCTTTAGAGAGCAGTCTGGGCAGCTCTCACAGCTGAGAACTCCAGACAAGCCAAATTCATTATTTTTGCTCAGCAGTCAGGCAGTTTTTGCACTCTGCAGTCTCTAGCAGTGCCCAAAGCAGGCAGCACAAATTAACACACCACAGGACATCTGAATGCAGCAGAGACTGAGCATCACTCTGACGCCTGAGCCTCTGCAAGGACTCCAAGGCAGGGATGCACAGACTAAACCTTAGCTGCAGAACCCGAAATTAACCACATCTCAGCTAGGTTCAGTCTTAAAGATTCAAGCCAAAGTTCTAAATTTTGGCCAGAACCATGTTAAGTACAAAAGGCAAATCTTCCTGGTAGCCAGAACTTAATCACTGTTTAGGAGATGAACTGATTTGCTTTTGTTTCAACAAGAATATTTGGGAAGTGTTCAAAACCCAGTCAGCTCTGAAAGCTGATACATATTTAACAAACTTAATAGGTCCTAAGGCTGAGCAAACTTCAGCCAAACGACTTTTAAAATGAAGCTCAGCAGTTCTAAAAATGAATCTGCTGGGAGAGAAGAGTTCAGAGAACCTTATAGGAACCAAATTTCACATTGTCTTAGCTGGCACTGTAACAGATTTCTCTGTAATATATTCAGCATTTCTTGTCATCTCTGTGTAAACTGCTCTGTCTGCTTCTCTAGTTGCAGACTTATTTATTTTTTTTAATTCACAACCCAGAGCACATGGCCTGAACTAGATTTTCCATTATTTCAGGAAAGAATTGTGGGGGTTTACTCTGAAATTTGCTCTGTGCATTGTCTTATTTTTTTTTCCTTACTCAATCAAACATCATTTTAAGCTGACTGTGAAGGGCCAACTAAGACATTACCATTTAACATCCTGAGACCGTCACCTGATGTGGCCTGTTTAAGCGCCTGTTCCACTTGTTCTCTTCTCTTGGATTCAAATTCCAAAGCTTCCTGCAATTTTCTCTTTGCCTTCTTCTCTTTCTTCAAGCGTTTCTGAATTGTGGCTGAAACATGAATATAGTGTAAGAATGGTTGTCAGGGTGCAATTAATAGATGATGGAGACAGTAGAAGATGAGTTTATGTTCAATATTCAAAGGTGCAGTTCTAGCTCGAGACCCCTATAAAAACAAAGATGTGCATGTGGTGATGACCTGAAAGACAAACAATTCTGAGGATGCTGATTATTGGTGAAATTCTCTTTCAAGTCAGGAGCCATCAAAGTGATTTGAGGTTTTTGGTGACTTAACTGGGACTCAAGAGGGGCACAGTGTGCTGCCTACAGGGAGCTAAGTTTTGTTTTACAGAAATACAGTCCCATCACACTTGGGGGATGCAACATTTCTGGAGACCCAGTGCCATTCAACAACTTCAATTCTATTTACTGACCCTTCACATCTTGACTGAGAAGTGTTCTTTGGTGCCTCTAAGTGAGAGCTGGCACTGCAGACAGTTCCACACACACAATTTTCATTCAAAAAGTACAGGAAGATAGGACTTGGCACCTACACTTCTGGTCTTATCTAGTTTTATCTTTCTGATTTCATGGATGTAATCTAGAAGTAGCTTTTGGCACATGAAGTACTATTCCTTTCCTTCAGATGCAGATCTGAATTTTAAAAAGAATACTGCCTCCTTTGCAACAGCACAGCGAGAAATTCACATTTACCAACTTAATTGCCTATTATTATCAAAAGCTTCTAACCAGTCATGGTTTTGCCTCAGAAGGCCCCATTTGGGGTATGCTACTGTACCTCTATCTCCTGTTTAAAAAAAAAAAAAAAAAAAAAAAAAAAATCTAGGATTATTTGCTTCAGATCTTGCATTTGGGAAGACAATTTCTCACAGCTCTATTTTGTTGTGCTGAAGTTCTCTACGAGACAAACTGAGCAGCACTGAAGCTCCAAAATGTGGGCTAGGGACATAACGACAAAAATCACCTAAATATCCAAATTACAGTCATATCTTTCTCAGAGTAAGACTGATTCTCAGTGCTTGGGGGATAACAGCAGAAACAAAAAGAAATTAAAGCTGTCAAATGAAGAAATCAGGCTGGGAATACCTGGGCAGAGTGGTGCTAATACACCTGAAAGCCATGGAAATGCCCCAGCTCCCCTCCTCAGAACCTGCCAAAACTCTCTGGGGCCAGCTGCCCTCCAGGTAATAATCCTTCAGCCACTGTTCTGCTTATAGAAACTTGTGTTTCATTCTGGTTTTATGAAATTTGAATCTTTCATTACCAGTGCAGGTCCACTGCTGCATTACACTGGAGTAGGAATGTCAGTTAACTCCGAGCCTTCCACAGCTCCAGCTGGAAATGCCGAAGGGTTACACATTTCACAGATACCTAAAGTCCATTTTTCATTCACTCACCTCTGCTTTGCAGCTCAGCTGTGAGTTGCCTTTCCAAGCTCTCTCGTAGTTCTCGCTCTCTACAAAGCTCCATCTTTAACTCTTTCTTTTCCTGCTGTATCTGCTTTTCCTGGACTCTTGCATTGTCCACAGCCACTTTCAGCAGGCCCTAGAACACACAAATGCAAGATCTGGAAACACCATTTTCTCTCAGCAGTGACAAAATTCATCCATTTGTTTCTTTTACACCCTCTAGGAAAACAGAAAGATTAGAAGCAGGAACCTACAGACTTGGAGCACAACTGGGCATTGGAAGTAGCTAACGTTGTAGGAAAATGGGGAATTTTGTAGCATGGAATCATTCAGTACAGCTTTGGCTAACTCATCCTGCTGCTGTGGTTAAACACACAGTGCCGTGTCTCTGCTCACCTCAATAAATGCAGAGAGAAGCACTGCAGGAATGATGAGAATGGTGAATTTCAAGAAGACCATTACTGCCAATTATTAAGTCAAATATACAATGTATGAATCCCTTCTATGACTGATAACGCCAGGGAGAGAGGAAACCTAAGCACCACATTAAATAAAAGAGATGAGAAACTGCAGATACAAAATAGTTTCTAAAACTTTTTTAAGAGTGCAAAAGAAACACGTATTATCTATCATGACATAACCTGGCCCTGTAGAGAAGAATTTACCTGAATGTTGGTTAATAGTGTTTCTACTGATGAAAGACCATCAGCAAAAAGAAATGGCGCCGGAAATCCAGGAGGCAAGGCCTGTCCAGCCAGTTGGACTTTATCTAAGGTTGGTTTCATTATTGGAATGGCAATTTGGATCTCTTCTGTAAAGACAGGTTTAAAAGCGACATCAGAAAGCAAAGGATATATAGGTGACTGTAATTTCTAGAAACTTTTGTTTGTTTATCTGCAAGTCAAAATACAAGTGTGTTAGTAAAATCAACATTGTTTCAGTCTTTGGGCAGCTGGGACTGCTGCCAAGGCAAGTTTGCAAAATAGTACAGAACAATAATCAATACACTGAGACAATAACACAGCTGTAATGGAGTACAGACTATTATATCTCAAATTCTACAGAATTATACTACAGAATTATAACAGTATTACACAGTTCATTAAACCTGAATGACCTGTCTTCATTCTATCATGTTTGCCATTCTGTGATGTGCGTTTTTTGTTGCTATAACCTTGGCAAAATTCTAATCAAGGAATGTATCACATCTCTTTACTCCTTTACCTTTCCCCTTCCCATGCTCAGCAGTAAATAATCTCCACGGAGTCATCCATCCCCTCTGCCAGCACTGCATGAACAGGAGCATCTCCTACCGAGAGCAAACTGGGGCCTGGCAGCTTCCCCTTCCCTCCTTCTTTCAGATAACATGGTGTGGTTACAGACCAAGCTGTGCACGGACGGCAGAAATGTGTATCCAGAAAAAAACAACGTTAGTGCTTTTTTCAAGAATCTCTTTCAATTTGGTGAGGAATCAGTACTATCACCAATGAGCTCCCATTTTTGAATAGAAGAATTTAAGCATCTTTTAGGACAGTAGATGCAGCTCCTTCTCTCAGATCCCTGTGAGTACTTCTTCCCACGTATTCATTTTAATTGCTGAAAACGACACAATTAAAATCTAGCTGTCTCTAAAACCAAACTTGGTACATTTCTGTTACTCTGAAACGCTAAAAAAAATACTTCTGGGCAATATTACATGAAATCCAGTCTATATATGTATCTCATGATCCTGCACTTGCAGAAATCATGACAAGTACCTCCCTTTTAGTGAAGCCTGGGATCCCCGCCTTGGCCATGAGCTCCTGATGCCAGTGCTGGCTCAGGGCAGCTGCACAACCGGCCCCCAGAGCTGCATCTGGCAAGTGCCTTGGTCATATTAAAGCCTGGATTTACAATTAGATCAACACCATACTCAAAAGGTCTCCTTCTCCCACTCCTGTTTTTAAGGAAAAAACAACTTAAAAAGAATCTGACAACTAATTAACCCAGGGTGTCTCCACAGCAGCACTATTTTCTAGTGTCACACACTCCAGGAGCCTCCATTGAGCTGCACTTTTTGCTGTGTGACTAAAACATCCACCTGACAACAACCCAGGAGCATTAGCAGTTTTCAAGTATTCTTTGAAATCTCTGGTTTGGGAGTGTTTAGTCTGTGAGTTCATTAAATGGAATATCTTCCTAATGATTTTTCAGGACTAATAACAAAAGCCAGTAACCTCAGAGCCAGCATCTTAGATGGAACTGAAGTGATCCATTTAAAAAATCCCAACTCGGGTAACAGACCACGAAGTTTGTGCTGATTCAGACACACCATTTCTCATATTTAAATGTATCAGTGGCAGAGTTTTTAAAATAACCTGATTAGTTGTTGCACATGATGCTGCACAGAAATAACAGCAAAGCCATGGAGTCACAACAGACTAAACAGAAGTGGCATTTGAAAAAGAAAGCAATACATGAAGTATGCATAACAAAACTGGTGCTGCTCTAACACCTCTAGAAATCTCTGCTATTTGGAGATGAAAGTAATAACATAAAATTGGCCGAAAGGAAAATTACTATTGACTCTGAAGACAGGTTGCATGGTCTATGGTTTGTAATGCTACTGTACAGCAGATTGAAGTTTCAAAATAGTATTACTCTTCTTTAAAGAGATAGACACAGCTAAATTAGGTGCTGCTTGCTGCAGTGAGGATCAAATGCAAAAAGAATCATATTTCATCAGACCTAGTCAACACCAGGAAAATAAATAGAAATATAAGAGGTATGCAGGCAATGATTCATTTTGATAATCTGGCCCAAGAGAGACACATAGAGACAGCACACAGATCTAAGCTTCTACCAAAAGACAAATAGGACACAGAGGGTGGGAATTGGGATGACAGTGTAGCAGAGGTCACATCGATTTTCAGCAGCAGTTTTCACACAGATGAGATAACCCTGGACTCTATTTGGCCCATTGTTCATATCCTACCTGTCCCAGAAGCAATAAATTTCCAAGTCCCAGAAAAAGGGCAGTAAAGAAGAAGGATTCTACTTATGACTTCTTATGATTAAGTTTTTGTGCTAACCAAACATGCTTTGCAGACCAAGGTCACATTGCATGTTAAAGTCTGTAATAGCTGAAACTAGAAGCAGCATATTATGTTTTAGCGTATATGGGTGGAAACTGTCAAACCATTCATCATTTTTTTTTCAGATTGAAATCACACTCTGCAAAGATGAATGATAAATGCATTAGAAATCTATTTCAATCTTGTAATAGGTCTTCACATCTGAACGGTGTCTACATCTTGCCCATACTCTGAATAAGTGCACAGTTAGGCAGAAATTTATTAGCTAGACTCGAGCAACCATAATTGGTAAAGCAATTAAAAATGGCATGTGCTGGAAGCATTTCTTGGGGCCCGTATCAAATGCATCTCTTTAATGGAAAAAAATAATGTTGATTTAAGGATTTTGATTTTAAACACCACTAAAAATATAAATGCTAAAAGCTGCACTCACATATACAATACAACAGAATAAGCAAGAAATAAAGCCAAGACAGCTACAGTCTGACCAAGGACACAAACAACCTTCCTGATTATCAAAGCAAAGTGGGAACTACTTTTATCGAGCCTGTTTGTTAAACCTGCCATGCTTTATAAAAGCATTCAAGAATCCATTTAGAGTGCAGTCTTTTTATTTTAATTTCTAGCTGACATCCAGATGAATAGATGAAAGCAAGAATTATACTGCAGAGCAAAGAAATACACAGTAAACACTAACAGTGAATGGAGTATCATCCTGGGAAAGCACACAGAAATCTGCTAGGAAGTTTCTTGCTCTTAATTCAATATGCTTAAGTATTTCATCTTCTGTCTTCTGCCTAAATTGCAGGAACAGGGATTGGCAAATGAAGCATCAACCTCCAGACTGAACACAGCGCTGGGAACGGGGGGAACATGAATTGCTCCCTGCACGGCCCAAACCAACAGGCACTTTTATTTGCCAGCTGCTTTATTTTCTTTCAGAAGTCATGTTTTTAAACCAGCAGCCACATCCCTGATCCACTTGACATGCCACATCCCTCTCAAAACAAGGGATAAATATTAAAGGTACAATTTACACTGGTTAGACCACCAAGTTATTTCTTCTCATGCACTTAAAAACTTTATCTACCTGGAGCTGCACGAGCATTATTCACCTCCAACAGCTCACAGAATATAACTCATGCATTAAATAAATACGTGGCATATGGAGGAGAGAGAAACAATTTATACAGAATTTATAGTTAATAACCTGTTAGTTACTAACCAAGACATTTGATCTCAGAAACCCTTCAGCCAGGGATGAGGAGATGGTTTTGGACATAGATGGTAGCTGGGTCACTCCTTTTCCCTGGCTGTGGCATAAAATTCAGAAACCCAAGGACTGAAGTGGTTTATTACAATTATAATTCTGGAGTTTCATACCTGAGTGATGGGGATTACATTTAATGGCCCATAGTTACAGAACAGCCTGGATACTCTAATGGACCTCTTTGACTTTAATAAAATAAAGCAGAGGATCTGCAACATCAGCTGGGTTGTCTCTGTGACTCATCTCTGAAAATAAAATACGTATTTGAAATACCATTATTTGCCCAAAGATCTGAGAGAATCATCCAAACTGATGTACCTTTATGGTGGCAAGAGGTCCCCTGACCTCCAGCTCTACATGTACTTCACAGCAGGGATAGGTGGTATCCAAACATGAGTATTTTAATAGAATTAGGGCCAAAATTCTAATTTTTGACTGCAAAATCAGTTCTCTGAGAGAAAGCGAGACTTCTGAGAAGTGAGAATTCCTATTTTAATTTTAAACTTTGGCAACTTCTGTACTGGTTAACTACAAACCAGGGTTCTTTTTTATTTTTATAGCAAACCAGTATGAAAGCCTGTAATCTGAAGCACTGTTTATTTCAAGTATTTTGTATTTTTAATTTTGAAAGGACAGGGTTATCTGTCTTCCATGTCTCAATAACTTCCAAAATCCTCTGTAACCCCCTGCCTTTTACACCCTAACTCATTGCACAGCTCTGCCAGGAGCTGAGCCTCCTGATCATCAGCAAGAAAAGAGATGCCTCCTGTAAACCAGGCACCAATCAGACTTAGAAATTTACCACTTTAACCTTGTGATTCAGGTGCCAAATTTAAAGTCACTGCTGTTTTTCTTAATTACAGCCCCTGAATGAACTGGGTCAATGAATGCAATTGAGGAGCAGCTGATTAATCCAGTGCAGTACCTTTAAATCAGATTTCATTTCGTCTGCCAGTGACTGATACCAGCATTGCTCACTACTGAGCTTTGCCATGAAAAAAATTCACTTTAAGAACAGTATCTAACAATTAAATATACACTTCCTATACATTTCCACACTGCTTTAAAGGCTTCTAGGAACAACCAGAGAACAGTACCATCAGCTAGGCTCCACTTATCTGTGTCCAAGCAGGTTCTCACCTGTGCATTCTGAAATCACTCGATTTTGTCCTCAGCAAGTGTTTAATAGAACTTTTTCACTGTTTTCAACACAGCTGGAAAATGCAGGTGATAGAACCATGGAATTGTTGAGGCTGGGAAAGAGCTCTGAGATCATGGAGTCCTGCGGCTCCTTCAGCACTGCCAGGGCCACCACTGACCGTGTCCCCTCAAGGGCCACATGCACACAACTTCTGAATCCCACCAGGGATGGGGACTCCACCACTGCCCTGGGCAGCTGTGACAGGGCTGGGAAACCCTTTCCATGAAGGAATTTTTCCAATATCCAACCAGAGCCTCCCCTGGCACAGCTCAAGGCCATTCCCGCTCCTCCTGTCCCTGTTCCCTGGGAGCAGAGCCCGACCCCCCTGGCTGTCCCCTCCTGTCAGGGAGTTGTGCAGAGCCACAAGGTGCCCCCTGAGCCTCCTTTTCTCCAGGCTGAGCCCCTTTCCCAGCTCCCTCAGCCCCTCCTGGGGCTCCAGCCCCTTCCCCAGCTCTGTTCCCTGCCCTGGACATGCTCCAGCCCCTCAATGTCCCTCTTGTCCTGAGGGTCCCCGAGCTGGCCCCAGCAGTGCCAGCACAGGGGATGGGCACTGTCCTGATCCCACTGGACACCATTCCTGATCTCTGGAATGACAAGGGTGTGTCCTCCCAAAGGACGGCACGGAGCTGCCACTTGGGGTTTGAATACAAGGAGGTGTCAAAAAGCAGAGAAATTAAAATTTCGCCCAGAAAAGGCTGAAATGACAGTTTACAAATTGCCTTTATCTGTGCACTCTTTATCAAGAGGTGTATAATTATACAGCTTTGACATTTTCATCAGTGTATTCTCATTAATAACAGAGAAAATTATATCTATTTATAACTTCAACGTATTTACAATATACTCTGATGTTCACATGGGACTGGCAGTAAAAACACCTGAAAATATTTTATTCATTCAAGCCTTAAAAACAAAGACCTGAGTTAGATACTTGGTTTGCAATAATAATAAAAAATGAAATTAAAAAGTGCAGCAATTCACTGGCTCAACATCAGAACTGAAGAGGTTCACTGCATGTAACTTCAGTCTAAAGTTCAGTATTAAGAAAATATAGAGATTAAGAAACACAAATACAACTGATGTCACCTGATTAAATTCTGTTCATTAAGGAGAAGCCTAAGTACTCCCGCTAAGGCTTCTAATAAATATATAAAGAGCCTTCAAAATGCTGGTTTTTATACTCAGAATTATTTACAATTTGTAGTTTGTCCATGTTGTTATTATCCCAGCTTTCTCCTAAGAGCTGCTCCTCAGGCAGGTTTTGGTAACCTGGATTACAAAGTTGTTCTGTGCTTTAAAATGCTTCTTAATCTAGAGAGAAGCTTAAATACTATTCATCTGAATTTTCCATACGACAATTTAAAGTAACTATTTTGTTCAGGCAGTAATAGTACCTTGTCATTCCTCACCACGATGAGGAGGATTATTTCTACGGACAACAGAGAGAAGGAAAAATGGGAAATATTCAATAAAGGTTCAGTAGCGAAATTCCTGTGGCATGGAAGAAAAGGGGAAAATGAAACAAAACAAACAAATCCTCCTCATGGTCATTATCTGGAGGTTACAAAATTTTTCTCAGCTAACTCTCCTATTAACATTCACAAAGGATTTTTTTCATGGTGATTTTTAAGCATCACTGTAGTCTGACCATTCCTCTGCTGAGATTTTAAAGTGTCAGATGAGGATGGGTAGGAGGAACATGCCAAGAAAAAAAAAAAAAAAAAATCTTCAATTTTCTTCGCGGATTCAGCTTTTCCCTATTAATGTTGAGATTATTTCTTCAACTATTTTGTTGCAAATATTTATGACTCCATATGGAACAACAGATGTTGAAGAGAAGGGATAGCAGAAAAGACTTCATTTTCAGCAATTACCCTGCTACTTGTTGTCATACTGTAGGTGTTCTTAGTGCATCTATTTTACATACCACCCTGTCCTTTCACACACTGCAAAAATGTCAGTTTGGATAATTAATGTAATAACTGTAGTCCAAATCATTTCCACAATGAAAAAAAAAATATAAATAGGACAACAGGAGGAAGATATCAAGAAGGCAGGGGAAAGAGAGGAATTGCTTTAGCACTTCTTCTGGAATATCTGATCAGGAATCAGTTTGCAAAGCTGCATTAGGTCCTTAATACAAAATCATTCCCTTTGGGATGGATTCCAGTGACTGTCACCAAGCAGAGAAATCATAGCAAGAAACAGAAAAACAAAGCTATGCAGGAAGCAGGATAATCCTGTAGGATCATATACAGTCAACAGCACACAGAGATTACAGTTATGGATTGATTTATGCTAACATAGCAATTATGACACACAAGATACTTAACCTCTTAATATATTTTAAAATAGTATCAAACTAATATCAGTATTATTACTGTTGAGTTCAATTTCTTAAAGTACAACTAGCAGTTAAGTCTTTCAAATATTTGAAACAGGAGGAATACTCCATTTCCTGGATATTCCTGGATAATTATTCTTGCTTTATTAAGGTTTATTTTACAGCTGTGTAAAATAGGTTATAAAGGACAATTCTGCTATTATGTCCTCCCCTGCTTAGGCTTAATAAATATTATATTCCACACCATCCATTAAAGCCAAGCAGTGGAGAAAATAGGAGTGGTAGTAATCTCCTCCACAGATGTAAAATACCTTTAATAAAATAAGGGTGTATAACAGTCAGGAACAAATTACTGAGGTCTGCTTTAATAAAATAGTACCCTTAAAGCAGTATTACTCTTAAGGTACTGACATTCGCTCTGGTGATGCAGTGCATCCTTTCAAAGCAGTGCAGCTTGTTAAAATGGCAGGATATCTTTTTGCAATAGAGTGTTTGTGTCCAGGCAGATACAAGGTTTGTATAGAATGCATCCAGGGAGCCATAAAACTGGTGGGAAACATATTTCTCCATGGTATTTTAGTACTTTGAAAAATTCAATCACTGGGAAAAAATGTTTTGCTGTAAACATCTGAAGAGCATTATAAAAGCAATGGCTTCCCACAGCACCTGCTTAAATAATTTTAAGAGGAAGTGAGTATGTCTTTGCTCGTCTTCTAAAACTTGTAGAAAGCTTCTCCTATTAATTTCCCTGGTGCTGTCAGTCCAGGGCACTTTTAATCAGAAATAATTATGAGTGCAATTGGGGAATGTTCACCGGCAGGATATTTTGCACTGTAGAAATAAGACAACTTTCAAAACTGATCGTTAGGAGAAATATGATTAACGGGAAGATATACCCAGAGAGATGAGCACCTGAAAGGTTTGCTTCTGAATGAAGGATGAATTCCTCAGCTGTCAAGAAAGAAGGACTCTGCTTATATATTCCACTGTTTGAATTCCGTTCAGTTACACATTGATTTTATAAACCCTGATTAAGCATGAGAAATCCATCCCTTTTTAGCTTACCTGTTTTAATTCTGACTTTTCCCCAGAAACCTTTAACCTTGCCCCAGCTCCTGATCCATCCCACACAGCCCAGAGCATATCCCTGATCCCTCCAGTGAGCCCATCTCCACTCCCCAGTGCCACCAGCTCGACAGTGCCAGTATCTCCTGCACGACTGCAGGTCACAGAGCTGAACCCTGGCACTGCCAGCCCTCTCTTGGGCCAACAAACAGCCAGAATTTGGGTTATTCCTGTGCTCCTCCCCTGGTGAGCTAGGAGGGCCAGCAAGAGCCCCTCTGGCAGGAATGCAGCCCTGGTGTGGGGAGGTGACACTGCAGTGACAGAGTGACCAGACTCAGGGATATTCCAGCAGGATATTCCAGGATATTCCACACACATCCACGTGAAGCTGCCTGTCCATGGCAACTCCTCACCACCAAGTAACTACATGGTGCTCTGGGGAAAGACAAGTTTTCCTTGCACACAGCCAATCTATCAACAGGAAAACCTCTTCCTGACCCAAATGGCAGCTGTGATCAGGGTGTAAATGGAAGCTAAGCACCAAGTCCTGCACATCCACTACTCTGCAGCCTGAGAACTGAGCAGTCTGCTGCTGTCACTTGTCCTGAGCGCTTTTAAAGAGTCAGATACTGGGGAGAGGAAAGGAAGAGAACTTTCTGCAGAAGGCAGCAGCTATCTGACATTAATCTGCTTTGTTCCTCCCCAAGATGAGCCTGAGCTGCTGAGGAGGCGGATGCTGTGCTGCCAGGGGTGCTGTGGATGCTGTGCTGCCAGGGGTGCTGTGGATGCTGTGCTGCCAGGGATGCTGTGGATACTGTGCTGCCAGGGGTGCTGTGGATGCTGTGCTGCCAGGAATGCTGTGGATGCTGTGCTGCCAGGGGTGCTGTGGATACTGTGCTGCCAGGTGCTCCAAGCCCCTCAGCCTTACAGCCATGCCCCACCTCTGCACCTTCTTCACAGTGACCCCCAGAACAAACCTGAGACAAAACATCACTTGTAAAAAAACGTGTGAACTATTTCAGCAAGTCCCGGGTCTGCTTCCCTCGAAGTGGTTACCAGTACAGTGCAGGATAACAACTCCCAGCACCTGGGCAGCAGCTTCCCTCTACTCCTCTTTGCCCAAACACCTGTGCCATCAGCGTGGGACAGTGAAATTCATAAATCCATGCTCTGTTGTGGAGTGCACACAGCAGAGTGTGGCACTAAAGCCCTGAGCAATAAGGATTTTTTTTCTCCTTACAGCCATGTGTAGGCACAATCCCATTCTTTTGGTGGTTTGGCATTACAAACCCATCACTAGGAAAACTTTAGGCAATGTCACGAACGTTTTGCTTCCAAATCACTATAATTTTTACAGCAGGCTAAGACAAACAAAAAATGCCAGTGGTGTCATCATTACTAAATAAAACCTACTAAACAGATTTTTGGATAAACCCTTGGAGTTACATGCTTCTGAACTAAAACAAGGTACAAAGCAAAACAAATTACACAGGAATCCAGACCTCTGGTGCATTCACAGATTTCAAACCAGCCTTGGATTTGGTTAGTGGCTGAAAAATCCAACTTTATGGAACTGCCCCTTTCTGTGGCTTCTGGATTTGGAGCCGAGGCCGGGGGAGACAGTGAGGGGCCACAGAGAGCTCTGCCACTGGCTCTCAAGGAAAAGTAAAGGGGAGGAAAACAGCACCTTCTTAAGAACCCTCCCACTGCAAATACAGAAATTGAAACCCAAGACCTGACCAAACCCAGAAATACCTTGCCCACATTCAGTTAAAAAAAAGTGAGCAACTACAAAGTACCAAACAATTGTCCATGATTTTCCTCCAAAGGACAGGAATGAGGCTCTGCACTCCACCAGTGCCTCTGTCCCTCCAGTGGGATTCCCACCAGGCCAGACAGGAGCATGAACTTACTGCTCTAAGCCACATTATAAACTCTATAAGCATAAAACCCTTTACAAATGTTTAGGTTTTGATTACTGCTCCTGTGACGTGTGGCTTTTAGCAAGCGAAGCATTTTCCTTTCCCAACTGCCTCACTCTCTTTGCAGGGCACATTATATTTTCACTTTGGCTTATTCTACCTCCTCGCTTTGAAACCCTGCATTACTTGAGAGAGTGGCTGACATCCCCATTCATGATAGTGCACAAAATGAAGCTTAATGAATCCCCAAAGCAATGTACTTCACGTGCTAAAATCAATGTACATTGCCTGCTACAGTATCTCCCTGTGAAATGGAGGCATTTGCTCAGAAATTTCTATCTCAACAGGGTCTTTTTTCTTTTTGTAGCATTTAACTGCCTTTTGTCTGCTCTTGTCTCCCTCCAGTGTTGCTCAGATGGCAATCTTTTATTCCTTGTGCAAACTCATTTGGAAAATGCTGGATGGGCTACAGCTGTGTACTGCTATGTAAGGTCTAATCCATGTCAAGCAGTGCTTTATACACACTGAATAAACACAATGAAGCAATGTTTTAATTGATTATTAAAAAGGCAGGGTTCTGGGCTGAAAGCAGTATTTAAAATCAGATTTAATCAGCTAGTTTTGTACAATTCTGAAAGGTAGTGACGCTGTACACGCTGCCACTTGAGCCCTGGGCTCCTCACAGAGGTGACTGCAACCCCAGGGGACAAGGCTGGGGATGAAGCTGTTTCTGGGTGGTTTGTGCAAACTTCCAAGGCTGTGGCCGATGAAAAACAAGCAGTGGATCGAAAGATCAATGAACACAGACCTTACCTGGGAAGGTGTTTCCCCACATAGCTTCCAGGAAAATACAATACACATTTTTTCAGAGTCAATGCACCTGCTGGGGAACTTCTGCAGCTCAGTCTCAAACAGTAAAATCTGCTCTGGCTTTTACAGTGCAGAGTCTGGATTTACACTCTCTAGTAGTAAATACTGGCTCCAAATCAACCTGCACTGCATCTGACAAAGGTATCCCGAGTTGGATGTGCAGTCTAGAGCCACAAAAAGTTCATTTCTATGATTTGTTTAAACCAACAACTATTAGTGCAACTAAATTCTTTTTGAACTCAGAAACAGTAATAATAGCAATAACAAAAGATAAATAATTGGTAATCAAAATACTCATGCATCCAAAGAAGATGCCTCTGACCCCCCACAGGATACCACACTTGGGGAACCACAGACCTTTTGAAGGATCATTTGAAAGTCTGGGCAATGATTAGTCTGAAATGGCATCTAAAATCTAAATTCTTCTTTATTCCAACAAACGTTCTCCATGGCAGCCCACAAATCTATGTGAAAAAAGGCATTGGAAAGCAACTTTCCTTTTGCCTTCCAATAAAACTATCACTGTTGTCCTGAAATTTAGGTACGAAAAACTGGTAATGTCTATTGGGTGGCAGCGTGAAAAATCTTCATTAGCTTGAAGTACATGAATTATCAATCAAATGAGATATAAGCAGAGAGCAGCTGAAAATGGCAAACTGCTGTAATTACAAATGATGTCCTGTGCATGACTGTGTCTCAAGAATTGTTACCGGATGCTTTGCAAAAACCCCAACATTTATATCCACAGTCCAGAATAATATGGTCCATTACAGTGATGTACTTTGGAACAGAAATATCATTTTTTATGTTTCACATTGTTTCTGTTCTAGACACTGAATCTATATTTTGTTTTATTTTTTAAAAAGAATGAATTTGCCTTAGAGAAGTGACAGCTTATATGAATATTTCAGTTTTGCTTGCAAGTAACAGGAAAAAAAACATAGCATAAAACTCAAGCCCCAAGTTCCTCAGAATGCCTACTGAGAATAAATTTTATGTTTATTTGTATTTCATTTTCCTTGAACAACTGCCTTTCCCTTGGGTATTTATTAAAACCATAAAAAGAATGAGCCAAATTCACTTCTCAATAACATCCATTCAGCATTGTTGGAGCTTGCAAAATTGCACTATACCAGCCAAGGGGAAAATTTCACTGACTGTTTAGTAAATATATGTTTGTTTTTTTTTTTTCTGGTTGAGAAGATGTATTGTTTAATCTTTAAATTCTCTGCCTGCCCCTGCTTATCAAAGGAGAAAAAGCAGCTGTTTGGTTATAAATTTGTGACCTCACACAGGAATAATGTGATGTATACGTTGGGCTGTGGGTGCTCAGGGCAATCCTACACCAGGCAATTCCCACTGCGTGTGTTTAGGACTCCAGCACAGTTCCCATCGACTCCACTCCACAAAGCAATAGTTACATTTTCTTCTGCACTATTTGCCTGAAGATTCCCATAAATAATCTTATCCGATCTACATTCTAAGCCCCTCAGACTGAGGCAGTGTTAGGAGGGAAAAGGTTTAAAGTGAATTTGGCCACTGAGAGGGTCCGTTCTCAGTGCAAGGCTGGAGGAGCACTTTTACAGTGCATGGCAGACACATGCACTTCTGCAGGGGGTGAATCAGGGAAACCCACAAAAAACAACGGCACAGAAGGTGCTCGCTGGGCTGTGAGCACAACAGAGCTGGTTCATGGTGCAGCCAAGGTGTCCCCACGTGTCCCTCCCACCTCCTGCCCACCAGGCCAGGCTGGGCTGCCCAGGGTCACTCTTGACCTGCTGCTGCAGGTGTCTTAAAGCTGACCTGATCCCATAAACCCCAATTCCCACGATAAAAGATCACTTCTCCCACCATCAGCAGGAGTTTTGTACAGTTTGATCTTGTCTTTTTTTAACAAGAGCTTGCAGGAAAGGTCATTAAGACACAGAAACTGTGACTCCTAAACAGAGCACGTGGCCAAGAGCAGGGGTTAGTGCTTCTCATCCACCGCTACCCAAGAAATTACAGTTTATAGCTTTGTGAGTAGAAAAATGGTGTCTTTAAGATCTAAGCCAATGTTTCCAGGAGTCTCGTGGATTGTCTTTACCGGCAGCACAAGAAACCCCCCAGATCTAGCAGAGTAATGTGACCATTGCCCTTGGCAGCACCATTAAACTGGGCAGTGAACTACTTCAAATAGCTGCGAGTGTTAAACATTAGTTCTGCCTTAAGTAGGTTGATTTTAACAGTCAAATGTGCACTGCAGTCTACGTGAACATTAAAAGCACCTTTCAAACTTAATTTTACAGAAATGTTAACGACCAGAACAAACTATTGAAGGCAAAGAAGAAAAGTAATTATTTCAACAGATGAAAGGAAACAGTAAATTAACACTCTTGTTTTAAAAGGGGGCTCAGTAACTTATCTGCTTTAAGGAAATACCATTAACTGGAGGTACCATGGATATTTCACTTAATATGTTTATGGTTTGGGGTTTCTTTTCTCTTCTGACCTTTAAAAATGAGGTCTGAGGCGAAAGGAGAGCCGTAAATCTTTAATTGAAATACAACAAGTTCCAGAAACTGCTTTATCAAAATCATAGCAAGGGAATCGGTTCCTAAATATCAACATTACGTGTCATGTACACACACATCAAAGCCATCAACAGCAGCAACCTTTATGGCCACAGAGGCCTCTAAATTCAAAGAAAGCAGAAAGGCAGAACCAGAATGACTCAGAAATATTCCTAACACACCACCAGTGCCTACGTACATTAAAAAAAACCTAGGGACAGCTAAACTAATCCTATTATTACATTAAAAAATATCCACGGAGAAATTTGTCAGAGTTTAGAAAATGTTAAGCTGTTATAAATACAAAACACACCGCTTTTTGTGCATGAGCTGTTATTCAGTGCAATTTTGAAAAGTGTTTAAAAACAGTCACTGGCTTGTAAGCAAGATTTTCTTACCATATGTGTTGCAATATGGAAGCAGACTGTGGACATTTCCAAAGGAATTTCATATATATATTTAAAAATGTTTACAGAAAATTTAGGTGATCATTAGGGGTTTTTTTGTGGATATGCATTTTCCACACAGTAAAAAAAATGTACTGATTTAAACGTGGTGTTTGAAAGTAATTCATTCTGCATTATCAATACAGCTATATATACTTTTTATTCTGAAATCACTCACTTGCAGACCTCAAATGATGAAATAGTTGATTATCCTTGTGACTTATACATATCCACTTTGACAATACGGTCAGACTCAGGGTTTCTTCAGCAAAGCTGCATTGCTGATGGAAGTGGCTTTAATCCGGGCTTTTAAATTAAAAAATTTTCATGAGGGATACTTTTGTAAAGATATTATATTGTACAGCACACGTATCAATCTGCAAGATGCAGACTTCTAGGGATGCTAAATACACACACACCTATACAGGCCATACATGACCTAAGAGGTAAGGAAAGAACTGCACAGAGAATTTAGCAATCCTGAAGTAAATTGAGAACCAGAAGGTCAGGAAAAACTGATGATGTAGTCTCAGCAAACAGTGGCTTTGACAGGAAAGCCAATTTCAGTAGTTCCCACGCCCCACAGCACAGCTCAGCAGCCCCTTCTGTGAAAATCTTTCAGATGCCTATTTTTAAACTGCATCATATAAAGAGTCTCTTCACTAACACCTCTGGATGATGCAGGATTATTATTTTGGGGAGACATTTTCTTGCTTAACGTGTTTTGATGTGGGAATAGGCACAATCTGGTTCATTCTTACACATTATTTAAATCGCGGCAGTTAATGTCACGTCAGATAAAAATAGGAGTGAGAGCTGTTTAAGGCCCTTTATTTTTTGAACAAGTAAAATGTATTATTTTGTCTAAATTAAAGAAGAAATTGAGGAATGTGTGGAAAAGTACCCATGACTTTCTAGCATGAAAGGAGAAGTCTACTCCACAAATTAAGTCTCCCTTTAATAGTCTCATTTGAGGGTATCAAAGGGGGTAATTGAAGGAACAACAGCTGAAGACAACCCTTCAAGAGAGACCTGCAGGTTGGAAAACCTTTAACCTGCATTATCAGACCCACCCAGGCACTGTCAGATCCACTCCCCAACCCAAGCTCAGGCTGCCACTCCTGCATCCATCAGCCCGTGCTGGATTGATTATGATTTGGTATTGAGATGTGATAAATACCACCACGCTCAAGCCTTCCAAACAGCAACTCCTGAAATGCACGGTGACAGTGCTGTTGCTATAAACATATCTGCACCAATTATTAGGGTGAGAAGAATTTGTGAGCCAGCAGTCTAAAATCGTAAGTTTTAGCTGCACACAGCAAGGTATACACTTATTTAAAAATAAATGTGAAATTCAGTCTTCCACAAAAGCAGCAGTGTCATGAGAAAACTCGGGCTTTAAGTTCTGTAAACGCTGCGTTTTCAATATTAGAGTGTCAGTCTTCATTCACTCTCTGACAAGGTTGTCAATCAAACAGCAATCTAGTTTTGTAAGACTTTAACCAAAGATCAAAGCAATGATACTGCTGAGTTCACATTACCTTCCCAGAGATAACCACTTGAGCACTTTCACAGCACTGCATCGATATTAACTTTGTGCCGTTCCTTCCAAGCAAATAAAACAGGACAAAGTTTGACAGCCCTGCTGGCTTCTGCTCTCAGCCCTGATCCAAGCTGAATCCCAGTGCCATTCCCCCTCTCCCTTATAACTCCTCCTGGATATTGAAGGTGAGGACTGCAGGACTTGTGTTCAGTTACACTTTCATCAATTAAAAGAAAATGAAATGTGCTTTCTGTCTCCTTTGAGGAGCACATCAAATGTCTTTTCCTCAATAACAATACTTGGGCAATAAAAAGATGAGTGAACAAAATGTGGTATATCATCGTTTTGCCTTTGACTCCAGCCCAATGGCAAATGAAAGGCATCCAAAATCAATTTCCAGAAGCTAATAAATTCTGTATGTGAAAGCAGTGAAAATATAACTTTTGCAGCCTCATCATCAAGCTGATTTGTAAGCAAAGCTGGGCCCAATTCCTGCACCCTACGGCACCCATATTTTCAGTTTCATGCAGGTAATATACTATTTCTACGCAGTTTCTATTCCGAGGCTAAACAGAGAGATATACACATATATATCTTCTTTGCACAAACATATGTCCTGGGAATATCATAATAAAAATCTGAATGTGCTGTGCCCAGGAAATCGTGTTGATCTCTATCAGTTACTTCCTCCAGTAACAGTGAAGGGAAGGTGAAGGCAAATGCTGCTCCAAGGGCACAATCCAAGCACAGCTGCTTCCCACAGCTCCACAGCAATTCCAGGACAGCAGCACAGGGCAGGGGCTGTGGGGGCTTTTATTTGCTTGCTAACTGGAACACTTGCCAGACCATGCCCGGCTAAAGGCAAGATTCCACAGGGAATACTGTGTGACCATAAACACAATTTAAGATACTCCCTGAGCAATGTTTAATACCTGCAGGGTATGGCTTTGGATCTTACATTGCTGAGGGCTTCCACTCACCCCAAGCAGCTCTTCTATGTGATAGACTATGGATTTTTTTTTTTAATCTAAAACAACTGCAGACAGCATTATTACACAAGGTCAATTACACTTACCTAACACACTCAGAAGTCATCAGAAATGTTAACATTTTCTTGGTGTGGTACTTACTTGAAAAAATAAAGTAGGAAAAAAACGAAAACATCAAAACAAAAAAGGTTTCTGACCCTGAAGGGTTTCTTTGTCAATATATGGATTTGTCTCCGAGAGAAAAAAACCCAACAAAACAAAACGAACAAACAACAAAAACAAACTAACAAACAAAAACCATAAAGAGAAAAAAACTGAAGGGAGAGGCAGGCAGGCAAGCTGGGTGCTGGAGAGAGCTTGAATTGGCAGTGGGAAATGCGGCTGGGGAGTGTAGCTGAAGAATGATGGTGTACGTGGACTGAGGACATGTGTGAGGTTTGGAAAACAGCAGGTGGAGGAAACTGTGGAACAGAATTATATTTAAAGGGGAGAAGTTAGAACTAGGTGAGAACAGTAAGGGAATCACACTCAGAGTGTAAAATAGTGCTTTGTCACTTAGTTCATACTGTGAACGTTTCCAGGTTTTTTCTTCCAAGTCACCAGCAATGGGAAATGCTGTTCTTCTTACTCTATTTCTCACCAGGGCACCATTCTCATCAGATGCTGGCAGCTTTTGGGAGCCTAGACTGTTATTACGGGACCTGGGACAACTATTTCCTCACACTGCAAGAAACACTGCTGATTTTTTTTTGTTAGAAGTATCAGATCATGTTTCCTCTCTCTTTACTCCAGGATTTAGTGAGCAGTTGGAAATGAGTGACTACGAAACCCAACTCAAATCTGAGTAATACTGTAAAACCTTCTTTCTTTCATGTTTGTTGTATCTACTTTACCTGTTCACCTCTCATGTTTACAAGCAAGAAATAATGATTTTTTAGTCTTAAACACTGTTTCTCCAGCTGAAGAGTCTGAGCCCTGCCTGCCCTCCACACTTCCAACTTTCTAAAATACAATTATTAAAAAACCAGAAAGTCTGGGAGATTATGTTGCTGATATTTCTGTAGGAGTGAACAAGCACAGGGTATCTTTCCAATCTCTGCAGACAGAGCAGGTTAGGAAGTGTGAATGCAAATGTGAAGCCACCTTTAAAACAGGGGCTGTTCTGTGAGTGTGTAAGGGGTCACCGGGATGTTGTGGCAGTGCTGCTGTGCCAGTGACTGCCCTGCTCTACCCTGGGCTGAGCTCCCCCAGGCTGGGCTGGGTGGCAGCAGGATGCTGATGCAGGCACAAGGCACATGAGCACATATGTTTTATGTGAAACACAAGTGAAGCTGTGAACACCACACACCAGCCCGCACTGAGCAGCTCTGCCAGAAGCCAGTCCTGTCCACCTCCCCTGTCCCATCTCTGTGACCCCACAGGCCAGGACACGGGGTGCTGGGTGTGTTGGGGTGACCCCTGCCCTGGGGGGCTCTGACACACCTCGTGTGCAGAGCACATCTCTGTCCGCAGCCCACGGAACACAGAGCTGGGAGTGGATGCACCACGAACCACAGCACCACTGCAAAGGCCCCTCTTAGATGTGAACGTGCTTCAAGAGCTCTGCACTGAAAGTACCTGTTCATAAAACATCTTTCAACTGCTTCTGCTGCTGAGCACCCTGATCTGAACCAACTGCAGGGAGAGAGAGACATTACAGAGTATCAACTGCACTTTGTGCACTTACATGTCAGTAACAGTTAAGATTTCCTAGGGGTGTGGGATTTACTTAAAAAGAATAATCAAATTTAAAAAAAAAAACCCCACCAAAACCAAGTAGATTTTTGTATAGCACCAGCTTCAAACAGGACCTATGAGGTGCCATTCCTTCTCAGACCACCTCTCAGCCTGGAGTGATTTCACACAGCTTCAAGCATGAATTACCCACACTCGGTCCTTCATGCCCACAGGATTTAAGACTGATTTTCAAAATTAAAGTTTAAAAAGCTAAACTTTCCTGCATTTCCTTTTATCTTTGATAATGCCACCCAAAAATAGTTTCTCCTAAATTCTGACAGCTTCTTCTGTAAAGACGAAAGGCACATTTATAAAAGCATCAAAAAACCAGAATATACTTAAATATAAAAATGCTTAACTGTATCCATAACTAAGTCTTCATTTAGTTAAAAAGTTTTGATATTATCGCTTATTATTTATTCTTCAAAGGAGAATAATAATTAGAAAAGTTCTGCAAATTTGCACTAATGAAGCAGAAAAATCTACTATGAAGTAAAGAATTTGATTAATCACCATGCAAGCAAATAAGTAAAAAATGTTAAAAATTTAAGGACACCTATATTCTTTTAAATGATTTTTATAGGATTTTATGTTAAATTACTTACAGGTTATTCCAGAGAATCACAGAACGGTTTGGGTTGGAAGAGACCTTAAAGAACATCTTGTTCCAAACCCCTGCTATGAGCAGGGACAGCTTCCACTAGACCAGGCTGCTCATTTCTAAGTCTTTATAACAACTTGAGCTGGGAAGTGTAATTTTGCCACGAATCTGAATTATTATCAAGGAATTTATACTCTCTGAACACTGAAAAAGAGAGCACACTTAAATATGCAGCAAAGTTACATTGCTGAATCTGAGCAGAAACGTGAAGAGTGCTGGCACTGAATGTGAAAGGAAACCCCAAAGCCCTTTTTTGTTTCCATCTTTCTTCCCTTCCCCATATCCAGCACCTTTCCTTGCTGTCCTCAGGACATCTCTCTAAATCCAGGGGAAAAAAGGACTCCTATAAAAAGTCCTTATGCCAGGATGTGTTAGCACCATTACATGAAATAATTGTTCCTTGGGAGATTCTAGACAGTCAATTAACCCCCAATTCACGACTCAAGTGGCAGAGCAGACACTCCATGAATAAAGGGTAGGGGTTCAATTCTCAATTAGGATGAAATTTTTTCCTTAATAGTTTAATCTTGTGGTCAATTAAATCCCTGAGCGTCGTATTAATTACTATATGAATTCTAGGCAACTTTTAATTTAAAGGTTAGCTATGGTGTACCACAACTGGACCAGAGTCCAGGGCTTATATTTTTCAAAAATCCTGTTCTACCTTAGGGGCAAAAATCCCCTCTTGTGAAAAAAGACAAGGAAATGTCTTTACATTGTGCTTTCCTAAGCCAGAATATTTTAAATGTCTCCTGGATTTTTTACCAGAGGTAAGACTGCATTATGTCACAGATGATTAGAACCCCATTTACTGCTGCACCACATATGCCTATCACCAGTTACAATAAACAGGATTTCTAAGCAGAGTTTTAAGCATTAATCTCATCTCCAGTTGCTGAGCTTTATTCCTATATTGTTGGGCACAGCAGCTTGGAATAGTAGCTTACTTTTCCATCTGTTAGACATATAGAGACTATCAGTTTGTGAAGTACTTTCTTGGTACTCTTTTTGTTAGAATAAAGTCCTGGATTTCCTCGGGGAAGCAAGGGACATATGCTGGTGCTCTCTGGTTTCTGAGTTACTGCAGAGATAAATTCCTCTTGGCCAGCTTTCTGTTGAATAGGTGCTGGAATCATATAAAACAGCAAATTGTGAAAAAAAAAAAAAACCACAGTAAAATGGTGAGTTCGTTGGCCAAATCAGTGATCTTTTTTCAACTAATTATTTTTCTTGCTCAAAATGAAGACAGTTTGTCTTTGAAAAGACTGTCTATCATTAAAAAAGAAAAGTATGGAAAGTTTTTGAAACAACTATAACAGATGTCATAGCAGTTGAAAGTACAATTAGAAAGCACAACGCCGCAGAAATAAAACTTCAAACAAAAGCGGAAAGAGTTCTTTGTGCACATCAATAATTTAGAATGATTTAAGAACTGTTTTATAGATGCAAGTGGAGCTCTTTCTGTCTATATATAAATCGAATGTGGTCTTTATAGACAAACAAAAAGGGGATACAATCCTTTTAAATTATTTTTAGGATAATTGTTTCCACAGCAAACATCATTATTTATCAGTTTTGAAAAGAAGCCAACTGCTAACATTTGAAATGCACAAACCTTGGCACACAACACAGAAAATGGTAATCTCCCCCCTTTTCAAAACCAGTTTTGCATTTATTTTACACATTTGTCAAGTTCTTATCTCAAAGCCCATGCAGTTTACCTATTTCTATCAGAAATCATTATATTTTATTTCTAATCACCTTCCCATAGCTAATTTGGTAACTCAGGAAGGGAAACCATTATTGCTACCAGATGCTGTTACCTTCCTGCTCACTCACATATTCCTATAAATTGATTTAACAGCCTGGAAAACAAGGTTTAGTATGTATTATTATGCCTTCTGGATTTCTTCTGTTATAACCTCTCTTTTTAGACAAACAGTCTCATGTTAGTGATGCAAACATTCTAAAGCTATGCTACAGACACTTCCCACAGTAATTCCTTCAGGAGAGTACTGCAGGATGCTGCTGGTCCTTTGCCAGCAGGAATTTCTCTGTAGCTTTATTTCTATGTGTAGACTTCAAGAAAAAAAGAAAAATAGGCAGTTTCATGTATACAGAGCTGAGATTTTCCTTTTCAGATGAGGAGGAATATTAGGGAATAAATGAGGGTCCTTGAGACTGTAAGTTTTCTACAGAGAAAGTGGGAACAGATGTTCTTGTAGGTCATAGAAGAAAAACCAGTTCCCCAACAACTTCCATACTGGAATATCAGAACACACTTTCACTGGAGTCAACCAGGAGACAAAGAAGGAGGCCCCAGCCCAGCCACTTTACTGCTCCAAACAGCAACAATGACAAGAAAAAAATCGTGCAAAAAGTACAAACTGCAAACTTTGAGACTTCAGTTCTGCCATTACAATTTATTAATCTTTGTAGGTTGGCCCTTATTGGTGAAAAAACCTCACATTAATTCTGCCAATTTAGCAACAACTCTTCCAGAAAGATAATCATACTTTGCAGATAGTTGGGACCATTTACCTTCAGTATTTTATGTGACTGATGATATATGAACTGCTAGTTGTGCAAAATTAAAGCTCTAGACTGATCCATACAATATTTAATATGGGCCATATAGGACGTGATGTTTACAAAACACTCATCCTAAAACAGGGTGCTGAAAAGTTATCTTGTGTATTAGAGAGAATTCTCATTGTTAATCAGACTCTAATCTAGAAGTACCTGACATTTTCTGCTGAGCTTTCCACATGTGTGTATGGAGAGAACTTAATAATGAACATTCCTGAAACAAGAAAACTATCTCTCAGGAACTCATTAATTAGTTTTTAAGTATTAGTAGATTTGTTACTTTTCTTTTTGAATTATCAAAAGCTTTGTACAAAGAAAGAAATTATGTCATGACACAACTCATATTATTGCCATTACTACTGCTGGTGATGTTAGAGAAATATTATGCTTTGTTATATATCAGTTAAAATAAAATTCAGGTATATATAAATATAGATGGTACATAAATATAAAAAAGTATAAATATAGATCTATGGTTTTATAGAGCAATTCCAACTCCTCTTTCTGCCTAAATCCCTCCTGCCTCCAGTGCCTAAGGCGATACGACAATAATGTCAGAAGTCAAACAGCAGCTCTGGTGACTCCTCCTTTAATATGTGAATCTCTTCACACTTTGGCCTGGAGGGTACCATCATTACAGTTGATTTCTAGATTTTCAAACTAACAAAAACCAAGACAACAATAACAAATACAGGCCAGTCTCCTAATCAACAGCGTCTAAAAAGTCCCCAGAGGTTACAGATATATAAATAACACGTTATTTTCTGAGCCACGCTTATTTTCTGGCCTCTGTGAGTAGGCACGTGTACACACACATATTCCATTTGCTGCTCCAGCTCAGCCATCTCCCAGAGATGCTCCATCATCCAACACATTCCACATCAAACAGGCATCTTCCACCACACCACAAGACGTTCTCCACTGAACTGTCAGTAAAATTTGTACAGCTCTGGCTCCCCTCGCTGACAACACACACCCAAAAATGCCACGGGATATGTCAGCAAATTCACACAAGCCAAACCTAACTATCAAAATATCACAGAGCAGCCCCAGTGACGGGTGAAACAGACAGATCCAAAACCGCACCATGTTTTATAGATTATAACATCTCGGAATACACCTGGAAGCAGAATTTTATTTATTAAACTGCTTGTTATAGCCTGTCACATTCTGTCAACTAGAAGAAAAATCTGCTTTGGAAACTACTGTCACACTGACTACAAAATAAAAGAAGAAAATACATCAGTTGGTATTTTGACACCAAAATGGAAAGGACAAGCATGACCAAAGAAGAGTGCTAGGGAATTTTGTATTGGAATAATCTCTCTTTCTAGTTTGTACTCATTCGCCTCTAATTTCAGGATTCACAGCTCTCTCCTTTCATCTTTTTATCAATCCTGCTACAAGAAGGCTATTCACAGCTGGGAATCTTCAGCAGGGATCATCAAGGATCTTCAAGTCCAACTCTTCACGGAATGGCCCATGCAAGGATAAAATCTCCCTTAAAACCTTGGCATTATCAGCACCAGGCTGCAACAAACTGAGCTAATCCAGTTGAAATTATATTGACTGATTACAACTGGGGACTCCTGCTCCTTCAGACACAATGATGAACTTCCAAAGTACAGCTGATAAAATGAAAAATCTACTGAGAGAACTGTCCATTCCCAGAAACAACTGTGGCTGTAACCCACAAATACCAAACAGTCCAAAGTGTTGGAGTGGTGCCTTCTGCCCCAACAATCAAACATGAAATCTGATTTCCTGAAATCTGCAGCCCCAGGGACTTCTGAGAACAGCACATGGGTCATTATCAGCTTTGCTAACAAGAATTCATGTAACTTTATCAATGGAATTCAACACAGTATCTGAGATATGATGAAGAACTCATTCATTCTGGTTTTATGACTACAAATCAAGAATAATCTTTTACTACCTTCCAGTCTGAGCTTAGTTTACCATCTTATACATAGAATTCTAGAATGGTTAGTGTTAGAAATTCACTAAGGATTTATAACTTGTTATTATCAGGAATATTCTAACACAGCACATACACAAACACTTCGGAGATGAATCTTCAGTGTGGGGTTTTGTCTCAGCCCTGCTGTCCCCAGAAGCCTCTCGGCAGCAAGTCCTCTACAAAAGGGAAGACAGAGCCCTTAATTTGCCATCTTAATGTGACTGTTACACAGGAGCCAGACACACTCCACAAGGTCATCTTAGATATTTGAGATCAAATCAGAAAAAAAAGTCTCTGAGTACATAAAAAATGCTACACAAAATACCATCCACCAGTGCTGGATTTGCTCTTCTGACAGCAGGAGCAGACACTGCTGTCACAATCATGAGTTCTGTATTTCACTGGTCTGGAACATCCAGCTGTGGGCAGCAGGACAAACTCTGGCTCACCGGTAGGAACCCTGAGGAAAGAACTGTGTTTTATGAAGCGCAGCTTCTGTGAATTTCTTGGTCTTCCTCAGTCACAAATACCGCAAAACTTCCCAAGTCACCAATTAACAATTTTAATGACTAACTTGAATTTCATCTGTATTTTTATCCCTTTCTTCTTCCTCTGTGTGTGCACAGTTGCACACTTGGGCACACAAATGCAGGAGCACAGTCCCCCTGAGCAGGTTTGGTGCTCAGGCAGGGGAAGCTGAGCCCCTGTCAGTGCATTCCCCGAGATCCCAAGGACTTCTGTAACATGACAAAAACATTCAGCAACCTTTCAGGACACAGATTCTGCACATCTTACTGCTCATAATGAGGACTGAAGGCAAACTGATTAAATAACTCACAGACATTAAGAATGTCACACCAGCTGCAGGTCTCAGGTTAATGACTTTGCACCAGAGGTAACACCAAGCAGAGAATCCAACAGGTCAATTTTAAGACCAGAGCTAAGGAAAAGAATCCTGGGCCTAATCCCAAAGCTTTCTTAGGTCACTGGCTGCCAATCAACAATTTTTCTCCTCTTCTTATACTTTTCAAATCTAATACAGCTCCAGATGGATCTACACAAAAAAATTCGCAGTATTGGAGAAAAAGGGGGAGTGTCCCTGAAGAGACAACTTCAGGGTAGCTACCTGACTTCCCTCTTATTTGCCCATTTTATTGCACAGACTGACATGAATACCTTACTAAAAATTTGTTTCAAAGCCTTTTCAGTAAAGAAAATTTCATTATTTCACCATGTTTATACAGACTCATAATTTGTAGTGTTTAGACAGCGATACATTAAACCCACTGAAATCTAATAAATAAAATATAGCAATAAATTATATATCAATGCAAGAAACTGCCTTAGCCCATCTGCCAAGATAACTAGGAAGTAGGCATTTTACTCATCAGAGAAAGATCATTCTTAAAAATAATTCTGCAAATAAAGCTCTCACATAAACCCAGTGTAAAAGGTGTGACCTTGGAGTTCTTCACTAGTATCTCTGGCATAATTGCCTTCATATTTATAAATCTTTCAGCAATGGTTAAGCACACAATCATAACGACATGAGTACAGACACCTCAAAAAATTAAAGCCTTACCTTTATTAATTATTTACATTTAGTGAATCTAAGTGTTAATAGGAGTTTGCCTCCGTTTTATGGGTTTGGGTTTTTTTGGATTGACTGACTGACAGACAATCACATCTACTATCAGGCCACCTTTTTAACAGTTGTCAGTTCACTCGTAGGTTAAATTTAACAACAAAAAAACACTTGTGGAAAATGCCTTTACCCAAAATAGAGCACTGTACTTCTTATCTTTCAGTATTCTCTGAGGATAGAAAATGTAAAAATATCTCTGACTTATCCAGTGAACATTTGCACTGGTCATGTCACTCAAAGTTTTGGGGAAAAGAAACCCTTAAATTCATGTACTACTGCACCCCAGGGTCAGTGATACACACACTTAGACACCAGAATGAACATGATCTCACTCCTAATTTGGGGAACTCTTCATGTATTCATGAATACATTTGTGAAGAAAATAGCTCTTTCCTCTTATATCCTTAACATGCCAGCATTGACAAGTCAAACAGGCAGCACAAAGACCTTGTGAGGTGTTGGCACCTACTGCACACTTCGCAGAGACACCGTGTGGTTCAGCTTCCTGCTCCTTGTTCTCCTTCTCATTCCTTCCCCTCTGCATCTGGATGCTTTCAGACGAATTGTTGGGAAAGTCCCCCGTCTGGAGCACAGCCCCCACCAGCCTGTTGCTGTTTCAGGTGTTCTGCACCTGCTCCTTCTCCTCCCCTCACATCCTGAGTAGCCCAGTCCTTTGGCAGTGATTAATTTAAACAGCATAAACCCTCTTTTCCGCTAATGAAATCCAATAAATAAATATGGTTACTCTTTCATTACCATGGTCTCCGGCCATCTGAAAATATTTCACTCAACAGACAGAAATGATGCAAAATTCCCCTTCCCTTGGAGCAATAAAGGGAAAGGTGTTCTTGAATAAACTGGGAAGGGAGAGCTGCCAGATGCAGAGTTTGGAGACTACTGTGTGCTGGAACACAGCCCCAGAGCCAGGATTTGGGCTCTGGAGATGCAGGATGGGCTAAAAGAGGGAGCACTGTCCCCAGGCAGCTGTGGGAGTGAACAGCAAACCCCCTTCTCAGCAAAAATAATCTTTATGTGTACTCACAGACTGCTTGAACAGTGGGTAAGTCTGACAATACTGGTCATTAACAGAATTTCCCTACAGTATTTTCCTCTGCTTTGCACCCCAACCCCCATGTGAACCTGTTATCCATGTCTGGGTAACAACCAGCAGTACAAGTTTGGGGAAAACTTTCCAAAAAATCAGGTTTTGGCCAACCTGTTCCCACAGAAGCCATCCTGTACATCCTCACTGATTTCACTGTGGCAAGACTTGGGCCAGTGCCTTTTATTGCTCCAGCCTCTGTGAGGAGTTTGAAATATTTCTTGTCATGCAGTCAAACAGAGTAATTGTACCAGCATCTAAATCGGGCTGGAAGGCACGGCCAAATTCTTTTCTGGCTCATTTCACCCTCCTAATGCCAGAATTCATATGGAGGTTTCTGTAAAGCCTATACAGGGCTGTGTCAAACACAATCCTATCCCACACAATAGAGATTTTTTTCCAGGGTATGTATTGAAGCAGATGAATTTAAAATGCAGTTTCTGTGAGTAATTGTGCAGGTAAAATGTGGGGCTGTGTTCTAGGGGGGATTTTGTAACTGTTTCCTTGCACTAGTGGTTTCAAAATAAAGTGCAGATTACTCTTGATATGGTTTTCACTCAGAACAGATATACAGGCAAAATGCTGGTGTAAAATGATAGAAAAAGGCATTGGACAAAAATATAGTATTGTATGTAATCCATGCAGTAAAAATAACTTCGGATATATTTAAAAAGACCCCAAACCATGCAAACTTCCAAAGATGTTTGACTTTGTTGTCCTCTAATGTTAAATCTGACCATACTTCCTCTAAAAGGATGATGAAAGGATGCAGAGTAATTGAAATTTAATGGCATTTCTCCTTCAAAAAGCTTAAAGGTGTGACTGTAACTGGGCTCTAACCCCTCTGCAATGAGATAGCCACCAGTTGTGGAAATTCTGCCCCACCAACACATGCAAACAGATCAGAGCAATTGCAACAACCTCCTATTAACTGTCTTTTAAAGAAGCACTGTTGTGAAGCCATGTTCTCCCAGCCCTAATTACCTTGAAATTACTTTGATGAGCACAAAGTGGCACATTTTTGTCTGTTGCTGAGATCACTTAAAATGGGACATGGAAAACAAAAACTGTTTATCCTGAGGGGTATTTTGTCTATAATCATTACAGTAACTTTTATCATTTTTTTTTTAATGCTAAGATTTCACATAAGTAGTACTCCTGATAAATTTCAGTTCCTGAATTTTCAATTGCTGCTATCTTAATTGTTACAGAGAGCTCAGCTTTGTGAAGTTATGTCAAGGTGTATAACACAAAAACACGTTCAATATATGCCTTCAATAATTTCTTTGTTGTTTGAAAACTTCCAACTTACAGCAAAGCTGGCATTTTATGGCCTGCAGAGCTATAAATCATTTTTAAAATCATGATGATATTACTCAAAACAGATGTGAAAACATATGTTTGCCACGGTTGTATAAACTGCTTACTTGTCATACTTAATAAATGTTGATACTTTTATTTTAACTACATTCCTTCTTAATAACTTTGAAAATCTTTTCCATGGCGAATATATTTTGCCTTGGTAAAAGCAATGGCAGGTTTGGAAGAACAAAGCTTGCTATGTATACAAATTACATGCAAGCTTTTTGCAGGGCAAAGCAGCACAGATCACACTCTTCCCACTGTCCACATCTGACTCGAAAACACTCAACATAACTGAGGTGTGCCAAATCCCAAAATAATTATACAGAAGAAAACAATAACAGTATTAGGAACAAAGAATCTACACAGGACTGGGACAAATCACTGAGGACTAACCCCAGGGATTCCTACAGAAACTGCAATATAGGTCTGTCCCTATAAATGCAAAATCAGCTTGCAATCCTGGATATACAAGGTTGGTGCCTTTAAAATTTCTGTATTAGTTGCACTACAATGTCATCAAAAGGTTCTGGTTCTGGAGCCGTGGAATGACTTGAAAAATCAGTCTGTACATGACCAAAAAATATATAAATTTCTCATTCTCATACTTTCCGAGAAAAACTTGACCTCTGCAGACCAAGCAGAAAAGCAGAAACTTTGTTCTGTCTCTAAAATGATATTTAAAAATGTCTCATGATTTTGAAGCACCTCATTTCTCATGCAGGTGGATCTCTGAACACTAAATTAATTCCAAAAACATCCCCTAAGTGCATGCAGAACTAACACATGTATAAAGACGTATTTCCCAGTACTTAATCAATTAAAGAAATTATGCAAAAATGTAGACTAGGAAATGAATAAACCTACACAACTTTAATCTTAAGGAGAATTATGGCACACAAATTGTTAGCATTAGATCTTTGTGATTTCATCCATGTTAAAAGGAACGATCACAGGAGCCTGGGAATTGGGTTCACAGGTGGTGGAGGTTCAATTATTTTCGCTTTGGGGATTTCTGAATTATTTTTTCAGATTCTTAAACTGTACCTTCCTTCATCCATCCTGAGTGACAGAACTGCTACTACCAAGAAGTACATGATTTGCATCTTTGAGCCCCACAGGATACTGAATTGTTTCACTGACAAATGACTGAACATGTGGCAAGAAACCATGCACAGTTCAACAGAATTAAAATCACCTACTCTTTCAGGCTTAGATTAAATACCCACTACGCAATTACTACAGAAATGTAATTTTTAAATCTTAGGAGTGAAGGTATGGCTGATAACTTTGCTGGTCTGTAAATGTCAACAGGAGTCAAGAGGGAAGGATTTAAGCAGGATGATCCAGAAAGAAAATTATCTCAGAATGGCACAGAAGGGCTCTTTTGGGGTTCATGAGGAAAGTGCTTAAATGCCCAGAAAAACCAGTGAATAGAAAACAGCTTCTGTCTTCAAGGAGAGTTGAGTTTGAAAATACAAAATATAAGGAGGAAGCTTCAGGCTCTTCCTACCCATGACTGGATCAGTCACAGATCTCTATGGAATAGAGCTGGTTATACAAAATCATGACATTGCTCAAATAATTTTATATAACTCTGGTACCACAGGGCATGGAGGGCCTCCACATTCTCTTCTGAGTAGCCCATAAAATTGTCTAGGCCTGCCTTTCAGCTTTCTCTGAAAATACATGAAAATCACCTCAACCAAAAGATAAATCAATTTGTGCTTTCATTTATGATGAGAAATATGATAATTTTCAGTAGACTTACACGTACATTTAGCTTATGTTGTCTCTTCCTTCTGTTTCTTTTCGTTCACATCTTTTTCTCTCTAAAACCTCACTACCCCCCTCAGTATCTCTTTGCAGTATTTTCCCAGAATAAATCCCTGAGTATCCACTTCCCCAGCACCCAAGAACGTCGGCATGGAGAACCCAGCAGAGGAAGCACTTCCCTGCCTACAGGAGAATCCCCCCAGGCCAAACATCACCTCTTCCCCTGCTGCCCCTCACTGGTGAGAAAATATAAAATTATATTGCTCACCCAGAGCATCAGAGCAGTCTGCACACACATCCCCTGAAGGCAAACAAACAATACCACGTGACTGATCAAATATTTGCTTGGAACTTCATAAATAATTGAGCCAAAAGACCTGCAAAATATTACCCTCATGCTATATAAACAGAGAGAAGCAAAGTTCTGATTGCTTACACTTCCATGAGACTTCACTGGATACATTATTCATTGCAATTAGGCACTTAGTTCTCTTAAATTAATAATATAATGTCATTGCATATGCAGAATATGAGAAAAAGGAATAAAACACATAATAGGTGGAATTAAATGTCTGAGATGGAAAACAGTCTGTGATTTTACCTTTCTCCTTTTGTATTTTTTTTAGGCTGGTCCCAGTTTCTTGGTCAACGAGTTCTCCTTCCCTGCTGTTGGTCAGCATAGCTAAAAGAATCAGAGGGCACAGTTATATAACACTGCAAGTAAAAAAAAAATGTTAAGAGAAAAGAAAATATTAAATTGCATTTCCTCTTGGTCGGTATTGTGGTATTTTAACTCTTAGAACCAAGTAAAATATGCAGTTAAGGCAAATCTGCTCAAGTTTATTAAGCAAGGACACCAAGACAGAACACAAATTACTACTGAGATGAATGTGATTTCTTACGAAATGTTCAAATTAATTAATGAATGGGAAAAGTACTTCACAAAAACAATTTTGGGGAAAAATACATTTAAGGATTTAAGTATTAGCAATTATCTGTAAAGCAGTAAGCTTAATAAAAACCACAGATGGATAGATCATAGCCCAAATTGATTGGTGACAGCAAACCCCCCCTCCCCCCATTTTAGTGCTGAAGGGAATTCTTTACTTAACACCCGCAAGCTCAGCGAGACCTGTGCAGTTTATGACTTCAGGATACCTCTTTGTTCTTATCTGATTAAAACATTTTCTTCTCTGCAATCAACCAATTACAGACTTTACAGTTATTCCAGGAAGGACACTTGTTATAAACTTCATCACCGTATTTTAGGGGAAAGATCTTTTTTTAATTGCAAAAGTAAAAACATTGTATTTCTATCAACAAAAAATATTTATACATATTTTTACAACAGTAAGCACTAGATCTCTACACAGAGACATCAACAGTCCCCTTTCACTGCTGCTAAAGCAGTTACATTTCTTGTCCTGTGTATTTCCAGCCCTGTTTTACGTAAGAAAAAGATGTGGGGAATCTACTCCACAGCCTCTGCCCTGTGTGTGTGCACAGACTGAAGCAAAGAATTCAGGTTCCAGTCACTGTGCTGGGCAGTGCTGCGGTGCTGCTGCAAGGACCAGGGTCAGACCTGCAAAATCCCAGGAAGCAGCCGAGTAGTTTGTGGATGGGAGGGAATTCTCCAGTGACTCACATGGAGTGCACGGCTTTTGTGGTTTAAATCTGGCTCAGCAATGCCTGCACGGGCTCCAGGCCATGAGGAGACAGCAGTGTTGACACACGCTGACGTGAGATGTTAACTGACTTGCCCTAGATCCTCTTGGAAGCACCAAGAATAGGATCTAAACTTCCTCTAGTCGGAATTAGCATTTTAATCGATAGCGCACAGGCTGTGAAAGCTCTGGTGGAGAGACCGAAAAAGCCAGAAAGGCCTCAGCCTCGGGGTGATGAAGGAATGTGTGGGCACAAGGAGGTTTTTGGAGCAAAAAAGTCATCGTATCATCTCTGACTTCCCTCAGACGTGTGTGAAGAAAAAGACACCTTGCGCTTTTTCAACTGCAGGTGCCTTGAGCAGAGCGGCACCTCCCCACCCAAGCATGCCAAAGGAAATGGCTGGAGCAGGGAGGGGCACAGGGGCCATCCCTCTGTGCAGGGGATGCTGCCACAGGAGGAATCCCAGCGGCTGGGCTTTGCTGAGTGATGAACTTAATTAAAAACCATCGGGCCGAGCAGGCGAGCTCTGCCCTGTGGGCTCCCCAGCACAGGAATACGCGCCCGCAGAAACACGGCGCGCGGCCGAGCGGGCGGCGGCGGCTGCGGCACTGACCGATCCTGTCGGGAGTGGTGTCCAGCTGGGACGGGGAGCTGGACACGCTGCTGCTGGGGTGAGAGGACGCGTGGCTGCCGGGCCGCTGGCTGTCCTCCAGGGACGGCGCCGGGGAAGGACTGTCCTGGATCCTCTCCTGCAAACAGAAGCAAAGCAAGGGCTGGGCCGTTTCATCCGCGGCCTTCACCCGAGTTCAGACGAATAAAGTGAGGTTGGCTTACAAGTAATGGTAACAAATGGTGCTTCTGAGGTGAACAGAGAACAGAACTCACGTCTGGAGAGCAGTATAGTCATCTACAGCCAAAACCAATACAGGCTTCCACAAGCAACGTGTCTGAGCTTATATCATTTGACACCCTTTTTTTTTGTTGGCAACTTTTTATGTTCTAAGTTTTTCACATGTAGGAACATATAGAATATTCTTTCATGTTGCTTTCACAAACTACTTTTAATCTACAGGTAGTAAGACTGCCATATGTGAGTCACATTTCCAATAAACAATTCACAGTTGGACTGAACTGTCATTAAATGCAGTCAATTTGTAATTAGAAGCTGTACTTGTAAATTTGTAACCAGAATCTGCACCTGAATAAATTACATCACTATCTTCTCAGGGTAGCACCTGGACAAGTGACAAAATCTGTGGCACTGGTAAGAACTTCCCTCTTGCATGAAAAGCACCACTGGCTAATCAAAACAGGAGTCTGCTTGCAAAATCTTACATGTATATTTGTACATGAAACTTTGATATTTACCTCTAATTTAAATATATATAGTACTAGAGCTAAGGAGGAAAAAAAAAAAAAGGGTAAGGAAAAAAAAAGGCAAAATGAAATTCTGCAGTTCTGTGTATCTATATTTGCAAATTGCCTGAAGATGCCACGGAATTTTCATCAGTAAAAAACTCCAGGAGCAGGTCAGACAAGCAAGGCGTAAGTAAAAATTCATCCTGTCTTAAGACAAGAGATTGTGAGACCCCTTGAGATCCTTCCAGCCCAGTGCTTCCACATGTATACTTTTAATTAAAAATTCCAGTGCCCTTCACTCCTGTTCCCAGGACCAATGAGAATCTTCTGAAAGGGACAATTATGGCCCGAGTTACTCCAGATATGCTTCTCTTAAAATGCCTTCAATGTTTCAAAATCTCTGTTAAAGTCCTTGAAGGTGCAGTTTCAAGGGAGAGACACTAATGAGGAGAAATGGTTGAATTTACAGAACTCAAGAAACTGAACCTTTGGAGTTGCCTTCATCCCTGGCAATGAGCTGCTTCCTGTGGAAACCCAGAACTGAAATATTACTTTCTTTTATTAAAAAAAAAGAGATTCTCTTGCCTTCACCTCACTAAAAATCACAACTACAGTTCATCTGGGAAAAGTTGTCTCAAAGGAACTTTGCAATCTTTCCCCCTTTCTAACCTATTCTAAAGATGTTTCATTAGGAATAATGAATCTGGCTGCTTGGTAGCAATTTACTGTGTGCTCTGGAAAATAAACTCAGTAGCAGCTCAAATTCTTATGCAGTTTTCTAAGTGGAAGCCTGAATCAGTAATGTAGCTTTGGGAAGAGCGTGGTGGTTCCTAGAAGTTTTGCCATTATAAATACCTGATACAAAAGCTGCTGTTTGGAACAATCAGGGCAATTCATTAATTACACCGCCAGCAAGATCAACAAGAATATTCTGTTACGCATTGAAACCATCCCTCTAAGCCCCACTCATCTTTGGATTTACTGATACTTCTGAGAGCTGTGCAGAGGGAACATGAGACTGGATCCTCCTCAGAGCATGGGATGGCATTTCCCTATTCCAACCACACCAGCTGAGATCGTGGCACTGGACGTGGTTTTAATAGGATTGTTATTGTACATTAAATAACAACCCAGCCTCAAAACCATGTAGCAGATGTGTATCTATTACATAGCTGTTAATCCTCAATGGATCAGTTTCACTAATTATCTGTTATTTAATGAATATACAGTAACTAACAGATCTTAAAGGGAGGCTTTCAATGCTAATATTTAGCAGATATGAGTCTATTATGTTCAGTCACAAGTTTTTGTAATTCTGAAAACTGAATGATTTTATACAAAATAATTTTCAAATTCTGTGGGGGGGAAAAAAGGTCCAAGTCACTGATTTTAAAAGTCTCCTGTGTTTTCCTCCTTTTGGCCTCTGAAAGAGAGGGTTTAGAGGCTGCTGAGATGAACAGAAGAGTAAAAGGGAGTTGGGACTTTGTGGATGTGCTGCTTACTGAGTTGCTTTTAAAAGTCACACTCTCACCCCAAGAAGTACTGTCCTAAATAACAATGAACCACACACCTGCAATCCAGAGTGGATAAATCCTGTGTGTTTTTTACCTTTGTGCAAATAATAGTGTCCAAATAGGCTCCTGCTAACAGATTACAATGCTGACTGCAATTTCATTTGCCTGGATTTCAGTTTTAACAATCCTCTTTGGCACTATTTCCTCTCTTTTTACCACAAAGAGCACTCAATTTACAATTAAGATATCATTTTGAAATGATTAATTTTACAGAAGAGTGCATAGTTTAAGTAAATTTCATTGTCTACTGCAACCATGAAAATGAATAGCCAAGGAGAGGACATGCCAACTGTTCTGCAAAAAACACGATGAACAAATATGACTAGGAATTAACACTTAGATATCACACAAACAGCCATATATGTCATCTTAAATGGGAGTTATTTGAGTAATTCAAAAGCTGATGATTTGGAAAAGCAAAGTATTCCAGCTCCTTCTGGTAACTGCATTTCCCATCGCCTCTCACTATGAAATAATCTCTGCTTTGAGTAATTTGCCTTCAAACTCAGGGTCTTGGTTTGAAATCTTCAGGCAGAAGTGTCAAATAATAATGTCCTTCTTAATCACAAAGTGAATCACTTTCCAAGAGAATGAGTTGATTATGTCATCTAACGTCTTAGCAGTTACACCAATTTATAGGCAGAGTTCTCCCTATAAGCAACAAATTCCCTCTGTATCCGATGTGCTCCAAATGAGGATGGAGTATCATCATGTGAGGCTGCATAAAGATGAAGAAATTGTCCATTTCTAAATGTTGGTGTGGAAATCTGCTGAATTTCCCCGACTAGAATGAGTAATGCTATAAGCAGACTCTTCTTTTGCTGGTAAACAGATCCATTTTTCAGTCCTGTAATCAGTATGCATCTATTTAGCTACTTAACAGCAATGTGCTCTGGTTCATTAGGTAGCTACTGTTGTGTCTCAGCCTAGTTAAAATTTCACAGCAAGTTAATCTATTTTATTACAAATGAGAACACAAGTGATAATGTCCTCACCATTTTCCAAACACAGGGTTAACAGTATTTGTAACAAATCAATGAGGGCATTTAAATAGGAAAATTGCAAATCTAAAATCTTAACATTTTGTTTTACACATTGATGACTTCATTTTATTTGTCATCTATGTATTTTACAACCTCATTACTTTTCATATATTTTATTTTTTTTCCCCTTGAAAATGGCTCAGTTCCCCCTGCACCCTGCAGGGCAGCCTGGTCCCACACTAGGTAAACTCACAGGAATAAAGAAACATTCCTAAATAAAGTAGTATTTTCCCCATTTGTATTTCTTCCCATTCATATATTTTCAAGATTAATATTCCAGGTTATAATGAATGAATTATACATAAGGATTCTACAGACTGTGAGAATTTTATGAAAAATGAAAACATTTCTCAAGACCTCACCTATTTATCTACCTACAGTACCTACTTTATCCCATCTTTTTTCATTCCTTTACAGAGCTGTAACATAAATTCTCAAAAATGACTTTTCCAGTATTTAATCCTCTTGAAGGGTAATGTATTTGTCTCACTAAAGATCAGTGTCCTTCTCTGCCTCAGAAAATGTAGCTACAAAACTTGACATTGTTAATTTTAGTTGTGATTTAGCTTAGCGGCACTGAAGTAATGAACTCACCCAATTTCCAGACAGATCCTTGATTTCAGCTCAATAATCCCTCTCCTCTCCTGTGAGGGAGTACTCCACACCAGTAATAAGAAATACTACACAGCACTTGCATCCACACAAGTTTTATTTGAAATATATATGAACAGCTTACCTATTTTTGACATAATCATCTTGACCTTAATTCCTTCTGATTTTTTTTATAGTATTGATCTTCCTTTTATGTCAAGAGTTTAGAGAAATGATGCTGCTGGATTTTGTTTCTCTTTATTCTTAGTTGTAATGTAGTTGTAATTACTCTTCCAAATGTTAATCTATTAATGAATTCCTGGAGGATTTAATGGCATTTCACTGCTGACAAGCAGGTTTTGGAAGTTTGTCTGAGTCCTGGATGTTTTATTTAGACATTTATCTTGATATTTCATATGTAACTGAGGTGCTGCTGCTCTTCTCTACAGGACTCTGCAGTGACTGGAATTCACCCTCTTTTATGAAATGGAAAGGAAGGAAAAAATGGAGATTCTACTGGTTTTAGGCCTAGATTAGAGTTTTCAAGTGTTGTAAGAAAGATTTCCAGCCGATGTTGGCCATGTCAGGATAACAAGAGTTGATGGGCTCTGGCAGAATAAATCTCAACATTAATTTGCACACTGGTTCCCCACTGGGTTATTGATTGTGCCACACCTCAACCTCCCAGGGGTTACAAAATCTCCATTCATATTCTCAAAATGGACTACACAGAAAAAAAAAAAAAAATCTAGAAACCAGAGCCTGAATCCTCTGGAAGGGTCTGTGAAACCAGGAGGGGCAGGCAGAGTGTGCCTGAGCCCCAATTCCTGGCTGAGCTCCCTCTGCTCCCCCCTCCCTTGCTGAATCCCATCCTCAGACAGTGAGAAGAGTAAGAAAAGTTAACACAATTCACAATTTCAGTCAGCAAAGACCCGAATTGCTAACACTTCCTTTTCTTAGTTAAGACATATTTCTTTCCAACTGACCTTAGCTGATACTAATGCTGTTTGAATCTTAATAACCAGCACGTTTTTAATAGTGCTCTGAAGTTTACAGTCCTTAACTGATGGGTTACTCAATTTAGGCTTTTTCAAGGAAAAGAATACTCCTGCCACAGGAAGCAGGAGCTGTGCTACACCTGAACTGATGCCACCAAGAACTAGGATGGTCTCAGCCACTGTTTCTGGGCTAGAGAAGAGCAGCTTGGTTTGGATTTTGAGTCATTCCACCCTGGAAATGAACACACACAAAGACTGGGCGTGACTTTTTGCTCTTCTGAGCTACTTATAGTACCTGTGATTGCTGTAGGTACTGGAGATGAGCAAGGTAAACAGCTGGTCTAAAAACCAAGACAGGATCTGTGTGTCTGAAAGCCAGCTGGATCCCATTCATCTTGTGCAGTGTATCGGGAAGTCTTTCGCTTAAAATATGTACTTTGCCATTTAAAATGCCTTTTTTTTTCCACTGTGGACATACAGTTGTTTCAGTTGTAGTCAGCTGGCAATTATTTTCTCACAGAATTTAAGAAATCATAAAAACTCCTACATTTACTGGTTTTAATACCAGATGTTCACTCACTAATTCCATTACCTCGTGACTACTTCCTATCAATCCATTAATTGCCAGCTGCTCAGCCAAACAGAGAAGTGCAGCTAATCAGATGGTGTTGGGAAACAGCCAAACAGGAGCTGCCTTCTTCTCCATTTCTTAAATTAGCAGTCACTGGGACAGCCTTGGAAAGCTTCACTCCTGGATTAAGATCTTGACGTTTTACTTTGAATCTGAGAGCACAACAGTGCCTCAAACTGGAAAGGATCTCGCAGTGGAAACTTGGTACTTGTGCCCCTCTCCTCAATTGTTTCACCCAGTGCTGCCATGGAAGGGAGGAAAGGCACTCCCAGGACTAATGATGAAAATGCTCCACCTCATCTACGTTAGAGCCATATCAGTTATTAAGGACAAATGCAAATGACGCAGCTAATACTAAAAAGATCTGAGCCAGAACTAAGAGCTTAGATGTGCTCGGCCTAACAATTTTCCTTTGCAAGGTCTGCAAAAAGAGATGTTTCTGCTTGGGTTTTTTTTCCACTTGGATGTTTAAAATAAGTATTCAACACTTAAAACCTCTCAACGAGGGTGGTAAGGAGCCAGGGGTTCTTGGCACTGCAGGGAGAGGGACAGCCTCCCTCCAAAGGAGGAGATGAGAAGGGTATTTAATGCAATTTGAAAGGATCTGAACATCTCCCAGCAATTTCTCTAAATCAGTGAATAAAGAGATACAAACCCGCACCCTCACTTCTCCTTTGCCTCAAATACAGCCACAAAAATTAACCTTATAAGAAGGAAACAAACTCCTGTGTCACAAGTCTCCTCTAACATATCCCAGTCCCATTCCAGCAATCAGCTGCCTGCTATGGAACAGGACGGAATAAATCTAGTAATATGAAAAATCACATACATTGTGGAGAAGTTTTATTTTATAAATGTTGCAATACTCTGGAAACAATTCATAATGGATTGAATGCACAGAGAGATATGAAATTACTTATGTTATAAATTCTGTAATGGGAAATGTTTCTATTGTGAGAAGAAGTGTTTCAGAGCATTCTGAGATGGCCACATTTTTCTGGCTGTCAGGTAAATATTATGAATGTGAGTTGTAGAGCACACAGAAAATAGCACCTCTCAGCAATAATTACACAGCCCATCTGTACTCTCTTCAGGGAATTTAAAATCATGTCATATACATCCTTTACAAATGCCTTAACAATCCCACAAAATCAGGCGAAAAACAAAACTCAAAGAAAAGGAGACTCAAAAATCTCTACTGCATGTCTAGATCCCACTGTACAAATAATGCTTTGCTCTGTTTATCAGATTAGTTTCTAAAGTACATTGGGGTGAAATTCTCAAGGAATTCTGAACTACGAATATAAAAAAGATTTAATTTTTTTTTAAGCATTTTAATTACTTTTTTTTTTTCCTGTGTTTCCCATTTGCACCTAACAAAAGCAGCATTTATTCCTAACTGGCACCTCGATGAGAGCAAGAAAGAATAAGAGACAAGCAGGAATACAGCAAGCATGAGGGGATGACAACGGAAGAAAAATGGACAGCAGGAAACCAATCTTCAGAACTGCTCCTACTCGGGAGAAGCACATCCCTCAGCAGCTCCAAAGAGGCCGTTTGCCAGAAGGAAAGGGAGGGAGCACGAGAAGGAAGAGGGTGAGACGTGAGCAAGAGGAGCAAGGAGGGTGCAAAATATGTCAGGTTAAGTAACATGAGAAGCAGGGAAAATCTGGGAGAAAACAAGTCTCAGATCTCTGGCATGAAGTTTTGCCTCATTACTCTCAGTACTCTTTGCATATCTAGCACAAAAGGAGCAGCTTAAAGCCCCCAGTTTGGGTTTGGTTCCCAGAATTTCAAGCTCAGCCTAACCATGGTATTTCCCACCTGCCTGTTCCCAAGGACATCTGGGAAAGTGGCCTTTCAGTGAACAAAGATTATCACAGTCACAGCTCCAGACCTGGCTCTTTCCAGCCTTCCCTTCACTTTCCTAACCCCAAACCTCTCCCCAGCCCTCTCCCTGCTTTTTTGGCTGGAATTGTGTAAACCAGTATGTTTTCAGTCATGTAAGGTCCTACTTGTTACAGGTGCACTGTAAAATTAAAATCTTCACGTTAGGTAGCTACTGCACTCTGGAGCTGAGCGTTTTATAAACTTCAGTGAAAAATCCTCTCACGTTTCTATAAAGGGCTCATCCAAACTTTCATTCTGAAGACCTGAAAATAAGTCACTGAGTAGGTTTTTCTGAGTTTCAGGAACAAAATTACTGTACATTTATTCATAGAATCACAGACTGGTTTGGGTTGGAAGGACCTTAAAGGTCACCTCATCCCACCCCTGCCATGAGCAGGGACACCTTCCACTACACCAGGGTGCTCCTTCCAACCTGGTCTTGAGCATTCACTGCTCTTTCTAGCCCAAACCATGGCTCAAGTGTATTTAGCCAAGTTCCACCCCATACTGGTCCTCATTTGACACTCAGGCCATTCCTGGATTGCAGTTCAGGTCCAGATGAAGGACAGCTCTGGAAAAAAAGAACTAACAAGAACTGGATGCAGGAGGGAGGAGAGAGAGGGTGGTGAAGCCATTGTTGCTGTCAAATTTTGCTTTTGCCATGTGAGACCCTCAATAACACAGATTCTTCTGAGCCATCTGAGCCAAGTTTCAAACCCAGCAAGCTCCTTCAGATGTGCAGTAAACCCCTGTAAGGCTGAATTTATCACAGGGGCACTGCCAGAACTGCAGCCACAGTGCTGCTGGTGCTGCTGTAATCACATCACATCACGTTAGACATGGCTAAGGTGGTTTTGTGAGCCTGGCCCATTGTGCCTCCCTAATTTATGGTGTTCCTGTCAGGGAGAAATCAAGTTTCATAGTTATGACATTTCTTTCTGGAGCACTAAATGTTAACTTTGCTGATCATGCATATCTTGGTAGAACAGCTTATTTCTAAATGGCAAACGTGATATAAAAAGCATAATGACTTCATTCAGAACCTTATAAAGCAGCTGATTCTCACACCTAGAGAAAACAGGCCAAGTGGTATTTTAGTCATCAGACTATGGAAACAGACACACACTCAATAGATTCGATTCATTTCTCCCATTTTAAGTAAAAACATGATGCTGAGATTGCATTCTATTGAAAACTAGCCATATTTTTTACTTACTAAATGCACTTAAATAATGTCCTATAAATAAAAGTACTAGTGACAGCACGAGCAGCAATGCTTTTCTTCTGCATGTTTCCTTCTGTACAAGAATTTCACATTAACTGGTCATCATTCTGTGCTGGATGATTGTATATAAGGGAAGGAAAGGACAAAAGGAGCCTCACACTGTAATAAAATTCATCTACAGTTTCAGCACTCAGAAGAAACTAGAGAAAGATGCAGCACCACTTGACAGGTGAGAGTAACACAGCAAAGGATGTACACTCTGCCTCTGTCACGCTGGCTACTGGTGCATTTTCCTCTGCAAAATGAGAGGAAATAATTCCCACCAGAGTGCTGGCCAGACCTCGTGTTGCTGTGGAGATATTGTGTCTCCTCTTGTGCAGGTGTTGGGGAAAAAATTACTGTAAATGAGTAATTCACATCAGCCAGGGCCAGCTAAATAACACCCTGAAACCCAACGGCCTGCAAAAACTGCAGTTTAAATTACAAAGGACTAGCATTGTTTACAAATAGCTATTTAATCTTCATTTTGACATACTGGTAACATTTGGAGTACAATCAAAGCTTCTGCAAGTTTACTTGCTGCTACAGGTTGAACACTGCTGTGTTCAAATTAGGGTTTTGTCAAGATGTCTCTGAACAGGTAAAGAAAAGGTTATGGTTTGAAATGAATGGAATCTCAACTAATTTCTAACAATTGAATGACTTGCATTAACTAATGGACAGCTGGACATGAGAGATGTTTTCCCCACTCGGCCAATAACTGTGCGTGTACACTGACGATAAAGGGAAGTTTTTACACATCTTAATCCTAAGTAGGGATCCTAATGGGAAATGTTGCCCCTGAATTTTCCCAGACACCCCAGAATCCAAGAAAAAAAAGGGCCAACAAAACCAAAGCATTCAGAACAAAAGTTGCCCTAATCTGTAAGTGGACTCTCAGTAAAAAAGAGAAACAACCCAAGGCAAGTTTGGAGATGCTTAGGGCCAGGAAGAAAATCAGAAGGAAAAGCCCTCCAGAACCTCAGCCACAGAGGGATATGGTATTTTACTGCAGTGACGTGACAAGAGACATTTCCTGTCCCCTTTGAGAGGATGTTGCTATCAGCAGAGGCATGAACAATGAACACGTGCTTGGGTAATCTGAGTTTCTCTCCCTGCTTGATTTACAAACAGAATCTCCTGCAGCACCAACCTGTGACAAAAGGAAGTACAACACAGCCCTCACTAATGTATTCTCACAACTGGTCTGTAATGTTGGAACCAGTAACTTGCTCAATGGTAAAATAATGAATCACTGCAATCAGGATGTTTTGCAATAAAGATATGAGAGGTTAAGTTTAGCAAATCAGTGAGAGTTGTAAGAACAAAGCACCTCAGAACTCAGATTCCAGTGACAGGGATACATGAGTGTTCGTGAGCACAAATATTGAAGATACTTACTTTCCAGAACAGCTAGCTCTACAGAGTGATATATTTAAACCCAAAGAAAAATGGACTAAATTAATGAACTTTCAAAGCTGACAACATTTTACTTTGTCAACAAGCAACCCACATGTGCATGGAAACACACACACAAGTCAGACTGCTAACACTTCTAATTTCTGCTCAGCAGAAAGTGGACACACTGTTTTAGAGAATCCTATCACACCCATCCTTCACATGCACTGATCCTACACACTTCTATTTTCAAAATTTCCTGTTTTAATATATTTTTGAGTGTATGGCAGGACAGCAGCTCTCCACAAAGCCAAGAACCTTTCTGAACAGCCTACCTGGTAGAGACTACAACAAGCCTTTCAAAATACAAACATGTTTTAACCAACCAGAAGGAAGTTCAAGTTTGGCTACCAGAGACTCTACTCACTAAAGTACTTGGGATAATTTTCTCAGGTCTGGATTTGCAATGCTAGAATTCCTGTCATGTTCCACGGCTCCACTAAGGTACTTGGGATGATTTTCTCTGCTATTTACCTGCTCTGGATTTGCAGTGCACTAGAATTTCTGTCATGTCCTACAGCATTTTCTCTGAAGTTTAACTTTAATCGGCATTTTAGAACAGTTACTGAGCTTTCAAAGCTCTTACTCTAGCCTGTAGTCAGTGCTAGTGTCCATTTTTAATTACATTACAGACTACCTGACAGATCAGAGCAGCTGAACTTCTCGGCTGCAGTGCTGGGTGTTGCTCAGTGTCGGGAGCAGCCCAGGTGAGCTGGGGCAGTGTGAACTCCCTGCCTCGTCCTTCTCCTCCCCAGGAGAGTCACTGCAAACGCTCTGTAAGCCACGAGGAGCAGCTCTGAGCAGGTGGGAGAGGTGCCTTACCTTGATGACGGAGGCCCCAGCCCTGGAGAGGGGGCTGTGCATCTGCGCCGCCGCGGCCATGTTGGCGATGGTGTTGAGATGGTTCATCTGGTTCATGGCCATGGCCACCGAGGCTGGGGGGAGGCTGACGGGGAGCAGGGGGTGCGGCATCATCATGAAGGGCAGGTCTATCCCTGTGGAGAGCATGGACACGTCACTGGGACACCCTGCAGGGTCTGCATTCCACTGCAACACCCACCATGTCACTGGGACACCCTGCAGGGCCTGCACCCACTGCAACACCCACCATGTCACTGGGACACCCTGCAGGGCCTGCACCCACTGCAACACCCACCGTGTCACTGGGACACTCTGCAGGGCCTGCACCCACTGCAACACCCACCGTGTCACTGGGACACCCTGCAGGGCCTGCACCCACTGCAACACCCACCGTGTCACTGGGACACCCTGCAGGGCCTGCACCCACTGCAACACCCACCGTGTCACTGGGACACCCTGCAGGGCCTGCACCCACTGCAACACCCACCGTGTCACTGGGACACCCTGCAGGGCCTGCACCCACTGCAACACCCACCGTGTCACTGGGACACCCTGCAGGGCCTGCACCCACTGCAACACCCACCGTGTCACTGGGACACCCTGCAGGGCCTGCACCCACTGCAACACCCACCGTGTCACTGGGACACCCTGCAGGGCCTGCACCCACTGCAACACCCACCGTGTCACTGGGACACCCTGCAGGGCCTGCACCCACTGCAACACCCACCGTGTCACTGGGACACCCTGCAGGGCCTGCACCCACTGCAACACCCACCGTGTCACTGGGACACCCTGCAGGGCCTGCACCCACTGCAACACCCACCGTGTCACTGGGACACCCTGCAGGGCCTGCACCCACTGCAACACCCACCGTGTCACTGGGACACCCTGCAGGGCCTGCACCCACTGCAACACCCACCGTGTCACTGGGACACCCTGCAGGGCCTGCACCCACTGCAACACCCACCGTGTCACTGGGACACCCTGCAGGGCCTGCACCCACTGCAACACCCACCATGTCACTGGGACACCCTGCAGGGCCTGCACCCACTGCAACACCCACCATGTCACTGGGACACCCTGCAGGGCTCACACTCACTGCAACACCCACCACTGCAACCCAACAGCAGTAAATCCTAAGAGCCTTGGAGTTCCACAGGGGATAATTGTCTGTGCAGCCCAGGAAAGGCTGGTTTGTGCTGGGGAGAGGAACACCCAGCTGGTGAGTGACACAAAATGAATGTATGACTGCACCAGTTCATTGACCTCTTTGGTAGGAGAAATAAACAAAAAACACCGACAAAACATGCATATAATTTGCATATTTTCCAATACATCAGATGAACAGTTATTATTCATTTCATCTGATCATACACTCCTACCAAGTTTTCTTCCTATCACCACTCCTCAGCAATGTTATACTAAATTTGTATATTCGGACTATTTCTCGAGTCCAGGAGGCTGTGGCTTGGACTACAGACATCTCTGAAGGATTGTACAGAAGGTCTATGACCAGCAACATGTAATGAGAGGTTAAAATTGTTGCCAGAGGTTTTAATTTTCAAAATGTCACTTTAAATTATCTTCTGCTACAGATATAAACCAATTTAAGAAGGTACGAAATTTATTTGGACCAACTTGCAGATCCTGACATTGCCAAAAAGGTGAAGTTACAGCTAGCAAGAATTGGACTCTCATACTTCATTAATATCCATTTCAGCACGTGTGCTACTTCTTGTATTTAGTAATGACTGCACTGGAAAGCAAAATCAAGACAGCAATTCACTGAAAAAATTGTTCCACGTTATTGTGCATTCAAGAGTTCTTTAGAGGGACCACTTGAAGATAGCTACTATAGGGCCTCTAAAATTCATTTTTCAGAAAAGAAAGTAGGACTCATTCTGCCAGACAAAAATGTCTTATGATTTTTTTCAAATGATATTTAGATTAGAAATCCTCATTAAAAAATTTAGGTGCAAGTATTAAATAACACAAACATATAGCTAGTCATTACCAAATGCCATTGAGATAGTTTATTGTTAAAAAGTTTTTAACTTTTGGCTCTATCGTAGTTGTTTTAAAGGAGAAGGCCAGTCACCATCTTGGTATATGACAGAACTAACAATAAAAAATACCACTGACTGACATAGCTTATGTTATTCCTATAGAATTTGACTCCAGTGATATAACAACACCACGGTGCCCACCAGGAAAGGCAGAAATGCAATATTCCCAGCTCCCACACTAATTCTGTTTAACGTGAGCATATCATGATCAACAACTGTGAAGTCTAATGACTCACTCTCTATTTTATATGATGATCCATGCCAATATTAATTATGATAGGCAATAAGCAAGGCCCACATGCATCTTCCTTCACTTCAAACCACACTGACAATTCCCTCCAGTGTCTGCATCCACAAGCCTTTGTTCCCCTGCAGATCTCCTTTAACAGCCCAATAATCTTTCCTCATCCTCTATAGAGTTCCAAAACTCTCAGACACCATCTGGCCACATTGAGTTGTATGTCTACTTAAAGTCCAATTGACATGCAAACTAAATGCAAACTACAAACAGAATTTAACAGCACATCACCAGTTTTTAAGACACAATCCGTCAAACATTTCAGAGGACTATGAGGAAAATATATCCTGCACTTGCAAATCATTGGGCATAATGTCTGACATCCAGTAAACCCTTTAATAGCCTATAGACATCCACCTACTACAAAATCCACTGGAAGAGCAAAGAACGCAGTATGTCTGTGTGTAAAAGGAATCCAGGTATTGAATTATGCAAGAATTTAAAATGAAAAGGATAAACTACAGAGAATTTAAGTCCTATGACGTGGCGATTTTTAAACATTGACACTTAACCCAAAATGCTCAGGTCCACACCTTCCCACAAACAAAGCAGACTCCTTTTGTAGGAGTCATCTCAATAGCTCTGATTTGCTCAAGTCTGGGGCCTGACAGAGGTAGCAATGAACTGGCTACTCCAAAAATTGTGTAAGGAGCCAGAAATGCCACTCTCCACTAGAACTAACACCAAAAATCAACTTCCAAAACTTGGAGGATGAAGAGCATAAAAAAGCAAGAAGAGTTCATAAATAATGAGCTTTTCATTCTTCATCCATCATCAACCATTGGAATAACTTTACTCCTCACTGATTTTTAAACGTCAGTCCCAAATATCTTTCTTGGAAAAGTTTTTCCTTCCCTTCCTTCCCTCTTTGGGTGCAAAGAAGGGGAACTGATGGCTTCCCACCTGCTCCCTTTCTAAGGGAAAGCAGAGATGGCTTTGCAGGGAGCTCTAAATTCCAAATCCAACCTGTGCCATTTTATTCCAGTTGTTTTGGCTAGCTGCAGTCAGTGGATGACTTTTTAACTGGACATATGCCCTTATTCCTTGCTCCCCTATTTATTTAGTGGGTCAGCATCTTCAACTGGAAGAGAATCTTCTAACATAACTAAAATTTTCAGCAACTTTATGATTATTTTTCCTTTCAAACCAGGCCATGGACATGCCAATTAAAGACTGACAGTCTCAAACCCAGTAGTGAGTGACTATTCCAAGAGGGAAAAGTCACTTGGACTTGGACTGATCCCAGAAGGTGGCGTGGCCACGAGGGACAAGTGCAGCTGGCAGTGAAGGACTGACCCTCCTGTCACTCCCGTGTCTCCCATCATTTCCCCCCTCCCCGAGGTGGGGAAGAAAGGCAAGCCCAGCCCCCAGCAGGGCTCCAGGCACTCCCTTTTCCCAGCAGGATCCCAGTACGTACTGTTGGTGAGCAGGTGGTTCTGCTGGAGAGGGCTGAGCGGGTGGGCACTCCCAAGGCTCGACTGCCCTGACAGCGTGGGGTGGCCAATGCTGTGCTGGGACCCCGTCGTGATGGGAGACTGGAGCTTGTCTTTGTCCCAGGAGGATTCACTCCCACCTGCAAAACAGGGTCCAACAACCCATGAGTGGCATATACCTCTCTTTGGAGATATTTTCCTCGGTTAGCAATGAGCCAGTACTCCTCACCACAGCTGAGCACCTGGCACAGGCACAGCACTGGAACCTACACCTGAGTTTTTCAAAAACTAAATTAATAAATAAGCATCGGGGAAAAAAATATTTTTAGACACTTTCAGCATCACCTACTTTCAAAACACTGGTTTGTGGAAACAGGGAAAGTTAAATGTCTGAGGATAAAATCACCAGTCATGATTAAGTGAATTATCAGAACGGGAATGTCCGAGAGGCTGAGTCACAATCTCCTGCTGTGACAGGACACGAGGCCACCAGTCCCCACCAGAGACTCACCTGAGTCCACCCTCGTGCTCATCAGGTCCCTGCACTGCCAATCCTGCAGGCACTTGGCCATTCCCTCCCTCCAGCGTCACCACATTCCAGCTGGAATTCACCCCTGAAGAGTTGACAACAGTTTATCCTCGAGCTTTGTTATCCTTGAACTTCAGCAGCTCCCCCTCCACTGCTGGGCCTGACCCTGGGGATGCCCCACCTGAAACCCTTCACTTTGTGGGTTAGAGCCGGGCACAGGCTGTGCTTGGAAATTATCAATATTCAGGAATTTCAACTTGGGAGTCCAGATATCTATTATGCATGTTAATTACTGTCTACAGCAAACACAAAGTCTAGAAAACTGAGCACTTGGTGTCTCAAATCTCTCTCTGGTCTTCTGAAGAGTGTCCTGCAGCAATTTTACAGACTGTAGTTTTTTCAGTATTACATGCTCGAATAACAAATTCCTTGTAAACAGAAGGTTAAGGAGACCATGTTAGTGAATTCCAAAATACATCTGGTCCACAAAACAGAACACCTAAAAAAAGTTTGACTGAACATTTCTAGAGTTAAAAGATATTTTAAGATCACTCCCCTCTCAGGTACACCCCACACTGTCACATTACAGATTGTTACAAAAACATGTACCTGCAGTATTGATTTTGTTTTGAACTTATGAACAAGGATCTCAATTAGAATAAGTAAATAGATTACTGGAGCGCAGCAGATAGAGGCAGCAAGCAAAAAAACATTTTCATTGAGTATGAAAGTAACAGTGAAATTCCATTCTTTATGACAACACTTGGCTAATAAACATGATTAATACTGCTAAATGCAAAAGTTTGAAAGATCAGTGATTGAGAAAAAAAGGCAAACACTCCATCATTTTAGCACTGTGTCCAAGTATGAATTACCTTCCTATAAAAGAGTTGTAATTTGTAAAATGATGAGTAATACACTGACAAAGAAAGATACACTAAATTATGCCATGTGATATAATCTAGCATGGCGTAGTGCAGTAATTAGAACTACTACAGTTGAGGCTGTGTCAGCATCTTTGTTATTTAATATATTGTATATCAGCTCTTTCAAATAACATTTGACTGCTATTTAGTGTAGAAATTGTTCATTTTGACTACTGTGAATCTGGGGTGGTATGTGCAACTTATGAAGCACTTCTGGAGGAAATGTCGAGCATTTGATTTTACCAAGTGAGTTTTAATTCTCTCCATATGCTTTTTCAAAAAACTTAACATTTACACTCTATTCTTGTTCAAAAAAGTCAAGTACTTTTCCATGAATTCTTTGCTTAGGAACAGATTTTGTAGCTGTAACTTCATGTATCAGGGCACTGGCCACAAAAATTAGGCCCAAGACAGTTTGTTGGGGATCTCTGAATGAAAAAACTGAGTTTCCATCTGAAAGTTTCCCTCTCCCCATGTTTCTCTGCCCCAGGTAGTTCCAGCTCCAGGCACAGAGGGTCTAAACTCAGCTCATTTAGTTAATTCTGGAAGTTTCTCTCGCCTTTTAGAGCCTCGTGGCCCTGGGGCTGCAGTAGCAGAGCCCCACCAGTTCTCTGAGCCCAGCTCTACAACCGCTGCACATTCCAGAGGAAAATTCCATTATTCCCAATTTACAGATGGAGAACTGCCCTGTGAAGGAAAGCCACTTGCTTAAGGAAACCCAGGAAATCTGGAAAGGGAAACTGAATTTAATCTATGTCACACTCCAAATCACTGGACCAGTTCTCCTTACAGATGAGGACAATAATAACTTTTTCCCTCTGCAAATTCCACTTGTAAATCTGCTCCAGTATTCAGTGCCAGCAACACAAGAATAAATTGCAATACACTTATCTCTACAGACCATTCTTGTATTCTTATGTTCCCTATCACTTCTCCTTAGAGAAAGTAAAAAATACAGCTGAGTGTAGGATGTATAATAAAAGTGGATGTTAAATGAAATGCATCCTTAGCCGGCAGTATCCCACAGATAACAGCTCCATCTCTCCAATCTGGACTGCATTTACTCTGTAGTAGAAAGTCTCTTAAAAATAAAATAATAATTAGAATAGTTCTTAATAGTTCTTACCTAGAACTGCTCAAGTGGGAAGTGTTTTGTAAGGGCAGTGTGGGCAGCTCCAAGTGGGAAAGCTGAGGGGCAGAACTAGGAAGTTCCTCCCTGTTACACCAGTGAGGAAATTGAACTGGAAACCAGTCAGGGCTCATGGTCCTACTCCTGTGCCCTACACCACAGACACCTCTGATTCATCCTACCCACAGTCCCTTTGCACAGCTAAAAAAATACCCATTTTAAAAGAAAGCCTGCATTCTTCTCTGGAGTATCTATGCCCATAGGGTAAGAAAAAGACTACATACAAATTCACAGCAAGCCAGAAGCACATTCACAGTACGAAGTGACATGCAAACCTGTGCTGATACACTCAGTTCTTTAAACGCCACGCAACGTTAAAAAAAGGTATTTATTTTTGAGCATACAATTTTCTTATTTGGTAACACAGTTGTCAGCATGTTTGATCAGCAAATACACATCTGATGTGCAACATATCAATGTGTATTTTCAAATTCTTTGTTGCCATAACAATTAGAAGTGAATACATCTATAAAAACGGAATCCTTCTTAACGCTTCAAATTCATGTTTAACCACAATTTTTCAGATTTCTGTTCATTGCCATTTTTTGTCCAAATAGGTGCCATCCATAAGGCAAAGATGTCACATTTTGATTTTAAATTTTTTTATTTTCAACCCTCTCTTTTGCATGATGAGCATTTATTATATACAGAGATTTCAAGTAATTTCTTTTAGGTATATAAAACATAAGGGGAAAAATATATGGAAAAAAAAGGAAGTAAACATACACTACTAAGAAAAATTACACAACAGAAAACAGCAATGGGACCTACCTCTTTTTTATGAAAGGAAATACAACTTTTTATTTATTTTACATGAGAAAGACCATTTCATTTTAGAATATTAATAACTTGATACGTGAGTGTCATAGGAGTATTATTAGAGCACCCAGAAGTCTGTTATTTGTCAAAATGCCAATATGTCATTTATACACTTTACCAAAAGGACACTCTTACCCACTACCCACGTGACTTCCCCTCCAACAGAGAAAACTGAAGGACAGAAAGGGAATTTTTCCTTATCTTGTTTGCATTCTGCTCTATCTTGTCCCAGAACAGGCTGCACTCAGCACTAGAGAAGGACAAGAGAGAAAGCACCTGCACTCTCAGAGCTCCTGGTGCTCGGCAGGCGCAGGCACAGAGCTCGCGGGCTCCTGACCACAGCCAGGAAAAAGGGGCAAGACAAGTCTGGGCTGCCTCTGCCATCCAGCTCAGAGCACTGTGGTGCAAGCTTTGCTTTCACAGGTGCAGCTAAAAGCACAATATGGGTCAAAAAAAAAAGGCCTGAGTGTCTGCACTGTCCAGGGAAACAGAGGGCACAGATAAAGATGGACTCCATGAACAAACAGGGAAAATCAGCCCAAGCAACACATTCTCCTGCTGTCAGTGACAGACCCCCACAGACCCTCTGCAAGGTGATTTACCACCACATACAGGTTTGTCAGCAAACTGTCTCTGTTTAAGTTTTATTTATTTGAAGGAAATATAAGTGATAAGCTCAGCTTCATTTTTCTGCAAATGCTGCTACATCATTAACTTTAGGAATTTTTTAGGGTAACTTTAAAGCCAGAAGTTTTCTAGCAATAAGCCTCTCTGTGCATTTCTATTCTTCAGAACAAAACCCCAAAATATCTTTTTTTTTTTTTTTTTTGGTGAAGACATATCTGTAGTGATTAAATTAGTGTCTTGGTTTTAGGTATTGAAAGATCTCCAGAAAGTAATCACAGTTCAATTCGGTGACAGTTTCTTTTCATTTGGTTTCAAATTCATTTTATCAGCCTTAAATCTGTCTGGTTGAGCTAAATGAAATCCTCTCTGTCAGAGCTACCTTTGAATTCCACAACCACACTGTTTCAATCTATGTCTGTCATTTTACTTCTTCTTGTGATACATTCCAGAAAAATTGAACTCCAATTGTAAAAAGCAATACCATCTTCACTGGCCAATTTTATTCTCAAATTATTTTTAAACACATTTTTCATCCTGTTGGGCATATTAAGCATAACAACAGCTGCAAAGAAAAAAGTATTCAGAGAATTGCTATTTCAGCACTGAGAATTCCAAAGTATTTCTCACTTCTTTTGTAAGTGTCCAGCACAGAGAGGGCCTTTGGAAATTTTGGATTATACAGAATCCCACTACTCCCAAAGCAACACAGGCCTTTTTGCCAGCACTTCTAATCCCTGTGTTTTCAGGTGTTCTGGACTATTTTACCAATAGCTCAATCTCACCCTGATAGAAGGAAAAATGGTCGCTTTTTTGGCCTACACAGAATATCCTCTGCAAAAACATTTCAGCCTACAAACTTTCTGTCAACATTTTTGTGGCATCAACCTTTGAGTGTCCCAGGAAGACCAGATTAGGTTGAAAACCATTTTTGTCAGATTTGATAAACTGAGAATCTCACTGCAGGAAGGTCAGAAGAGACCTCCCAGGTCTCACTCCTGGTCAAGTGTCACTTTCCTGTCAGAAAACCATAAAACTGCTCTGGGTCAGGATTATGACACATTTAACCCCAAATTCTGTCTCTTGTATTGGCAGTAGATAATGTTATTTACAGAGGCCATGCAAGTGGGGACACTTTCTGGGGTCCCTTATTACTCCCAAACAAAATTTTGAATTTTAAAAATTGGAGCAGGATTTTTAATCAGTCCCCACAATCATGACACCCATCTGAAAATCCAAATGGCAGATCTGCAATGCATTTAAAGCTTAAATCATGGATTTGTCTGGCTGTGTGTATTCGGCTCTATCAACTTTTGGATTGTGCCCTACAAGAAAGCCATGAAAGTGTGTAGGGTAAGATATTAAAACTCAAGAAATCCAGTGATGGCTTTACTGGGCTACTTCCAAAAACTTATCAAGTGGTTCAGCAGATGTAATTACTGCTTAGCCCTGCCAAGGCTTTGAAATGTGCCCATTAATTCAGCAATTCCCAATCTGTCCATCAGTCAGTCATACTTAAAAAATATGTCTGTCAGGACTTAGGTGAAGTAATCTGTTGATAATTACACAATAAGAAGGCATCTGAAATCTGAATATAATTTCTAAACTTTTTGAAAAGTCTTGATGACAGCAAAATCTAAGTTTATTTCACAGCAAACAGGACACTGAAGGTAACTGGGAATATGTCAGAATATTTGATGCCAATTTAATTGAGAACAATTAATTCCAGGAAGATACTTTTTGAGAAGATAAAAGCAGAGTTGCAATACTTATCTAGGAACTTAGCCATCCCTCCCAAACCACCAACTGCTTCCTTTAAAGCAAAAAAAGAATCAAGGAGGTGGTAAATGCAGTGTGTTCTGAGGTTCCCACATGCTGATGGATGACTGGAGTGCTGAAGCACAGCCCCAGCTGAGTCCCCTCAATGCCAGGGACCTTGGCAGGTGTCACTGTCCTTCCCTGGGCCTTCGCAGCCAGAACATCCCACCATCACAGCCAGGTGCTCAGTGTCCAAGGCTCTGAACAGCAGGAAACCTGTTCTCTCTCTCACCCCACACAGAGCCATTCATTCCTGCAAATTGTATCCACAAAAAGCCTCCTAAAATGCAGCCAAGTGTTTTCTCCTGCTTTCTGTGACCAGTAGATGAACAAGTGGCTGCAGCAATTAAACTTCAGTATCACCTTCAGCACCTACAGCTGAACTCCAAAACACCAAACACCCCTCAGTGACTCAACTTCCACAACCACAGCACCCTGTAAATTCTATTTAACAAGATAAAACGTCAGATTGGCAGAAATTTAGACATGAACTCTTGTAACAATTGTCACTAAAATGCACTGGTATTCACAAGCACCTCTCAGAGTCAGATACCTGTACCTGCACTGTATGGAAAACCAGCTTGTGGTATTTGAAGGTGTATTTTGGGAGGGTTAACTTGGCCTTTTTTGTCTTCCTCTGACATCTCCTAGTTCTTGTAGTGGATTTAATACTAAGTGATAAAACTCTATTCAGTTTCTTCTATAGAACCTGAAGTACATTTATTGCTAACAGTTTTAGTAACAACTCTGTGACTTTATTGCTATTTATTTTTCTGTACAAAGATAAGAATGATGTACTAGAACATGGTATCTCTTCTGGTTTAGGACCATCAACAAAAAACCTGTTTTCTACGGCAGGATCACAGCCTGCCCTCAGAAACACATTCATTTCACAGAGAAAAAGAAGGTCAAAATTCTGGTCTGTCATGTTTTTATTACTGTTGATGATGCACAAGCCAGAAATAAAACAGCTTAACTTTCAGATCTTGAATACAGTTTGCAGGGCTGCCTGCCAGAAAGGATAAAACATACATCCTTCTGAACTCCACCACTGCAGCCAGCAAGCAGGGAACTAGGACTTGTATTCCAGTGATGATAATCACCCATACCCTCACTCACCACAATTTACAATTTTCTGCCTTTTAAAAAATTACTTAATATTTTCCTATCTTTAACAACTTACTGAAAGAACCATTGAGATTCATGTATTGTGTATTTTTACCAGGACTGTAACTAGGCAGATAGTTTGGTTTGATTCTGAAAGGCTTTGAGAATGTCTTGACATCCAGGGCAGACAGGTAACTACAAAATCAGGTTATTTGAGCTTCAACAATTCATCATTTACTATTTCTTTGAAATAATTATTAAGAACACTTCACGTTACAGATGGCAGTCTGCTGAGTTAATCTCCAGTGACATAAATGGATCATGTATTTATAATATCTTCAAGATCTCCTAATACTAAAAGAACTCTATATAATACAAAGTATGGCTTGAAAGAATTAAATAAAAATCTATGGCCTGAATACACACCTGGATAGTCTTCAAAACCTCCACCATCTGCACCAAATTCAGTGGAGATTTTACCAGGGAATGAGAGGCTGCCAAGGGATGCCCAACACACTTTTGCACAGGTCTCTAGTGAGATTCAGGGCCACAGTCCCAGTTTCTACACAGGATGAACTCCTGCACAGTTCCACCCAGGTGGGGCAGGATGGGAACTCGGGCCAGGCACACATTCGTTCTGAAAGAGCTTCATTTCTGACATCTCACAGTTGATCCCTTGCACTAAATACTACTGACTCCCAAAAAATTGAGAGTGCTGCCAAAACCAGGCCAGCCCGTGAGTAAACCCAATTCACTTAATGCCAGCCTAAAAATACGACACAAAGGACCCCGGAACCACTTTAGCAGCCAACTTTGTACTTCCTTTCACAACCACTTTCATTTGTGCTCACAGTAATATCTGAATAGATTCCTACCACAGCACTTGGACATCTCACACATTCAATCACCTTTGCTTTTCAGAACATTTTTCTCATTCTGCAAGCCTGGCCACTGGGTATTCCCATCACCTCTAGAACGAGTCTCCTCCAGGAATACCAGTGGGAGTTTTCATTACCTTCTCTAAGGAGCAGGATCAAACCCCTAGAACTGACCAGCAAGGTCAAATAAACCATTCCAAGAAAATACATCTTAAACTTGTTATTGTGTAAAGGATACTCTGTGTCTTCAAACTACCATTTCTTTCTGAGCTCTACAAAGCAATAAATAACAACTACCATCAGAACAAACATTATTAAAATGTTGGTATTAATACCAGAGAAAGTGAAACTATTTCTTAAGAGGAGAAAGCGAGAGGCTTCTGCAACAAAACAGAACAGCTCAGTGCCAAGCTGAACTTAACTAAGCTTGAGATTTTGGACAGGATTCATTTCTCCTCGTGGTATAAGTATGCACCACCTTGATTATCATTTAAAAAAATATTGACAGCTTGCCTTCTCATACCAATGCCTGGTAACAAATTCCAAATGTTTTGTCACATTTCTTGTGAGCAATGCCATCTGCCAGAGGTGGCATTTCATGGCTGTTTACCCTGACTCCCTCCAAGAATTCATCTGCCACTATCTAATGCTGCCTGAATAAAGGGGATTAAGACTCTGATGCAACAGAGACTATTGATAATTTGGTATAATTGGGAAGAAATGAAGATAAATGAGGTTGAGGATGGAGAGGCAATTAGTTGAGCTGCCTGTACAGCTGTGTTCTCGGCCTGGCTCCCCTGGCCTTTTCTTTGGTGAGGTATGTGCAAATTAAACATAATGACAAATACACTCTTCCCAAAGCTCTTTAGTTTGTGAAGCTTGAAGATCTGTTTTCCACTTCTGAGGTTCTGTTTAAAAAGAAAAAGGACAGAGGATCACACTCTCTGCTGAGGTTTTTAAACCTGTGGTTCTAGCTCTTCATTCCCAGTGTCCAAGCCCAGGGCTTTGGCCAAAAGGTGAAGGATTCTGCTCCCTCAGTGCCACCAACAGCCTTGGTCACTCCAAAACTCCAGAGATCTTTGCCACTTCTGTTCTGCAAATATCCTTTATCCATGTTATTGGTCAAGCAACAACCCCAAACTATGATCCCCCTAAAGCCAAGCCCCACAGTTTGCAGCTGAACCTCCACTTTATAAATTATGCCAGATTTTAAAAACTATTGGTCAAAAAACCTTTGAAACTTCTAAAATACACATTTTACTCCACAGAATATCTTGGAAGTGGTAAGAATTTTTAGTCAGAATACAAAGACAGCTACCCAGATGAAAGCATTAGTTCTAAGCTGCATTATTCAGGTGAGGCCAAGTAATCAAGCTTGAATATCTTGAAAGATATTTAAATCTCAAGTGAACATGGTCAGACTACAAACCTCCAAATTAGAGGGCACAAATCCGCAGTCTGATTTGCAGTGCTCATTTCAAATATACTGAGACACGTTCATACATATACATGTAGAAATGCCCCCATGTGAGGTTTAACATAAATGTAAAATAACATACATTTGCCACAAAAAATGCCACTACATGTTTCACATAAAACTTGAACAGTTTTTCAGAAATGTCAAATAATGCAAGATCCCTTTTAGAAAGAAATCCAGTATTTGCAGAGGCACCTCTGGCTTACAGACATGTTTGCCCAACTACCCAGCACATGTTAATTTTCTGATTTCATGTACAGGTGATTCTATCTGAATTAGGTCTTAGATGAAAGATTCCATAAAACTGCACTTTTTTCTGCATCCATACTGTCTTCAGTTATTTCAAGAAAGTATTTTATGGATTACTCAAGAAATGCTCGTTAGATAAAGACAAAAGCCCAGTTTCAATGCATAGGGGGATTTTAGAAGCCAACTGTTATATATCTTAAAAGAATAACAATTTAGTAGATTTATTTTGTAATGAATTTTCAACATAGCTTTTTATTATGCAATACAAAGAGTACAAGGATTTTTTTAAGTTCTCAAAGCCAAAATCACCTGAAATGATCGCTTTTCAAACTCACAGAACTCCTGCAAAATACAGTGACTTTCTGCATATGAAACACCTCACTCAATCTCAACACTGCGCTCTTCCCCACTACCTGGAGGTCAACCAACATCTCAGTTTTACTCTACCTAATGTACCTTTTCATCTTGGATTAGATTTCTACAAAAGCCAAAAAAAATAGTTCACTTTTTATGAGACAAACATGCCAGGAGGATAAAAAAAATTTATATACTTAAGTTTATTTAAATCGACCTTGTTTTGTCTTAGCAAGGCTGAAAATTTGGCTGAGGTTAAAACTGTTCCTTTATAGAAAATGAGGGAAGGGGAAGAAGGGAAAAGGAAGTAAACACATGAAAATTTGACACTGGCATGAACAGGACAAGAAGCTGACAACAAGATACTCAGTTTTCCATGTTCATTTTGCTTTGTTTTCCCACTTCCACATTAATACACTGCTGTAACTCCCTCTTTCTCCCGTTTCTCACAGCCCTTCCTCAGGGGTGGGTGCTTGTTCTCTCTACATCCAAATCCTGTCCTCAAATTTTAAAAAGTGACAGACTCACAATGGCTGGAAGGGATTAGGCGAAGCTGTTCCTAAGAAAATACCCTGTATTTTTATAGAATCCCTTCTTTCTGCTGCTCAAATGCCCCTGTGATTAACAATGGGGCTAAACACGAGTCCTGCTCTGCCTCTTCTCAATTCTGAAAATCAGAATCACTCAAGTCTGAGGCATCAAACCAAACAACACCAATTTGGACCTGATGATCTTGGAGGTCTTTTTCAACACTGATGATTCTTTGATTCTACAAGTATAAGAGAAAATATACAATACACAACAGCCTTTTGACTGCTGGAGTTTCTTCTTGATTTCTTTGTCCCTTACTTTTAAGTGATTGCTCATTTTCCTATTTTATAATGGTACCTGCACCAATATGAAATAATATTTATAAGCTAAACCAAGAACTTTATTACAGAGGTAACTGTAATTTCTCAAAAGCAAAGCCAGAATGGAAAAAGAAGCAACTGAAGAAGTATTTCTGCAATTTGCAGATGATTAAATTTTGAAGGTGAGATGTTGTATAACTGCACCAACCATTTATTAAGTTGACTTGAAGAGCTGTAATTTGTGGTGTTTGCCCAGAAGAGCCAGCACAGCCGTAACTGATGATCAGGGATAATAGCCATGGATTTCAGCACATTTCCAGAGCTCCCTGCTATATGCTGAGAACAACAATATCAAAAGGTTTCTCTCTCCAGCACTGCTGGTGTCAAGGTTAATGAGCTAAAACTTGTTAAATTGATATTACCAAACTAATGACTTTTTTATAGGATACTGCATGGATTTTGACACACAGGCTAATGTGGAATATTGCTGGTCGTAATTGAATTAGAAGTTATTGCATGTATACAATTAAGATAACTAAAAATGGGGGAGCTGTGACCACGCTATTGGCACATACCTCATGTGTTTCAAATAATATAGAAATATAGAATCCCAGACTGGTTTGGGTTGGAAGGGACCTGAAAACCCATCCAGTGCCAGTCCTGCCATGGGCAGGGACACCTCCCACTGCCCCAGGTTGTTGTTGTTCTTGGCCCTGTCCAACCTGGCCTGGGACACTTCCAGGGATGGGGAGTTCACAACCTCTCTGGGCAACTTCCAACTTTTACATATTAAATAATTTAAGTAATATGAACATTATTTTAAAATATTTTTTATATCAGCCATAGCAAGCGCTAAGGAACAGGAAAAGTAAATGCCTGGAGTCTCCATTCAAAGCAGATGAACAAACAACAGGAAAAAAAAAACGAATCATATTAAAAAGCAAGGACCTTAAAATAAATTGCATTTGTAGATGATTAAATTTTGAAGGTGAGATGTTGCATAACTGCAGTGGCCATTTATTTCAGTGCCATAACTGCATCTAATAACTAAAATACTTTTTACAAATCCAAAGGGAAGATGCAATGCTATCCTGAGGACTTGGATCTTCCATTTACATAGTACAGGGGCAAGGTTTGGGCTGTAATTGCTCGAGGCAGAAAGAAGAGCTGTTAAGTTAGTTGGAGAGAAAATCAGTAGGACAGTGCAAATATTTCTTCTACAGACAGAATCACTGAGTTTAAATTCAGAGAGGCTCATTAGAGATTATCCTCCCAAATATAAGATACCTGCAAGTTTCATGCAAATTCCCTTTTGTTTCATTAGGAATTTTGTATTAAAGTTCAATCTCTCACTGACACAGAAATGCCATTTAACATACAGGATATGCCCAGATATGCTTGGAGTTTAAAATGTGAAATTAAAGATCTTACTCGAGCTAGTCTGGTTTTCTCTAAATGACTTCTCCCCGGATCTAAGATTTTACAGAGAAAGGGAATAAAGTTGGGCTCAGCTTCCAAAAAATACCTACTTTGTCAAAATCCAGAAAAATAGAAGAGGTGCTGCAAATGAGGGGGAATATTTCTCAAGGATGAAATGCCAAAATCCCCCTCACATCAAATTCTTGGAGACAGTCAATCAACAAATAGATCCATAGGAACTTGCAAGACACTTCTTCCTACTGCCTTTCCAACTTCCATCTGAAATATGAGAAAATGAATCACAATTTAACTAGTCTTATAAGCTGTAGAGGAAAAGAGGAAAAAAGCAGCCTCTGATGGCCCATGACATCAGTAATTGAATATACAGCTCTTACAGTTTCACCAGTCCCAAAGTTTCATTGTCTTCATCCTTGAAACAACCTGAGCATCTTCTTAAAAAGAAGAATCTACTCTAATTTTTATATTGTACAAATGTAGAAGAGTCACAACACCCCCCAGTTTTCAATGTTTTAAATATCAATGCCTGTCTGATCTTAAAGGGAAGCTCAACATTTATGTCTTGTCTTGGTGATAAAGTTCATGAATATATAATGAGAGTGGAACAACTCTGCTACTGATTAAATGTCAAAAAAGGTTTTATTGTCAAATATATTGTAAATACAGAAGATATACAACAAAGAGCATTAATTGCAGATGGCTGTGTACAGCTTAAAAAATGCACGGCATCGAGACAGGAAATGCTGATTTTCAGTTTCAACTATCAATTTTAATTTACCTTCAGAATGTACCTTCAGTCAACGTGTACAGAGGGAATGAACCATAAAATGGCCAAACTCAACTGAACTAAATGCTCCACACTGAAGGACAGATGTTCACCTATATCCTAGGCATACACAGCAGAACTACCCAAAATTCTCGATCTGTATTAGCATTTATCTAAACTTTTCTGAAGATTTAAGAGAGATACAATGTGAAAATCTGGTGAGGACAGAGGAAAGGCTGGAATAGCCATCCTCAACTCAGAATGGGCTATGACTGCCTGTGTAAATTTTAAGAATAAAAATTGAAAAATATCTATAGAGTCTGTAGCAGGCTTCAGGTGAACACAGGTCAGCACAACCTCGCTTGCAGGAAATGCCAGGAGAATGAGCTGCACACGTTTACAGGAGATCGGTGCCTGTACAACGGCAGGAATTCTCTGTCTCTGTCCCACTCCACACTCCCGCCCGGAGCACCGGCCTTGACCAAGGCACTGCCCTGGGCTGGGGACCAGGAGGATCTGAATCACCTGGAGAGGGGCCAGGGGAGCACAGCTGAGCAGGGCTGAGGAAATCCTCAGTGTGAGTCCTTCAGGAGAGCAGGTTGTTCAGTGGAGGGAAGGGACATCAGGCAGGAGCTCACTAATTGTCTTCACTGGATAAAGAACATGTTCAGTCATAAAGAGGAATTAATTGTTCTCTGTACCCACGGTGTACAGGACAAGATACAACAAGGAAAGTCTTTTAACAAGGAAGACTTAGGGAAAACATTAGGAAAAATGGCCATGATCAGCAAGCCTATGAAATTGCTAAAATTTAGCTGGGCAAGTGTCAGTCAGACACGAGGCTGGCAGAGCTGGAGCACGGTAAGGAAACGAGCCTGAAAGTGCTGGGTTTGATGATCCTGAACACCACAAGCTGCAGCAGAGAGACCAGAGCCAGAGGCAAAGCCATCCTGCAGGGTGGAAGCGTCCTGAACTCACCCTTCCACCTGAGCCAGGTGTGAGCAACGTGACCCAGCAGTGCCCACCCACGGCAGGAGCTCTGTCCTGCACTGTGGAACCTCCCTCTAACACACAACTGGCCAGCCTGAAACACATATTACTGAGTTACCAGCTCACATAATATTGGTTGAATTTCCAAAATAATAAAGCACTTGAAACTTGTATTAAAAATCCACGTGTTTTTCCTTTAGATTATGGACAAATTAGTAGCTTCAATTACACACTGCCAACAACATTTTCTTCTCCATGACTAAATGGACCAGGTTTTAATACTCTTCAGCGATCTTATTAATTTAAATTAACCTTCTAACAAATTAAGAATAAGAATTTCATTTGAGGAAAGGATGTTGCAGCCATGGAAATTAAAGCCTCTGATGGATAAAGGTAAATTTACTCTTGGTCTGAGACAACACTGCTGGTCCTTCCTAATTGTAACTATAATGATCTCATAAACTGCTGCTCTTGTATACAGTCAAGGGCTGGATTTTTTTAAAAGGAGCTAAAAACATAGACTACCCACCTGTATCTATTTTTAATTTGGTAATGACTGTACTTGCTAAAATTCTACCAAAATGTCACTCACAGCTTTGGATTCCAGCTTTTTTTAAACAGAATATGGAGCAGAAAGCATAACCTATTATGCAAAACTGTCAGATGCTTACTTTAAAATCACAGAAATAAATGCATAATCCCGATTTTCTCGTGGATCAAAACTTCATTAAAGGAAAACAAAACTTGAATCTAAGTGCTCCAGAGAGCCAAGGTATTCTATAAAAAGTAACAGGGCTCTGATCTGTGTGTGTCCTGCTTACCCACACAGGCCCTGCTCCACAACTAAGGGATGCCTCGTACTCTGTGGGTGCAAGGAGAGGCAGAATTACTGGAGACCAGGGTGACTTCTGTCTCATCAAATTCACAGATCAGCCAGACATTTCAACAGCACCAACTGTTGCAAGGAAAACTGCTACCGAATCTCAGCTGCAGAAATGTCAGCTCAGGGCACGCCGCACAAATCCACTGCTGAATCCTTAACTAAAAACCCACGGTATTAAAATTTTGGGGGGGATTAATGCGACTCCTTTCAGTGAGAAAGTACTCCAAATAATCACACCACAAACATTTCTTGCCTCAAACATAAATTAACTGTACGTTAGGGGACTTTTTTAAAAAATCTGATTAAAATTGTAATTCATGAGACTCCTGCTGTTGGCAGCTGTATCACTATCAATGACATCCTTTGGGGGACTCTCAGCATGTGGCCCAGATCAAAGGTAATGTGCCAGTTTTCATCCTAACTTATATGTGCCTTAACAAGAACAGGAATGTTCAAGACTTTACAATGTAATTAAAATACTGAAATACTTTCCATTGTCAAAATATCATTAATGTGAGACTGAAGTGGACTTGCTACTGTTAACAAAGGCAACTATCATTAATACTTGCTTTTACTGGAATTCTTCCTCACATCCTTACACCCTGCAGTGGGAAATCAAACCAACAGAGTTTGAACATGCTACTTTGTGCAAAATGATCAGCAGAGGAGATTTTGTGGAAACAAGAATACATAAAAGGACCTGGGGGGGAAGAGAAAAAAAAAAAAAAAAAAAAAAAAAGGATGTATCTCACATTTGGTACTTCCCTATCCTTGCAGTGTGAAAAGCCTGAAAGTCCCTGAGCGTTCCTGGCACTGCCAGAGCTCTGCTGGTCACCAGTGGATGCTACCTGCTCCTGGGTCTGCCTTTGCTTCTTCCAAGGATGTTATAATGTGAAATTCAAGATGCATTTCAGAGGGGTAGACGTGGATCAGTGTTTTCCCCTTCCTTGCCTTTCTGACCCGGGGCAGGAAGGCAGAGGTGCCTCCTCACCTTGTGACTGCAGGGCCAACCCTCTCCACACCGTGTCCTTCAGCAGCCAGAGGACCCCACTGAAACATCTGAACTGGTTTTCCTCTTCAAGTGTGGGGCATCCAATCTGCCTCGGTCTTCATAAAAATACAGGAAGTCCTAAATTTGGAGCGTTTCTGATCAGTACCACTCCCCACAGTGCAGTGCAGTCCCTGTGCCCTGCAGATGAACACGAGACCTTGTCTTAATGGGGACACTTTAGAGCCACCTGCTCGCCCTCAGCACAACACTAGGGGCCACAGATTTCAGCTACTACCAACAAAAATGAGAATTATAACCAAGGAAAAAATGTAGCCTTGGCTCCAGAGAGGACAAAATGATTTATGACATCAAGACCTAGTAAAGAGAGTAATACTCTGAAGGGACTGTGTGAGCTCAGTCCTCACTCACATCTTCTGTGCCCACTCCTAATTGCTTCATTTATGACTGGAAAAGTGTTTTAACAGACAAAATTAATTATTTTGAATAATCCATCTGAAATATGATATGCATTTTAATTGTATGGTCCCCGTCATTAATTAAAGTTCTCTACCTTTTGGTGCATTCATTCAAAGATTGTTGTATCAGTGACAAAGCAACAATTACAAGAAGGTTGTTTACTAGAATTAAAAATACAGCTAAGGGGTTAATATAATCTTGTGATACACTTAAAGTAATGCTAAAATGTTTTCATTCGAGTTTTTACTAGACATTATTTTCCCACTCTTTAAAATCAATCTCTTTGTTCCAGGAACACATTTCCTGTCAATAAAATGAAAAATGATATAGATTTAGGAGGATAGTGGTCTCAGCGTAGCATCTCTCATATTATTATTCCAGTATCATCTGTTACAAAGTAAGACCAATTCCCACATCTAATTACAAACAGGATTTCAGAGTCATTAAACAAAATACATTTCCATTAGTGCTGCTGTAAGAAGATAGGGGAAAAAATGAAGATTAGTTCATGCTGCACCTCTGTTTTTCAAGCTTTGAAGATTTAGACCTCTGCACTCTGAGCCTATAAATTTGTAAAGGATCTGAAAGGTGATAGACATGTGAAAGCTCTCAATTCTCCTCCGTTTAGCCATACCATTTGCATTTTGTCATTAGTTTATCTTTTGCTGCACTTAGTTCTGATAGCAGATATGGCAAGAATCTGGAGAGGTTGTTTATGATCACACTGTGTGCACCCAGGGGTATTTGATTTGGCATTAGGCAGGGCTTTTTAATAGACATGACTCTTGATTTTCTACAGTAAATTTGTTCCAGCAAAAGTCAGGAATCATTGTAAGGAATTCTGTTTTCATTTAAAAAAAAAAAAAAAAGATACTTTGGAAAAAAAGGAACAACAGTTCTTTGACTTCAACTAAGATAACCAAAATATACTGAGGAAACAGATTGTGTGAGATGTTTAACTGCTGAAATATAAACTTACAAGTATATATATATTCTCCATTTGTAAACACTTAGTAGTATCTAATATCTAATGGTCATGAATTCATTTAAAATATACCCTTGGGAATTACCCACTCAAAAAGCATTCACACAACCCAGAGCTTCAAGAGTTAATAACAACTTTTCTAAAAAGAGGCCAATATAAGATAAAACCTAAATTTGCTTGATCTTTAAACCAGTTTACATTAGCTCATGATGTTATATAAACACAGTTAATTTCATCGTGTCTAAGATAAGCATCAAAAACCTGAAAGAGAATTCCTCTCATAGAAAAAGATGCCGCAGTTACAGAGAAGAGCACAGAGAATTTCATTTTCAAAACTTGTCTGGAGCTTTATTTCCTTTATTAGTTTTAAAACTAAAGCCAGAGCTACTTCACATTTCATTGGGTGTCAGTCAATCCAAATACGCCAATATCAGCTGATGTATCAACATTTATGTGTGAATCATTATGTTCGTATTTAAATGAATACTTTAAAAAATACAGTTAAATTATTCACATGCATTCAATAGGTAACTGCTTAAGAATGTATTTAAAATGGGACCTTAAAGTAAGTTCAGAGATAATAAATTCACTTTTGCACTCCATTGAAACTGTTTTTCACTAAAACCTCCTAAAATTCTTGGTACTAAATCCTGCCCAGTGCTGGGCTAACACAGCACACAAAATACCCACTGACACTTACTCTCCCAAAAACCACAATTTGCCAAAGAAATAGACATCTGCATCTTATTTTCAAGCTTCCCATGCAGAGACTGGGTTCTTGGGATAACTGAAGGGCCCTTGGAAGTATCTCATCAGGAAGGAACAGGAGAGAAAACACAGTGCAAACGAGGTACAACTGACCCAAATGAACAGCACTTTGCTTCCTGGTTAATACTTGAGGAGGGTAATGCTTGTATTTAAAAAAAAAACCCCAAACCAGCACTTCCACCTTTTCCTGCAGGATTATCAGTGCCTGGCCCCAGGGAGGCCTCACTTACATCACCCAAAGAGAATTCTCCGCTCATGTCATTCCCCAACCACGGATGTTTTCTGACAAACAGCAGCGGGGAAAGCTTTTTAAAGCCCTTGCGGTATGAGAATGTTTGAGTTCCTTCACTCCATTTTCACTGAAAAAGCTTAAATAAACTTCTTCACCAGCACTTCCACATGGGTTCAACGAAGTTCCATGGAACCACACCTCAAAGGCGACGTATGGAAGCACATCCTGGAATCTCCTTCAGGTGTGATGCCCCTGGGTCAACTCCCCAGTGCAGATCCTGTCCCCACAACAAGGGCCAAACATCCCCTCAGTGCCTCCTCACCTTCCCACCTTCACCCTCACCATCACCAACACAGGTACTGCAAAAATAGCACAGAGGTCTCCATTTTTGGGATAAAATGTTTTAATGTGTCTGCTCAGGCTGGAGCCAAGTCTAATTTTTGGATGAGACAGCACAAACCCCAAAACATGTTAAATCTTCTCTTGTTTCAAGACTGCACATATCCCCTCCTGGCCAAAGGACAATTTAAGAAAATTCATAACTGTATCAGAAAATTCTTAACTCTCTGCTCAAGTGACACAAGAATACCTGCCTTAACAACAGGAAAAACGACTTCATGAAATCTACATGGTACTCAAGGATTAAAAAAACCTGTTCTCTGGTCCTGTCATTTTTACGGTCTTACAATAAAATAACAGCCTTGGCATCCTGCTTTTTAGAAGAAAAGACCTACCTCTTTTGACTTTTCAAGCACTTGAAAATTTTAAAAGAGAAAAACTAAAAAATGCTGACCGTGTAATAGCTGGGTATTCGTGGTGGGTGGAGAACATGAAAGGTTACAATATGGATCTGTGCCTACGCGTTTCTTTTCAACTCGAGCAGCATCCTCCTGCTTCTGCTAACTCGGCAATCATACAGCTGACAGATTTCTGGGTTTTCTAAATAATGCATGGGATTTTCTTTTAACATGTCAGTGCAAAAGTATCAATTCTGCCCCTGTGTCGTTTGTGATGCTGATTTTCCTTGACAGCATTCCATTAAACCAATGAGTTTTTTCCCTCCTGATGGTTCCTTAAATATTCCTCCGAGTGATGTATTTGTGGTTTTTTAAACAGATTGTGAAGGATGTTTGCATTTGTGAGAAAACTGCATGGCAGGTACTGAAGGGAAAGAAGGATAAAAAGATAACACTTTTTTTTTTTTTTTCTAGGAGAGAGCTTTTTCTCTGATCCTCATATGCCAAAAGCTCGGGTGTTTTTCCTTTCTTTTCTGCCTAACTTAACTCCTTGTCTGGAAATTAAGCAACAAGACTCTACATACAGAATAACATTTTGACTTCCTAAGGAAATACCACTGAAACACTTAGTACTGTTTGATATCTCTCCTGGGAAAGCAAAACACATTTCTTAAATCATGCATGCTAACTCCAAAAGCCACCAGAAGGAAATACCTGCTTTATTCCTCGCTCTGAGGTTCTGCACACACAGCTCCTGTCACGACTGCCAAGCACTGATCTGTCCTTGCTCAGGCAGCCTGAAGGATGTCCAGGTAACATCACCCACTCTATTTTACCATCTATCCCATCTCACACTTGTACAAATGACCTGCTGTCCTGCCATTAAAAATAAAAGCTCTGATTTAAAATAAGTTCCAAGTCTCCCTAAGCAATGACAGGCTAATTTCCACAACACACCTCGCCCGATTTTAGCGTAGCACGATGATGGAGCTCATCTTTGTAAACAATTCTGTGCAACCAGAGAGCTTTTGTTCTATTTCTCTTATTTCTACAGAAAAATAAAACGTGTCTGGGCTGTGAGTGAGCAGGAGTCAGCTCCAGCTGCTCACTCCAGCCCTTCCTCACTTCCCAAATGGAATAGGAAAGGCCACAATCACTCCTGGCAACCCTCTGGTGCCACCAGCAAAAAGTGTCCTCTCCAAGGACTCACTGGAGGAGCCAAAAAAGGAGGAAAGGGATCACAAAAGACTGATGGTCACTGGGAATTTGAGATTAGAGGGATGGATTTCTCCCACATCCAGACACCTTTGTCCCCAGCTACCTGGTTCTCCAAATCCAACCTTCCTGCCCCAGTCCTACCAGAAGATGGAGAGGGACACTGAGCCCCAAGGAAGAGCCAGCCCAGGTCAGCTGAACTGTGGGGCCAGAGAGCCTCCAGTGCCAGATTAAAGAGGAGATTTTCAACTGCCAGAGAAGCTTTGCTTCAACACTTCATATGATGAGTAGGAAGGTGCAAAAAAATCTCTTTCTCTTCTGCAGAGAGAGTGGAAGGAGGACGGCAATGTTCAAATGTATACCAGCATTCTTCACAGCACTGTGAACTAAAGCATCCCTTCAATTAAAAAATATCCACAAACTGAACTTTTGGGGGATTTTTTCCCCTATATTTTCAGTATTAACTCTTGTAGCATTTGTTTCCAGTAAGTTATTTAGAATATTCCAGTACAAAACTCCACCACTACTGAGATTGTTGGAACATCACGAAAAGGAGCTAGGAAGGACCTGATGGCAGAAGCACACCAGCTGGGCTAGAAGCAGGAAAAGAAGCAGCACATCTATTCCCCCCTTCCTCAGACACACTTGTAAGGTTCAATTCCACACCTGCAATTTGCAAGAGGACAATAAAATTACAACTGAGGAATTAGTCAGTGATCGTGTTAAATTGAGTTAAGAGTTCAGATTTCAAACTGACAGGACAAATTCTGGCTTCAGACAGAGAATTCTTTAAAGTTTCCATCATCATAATGATGCACAGAGGAAGAAAGTGTAGAAGTGACAGGCTAGGCATCAATAAGAAGCAAACCCAAAATTATTTCATACTTCAACAGATACAGATGGGGATTGAGATGAATATGCCAAGACATCCTCAACACTTTTTTTTACTATACTAATGGCCTGTATGTAATGACACACTTGTAAAAAAATCTGGCAATAAGGCCTTAGGACTTAATACTGCTCAATTACATTTTTAATTTGAAACAAACAACAGCAAAAAGAGAGTATTCCACTCATCTATCAGACTGTGGGATGAGCAGGAAGGCACATATCCAAAAGTGCAATATTTAGTGGCATTGTAGGAAGTCAATGTTAACACTGAGGTAAAAACCCAAGTTAATTGTTTTAGGTAAAACTGCAACCCTTCAAATCTTTGTTACAGTAAAAAGAAAAAAAAAAAATCAAAGGAAGCAAAAGGTCCTCGGCTCTGTACAATCATATTTCTGATTTGACAGCTACAATTATAATCATTCAGACATCTATTTCCCACAAACTCTCCACAGCCATAACCTTTAGTGATTAATTATAAAGTTCCAGGAGCAATAGTACACAGACTAATTTCCTAAAACAATAAAACACAGAATTTCTCATTTGGAGCTAAATGAAACACGAACAGGTTGTTACTCATGCTGAAATCTAGATGCAGAGTCATGTTGCAGCCATTACAGAAGCTATTAAACACAACCTCAAATCAAAGAAACTGTAGGTCTCTCTCCTAAAATAAAATGTTTTTCTCACTTACAAGGCTTCCACTCCTTTGCTCTGTTCCTTTCCACCTCTTCTTAGTGAAAAAAAATTTCAAAATTCAATTTTCTTCCTCATTTCACATCCCCACTTTATTTTTAATAGTCATTTAAACTCTAAGTCTAGAGCAAAGCAAACAGTTGGTGAACGTTTCATGCACACAGAATTATCCTGGTGTTCCCTTCACAGCAGATCAAAGTTACAACGTGTGTATTAACTTCTAAACTAAATTGCCACTCTCTTCATGCCACACCAAGGAGTTTTCTGTAGTGAGTGAGTGGTAATTCTTCAGTTATTTTATTTGGTGAAATGTACAGCCAACTTTTACACTCCTTTCGTGGTGGTTTTCCTTTTTGACACATCCTGCTCAATGTAAATCTTCGTAATGTGACCCACTAATAAAGAAGACACCCACACGTTACAAAAATTATCCCAGTGCTCACATTGTAAGAGGGGAAATTGTGATTTTTCATGGGATTAGTATTAGTTCTTTCTGATAAGGACTTACTGCTCTGTCTGCAAGCAACACTGGCACCGGAGCCAGAAATTTGCTCTTGGCAATTTTACTGCATCAGGTAATGAAAAGGGGAAAGAACTGGAAAAGGATCTTTATGGAACTGCCACCATACCCTTATTCTTGGGCCCCACTTTAACTTCAGCTAAAGTCAGTGGGATTTTTTCCAAATATTTAAATTGGTATTGAGTTGGTTGTAGAACTCACTGAATTGCTAAACCACTGAGAACTCCCTTGGAAAGTGCACGCTCTTGATGCACTGTCCAAAGGCTGCTGGGACAGTCCCCAAAAAACATCTTGTTCCATTTGTTCCATGAGGTACCTAAAATAATCACATTAATGAAGATTCTCCCCACAGGAAGTACACAAATTTTACCCTACCAGGTAACACACAGAACCATGAGCATTCAAATGAAACTTTTGTACAGCAGCTTTTAAAACCCCCATACCAACCCCACATCTTTGCTGTATGAAGCTTCCCTGCTCTGCTGTAGTAATCCTATCTTCAGTCCTTTTTTTTAAGCATTCAGTGAACTTTCAGAATTCATCCTGAACTATACACAAACTATTTGAGTTACAACCACTAAATATGCTTCTTCAGTGCTTTTTTTCCTGAATTCAATGTGCACTAATTGATTAGGGTCTGAGAGGTGAATAAGAAATACATATCCTGCAGAACAGGAAGCTGGGGAAAAGTTTATTGCATGAGTTAGAAGCCAGATTTCTTCAAATACAGATGAGTACACAAAATTAGCAAAAGGCAATCCCACTTTTGGAAAGAGTGCTTTGTGCATAATTTGTCACGAATTCAAAGTTATTCCTTTAGAAAATGAGTCTAAGTCCTCCCAGCTGCTGCTTTATTGGTCTAATAAATTACCATTTTGATGGTAGGGTGCATGTGCAGCACACAGCAGCCAGGCTCTGCCTTTGGAGACGCGGGAATGCCGGCGGGAGAGCGGGATGCCACGGGGATCACGCTGTGCCTCCCTTCTTGAATTGCGAATGGAAACAAACTAAATGTGTTCCCCAAGTGGTCCAACTGCATTGTAGGGTGCAGCAAAAAGTGAGGCCAAGGGAAACTGCCCTTATTGTGACAGGTACCAGAGACAAAATTGATCTGTCATGTTCCAGGTTCTCTACACTGGCCAAGTAAAAAATTTCTCCATTCACCTGGAGGGACATCAGATTAAATAAGGATTTCATCTCCAAAGGATCCATTCTGACTTCACTTTTGACCCCTATTCTTGGGAAGCTGGGACTTGGGGAGCTTAGATGTAATTTATATTAATGTTTATATAGCACATGAATGTGTTTCCATGCCAGGGCCTCCTGTCTGAGGTGACTCCAGCCACAGCAGAGAATTATCACAACTCTCCTTCATAGCTGTGCTTTGCAAATATCCATTCAAGGAAGGAAAAAAATGCAGAAAAGCCATAAATTGGTGATGGAGCATTCCCTGCCTTACCTCACTCCAGTGACCTGTGGAGCTCAGGAGTTCCAACAACCTGACCTTTTGGAAATTTTCCATCATTTACTGGAAAACTCTAGACAGTGTTATTGCCAATGCAGAAATATTTTGTTACTCCAGATGTGTTTAGGGGGCACTTTAAAGGGTCTGTATCCAACTCTAATGAAGATGATCCTTTTTCAGTATTTTTCGAACAATTAGTGAAGGGAGCTGCTGGGAGGAAAACTGGAGGAATACGGAGGAATGAGAGCACTTATTTTCATTTAGCACTGGTAGAGTAAAGCTTCCAAAATACAAGAGCCCAAGAATTTGAGCCCCAGGTCTCAAAGAGAGTTCAGGGGCAGCTCAGGGGCACAGCATCCCTTACCTGCATTAGAATTGAGCTCTTCGTTTTCTGACTCGGTTCCATTTTGACTCCCACTTCCATGAAGGCTGTTCATGGCCATAAGTTTCATTTTCTGTAGCTTCATAGCCTCTGCCATGGCAGCTGCTGTCAGACCTGGAAAAATATAAATAAATAATATGCAGTGTCATATTATACAAAGTGGCACTGCAAGTATGAACAGAACATTCCTTTTCAGTAAAAAAAAAAAAGTCACATAAATTCAATGGCCGTTCTCAGTCCAGTTGAGTAATGCTATCCCTGAACACCATCTTTGTTTTAAAGTCGTTACTTCAATGCACCACTGTAAGAATTTTTAAAAAAAAATCTTTCATGTTTATTTTTCTTTTTAACATGTACAGCATAAAGAAATATTTATTTAATGGTATCCCTTTTGATTATACTTTTAAATATAATTTCCCATCACTTTGATCACCTTGTCACTTTGATCACTTTCTGCTTGACTTACTTAGCTCCAACAAGATTTCCACACATAGACTAAGATACAGTACTCCTTAACTTCAACAGTTCAAAGCCAATTAGCATGAAATAGTACAGCATTCATAGTTCTATTATGCATCCAAATACTGTTTTCTCCTTTTGGGAATCTGTTGGTTTGGATTAATATTATTGTTACTGCAAAATATTACATTGGAAATGTGTAGAAAAACACAATATGGATAATTACAGAATCAATCCCACTTTAAAGAAACCATTAAGACCAGCAGAAATGCACAAAATTAAGGGGAGTACTGGTAGAAGATTTTCAAACTACTAAAACCTAATTAATTTCCAGTAGTAAAAGAGAAGAAGCAGAGTAACATCAGGCTACAGGTTACCATAATTATCATTATTTTTTTATAATTTAGATTCCCAGCACCTTTTTCTCAGAAGTGCAAAGTTTTTAAGTTTTATTATTTTGACTTGGTCAGTAAGTAAAGAATCTGATTTTCTTCAAGACAGTACCAAATTACTTTTACTCTGGGGAAGATGTGACTGAAAAGAATCTGAAGTTCTTGCAGGAAAATCCAAGAGATATATGTCCATATAACCAAAAATATCTCTACAGGTACAATTGTTTATTCAGTCAGTTATGGATTAAGTGGGTTTATTCTTCCCCTCTTTTTATTATTTGCTACCGAGTTCCACAAAATCACTGAGTTGCATTTATTAAAACCCGTGACTTTTTGGTAGTGGTGCATATTCTATCAACCCACAAAGGTATCATACATCAAATCAGAATTAAATAATCTGCTTCTGGAAAGTATTGCTTACTGAGAGATTTAGATACTGATTAAAGGGAACTAATAATTTTCACACCCTATCCATAAATTACAACACTCTTCTAAAAGCTGCTATGAATTTGACATTCAGATTAGCTCTGCTGCTCCTCTAAATGGCTTCACAAAATTCTCATTATTTTACTAAGACTTAAGAAAGGAAGCAATCCAGGACTGCATGGAGAGGGACACCACTATCACACGTGGATACAGCAATTTGGTCAAGCTCAGCAAAGATATTCTGATCATCATCAATAATTTTGTCTTTCAGGTTATTTAATGCAGCCCTCACTTCATACAAAAAGCCACTACACTGTCATTTTTTTTTCAACACCCTTTAAAGTTCTTTTACAAATGCTACAGGTTTTTTACCCAGCAGATATAAAATCCTGATGTTTAAACTCCCCTTTTTATCTCGCACACTCTCACTTAATCCATCACAGAATACATCTTCAAGGATAAAACTCTCCACACACTTTGTGGAGGAGATGAAATAGTCTGCAAACTTTTTCACTTTTTTTACCTTAGGGAAAGGAAGTGAGATTGCTCTTTGAATTTTACATTGTTTTCAGGAAGTTAAAAAAAAACCTAAGCATCATCACAGTTCTCAGGAACTGACTGTTTTCAAAATTTCCAGGCACCTTTTCATTTTATATTTTTAATCCATTTGCAGAGAGTTCACATTCATTTTAATGGTTACAAAAATACAGTGTCTGAACATGGAGTTTTTTATTCTAACATTTTATCATTTGTATGTACTCAGGGATGTACAGATAAACCAATATTCCAGTGTTTTCATCAGGGTCAGTATTTATATAGGCTCTTTATACAGACTGGAAGTAATGAAATTTAATTAAATATGCAAAACAGTAAAGAAACTATTTGTAAGGAGGTAAATAGGGAATGGAAAACAAATTCAGATCTTTAGCAAAATGTTCAGGGAAAAGACAAGAAAAAAAAATTATCCAGGGCATTGTATTTAAAAAAATAAACAAATAAAAGAAAAATCCCCCAAAACCTTCTACTGAACAGTTGTACCAGAAGTGTAATGAAGGCAGAAAGGTACCATGGAACAAAAAGAAAATAATAAACACAGTCCCCAAATCACCACGATGCCGCATGCAGAAATTAAAGGTAATTATTGTCAGGCATTTCCGAGCTCCCTAACCAGCCACAGCTGCCATAAGGACACCAGCCAAGAAACAGTGATGTATCAGAAAACTGTGCTGTGCCACCTGCCACACCAAAGTCACTCCACTTCAGCAGCAAAAGTTTCAACAGTAAAACACAGAAAGCACCAAGGTCCTGCACAGGCAGGCACGAGCTCGAAGATGCAGCTGAGATTATCCCTAAATTCAGTGTCTGCAGTCTTTACCCTCTCATTCACTCCCCAGTCGATGTAATTCCTCACTGGAACTAAAAGTCAAAGAATCTGTCTGAGGCACTTCAAAAATAACTTATTAATTCTTCAGCAGTTTTGAGAGATAATAAAATTGAGGCTAAAGCAAATGGGTTCGGCAATAAGGGGGTGCTGCTGACTGAAATGATGGCAGAAAACGGGCAGCATTGGCATAATCTTCAATTAAGGCACTGCCATGGTTAACATTACTGGAGCTATTATTTAATTTAACTATTAATAAAACTCCTTTCTATAATTGACTCAGCTCAGGCTGGCTGTGGAGAGGAGGGCTATTCCTCAACTGACTTATCTAAGGATCTACAAAGAACTGAAGAATCATTTCCATCCTCTTGGATGAATCCTTATCAGCAGAAGAATCTCACCCAGAGCACCTCACTTTGAAAAACGTCCTGGAAACTGCTGTAACATATACATCCATCCCTCCACTTCCCCCTAATAAAAAAAAAGGGGATCTCTAGGAAAACCCACGTCCTGGATTACATACTTCAAAGCTTCTAGTTTTTTTCCTGTCCATTTACACTTTAAATTTCCCTTCCTTCAGTTATCTGGTGGCAGCTGCCATCAGTCAGGGAACACCCAGGAAATAAACTGAGGACATTTGCTGTCAAAGAGGGACATCCTTCACAGCACCACGGGAGGAGTCTGGGCACAGCATGGTTCCCTGGCAAGGCTGCCCACAGCCCCTGCCAGCCCAGGTAACTGGGGATACTGGGAGCAGCTCCTGGTGGGATCTCTGAGAGAGACAGGGAATCTGGGAGCCGTGTTCTGTGCACAGGGATCCGATCCCAGCTGCTCAGAGCTCCTGGTGTGCTTGGCAGAACAAGCAGCTGCCACCTCTGATCTTCCTGTGAGCCCAGTTCAGTCAGGGCTCTGCACCCCCTCCCTCTGACCAGCCTGCAGAACTCCGCACAACTCAGGGATTCAGCCCTGAAATAACCAAAATGACCCTTCAAGGACACACAAACCACACACTTCACGGCTGCACCGAAGGAAAATTCTGCAATTGCACTCTGGACAGACAGAGCAGTTCTAAGAACCAAACAGTTTTTAAATGAAGAGTCTGGATCCAAATCAGGGCAGCTCTCAGCTGACTGCACGGGGCACTGCCGTGCTCTTGGGAGAACTCAGTGCCTGGGGTGCTGCAGATGGAGCAGAGCCCCACGTCCTGGGAGCCCTGGCTGCTCCTGCAGCCCCTGAGCACATCCCCTGCTCCTACAGCCACGGGACCTGGGGACCTCAGAGCCTGTGAGCAGCACCCCATCAGGTCAGTGATTAATTGTTCACTCAGGCATCCCCTACACAGACACAAAGGTTATTCCTCTGTGAAGTCTCAGAATTATTTCAGAAGAAGCAGCATTTTCACTGCAGGCCCAAGGATCACAGCCCCACGCTGTCTGCAGCCTCCCATCACAGGGCAGTGCTGAACCACCCCGAGCACCAGGGGACAAGGGGACAGTGTCCCTTTGCCTCCAGTAACACCACGATTTACTCCTTAGCAAATTCCTCCTGGGAGATGTAAGAAACCAAAACTCAACTAAATTCCTGCACTGAGTTACCTCCAGTGTCTTGGGTGCAAGCGACTCCTCCATGTTTAACCAATGTCCAGTCACTGAAAATTGGATTTTGATGGTGAATACAAGGGCTCTGAGCTTTTCAGGTGACCCTGAATGTCTGCTAATCTTGTCCTCCAGCTACAGCTATTTTTCCTCCAGTTTCCTGATTAGTCAGACTGTGCCCCTCCTTCATATTAGTTTGAAAGCTTTTCTGTCAAAACTGTGAACAAGTAAATTAACTAAAGGAGAACTATGAGTAATCAAATCCTGAGGTTTGCAATTAATTAAATGAAATGGTGAGTCAGTGAACTGAAAAATGGTTTTATATTAAAACATTTAATTAAATTAACAGTCAACACATTGCAATTATTAATATTCAAAAGGAAAAATGAAACCCAGTTCAGCTGTGCCATATTATTTCAGTGTAACAGTCAAGCATTGTGCATTGGCTTGTTTATTATTTGCATTCAAAGTTGCTATGGGTCAAGCACGCTGTGCTAAAACAGCAATGATGAAATATCTGGTACCATGAAATGTTAGTATGAGAGACCATATTGCAAGTAGTGAAAACAATCCTGAAACCTCCAACAAATTAGGCTTTCCACGACTGAAAAGGAATGCTCATTTTAATTAAAAATAACAAGTAAATACATATAATACACTTTACGTTTTCAGAATATCTGCAAAACTTTACTAGTTAATTTTAAAAATCACCTTAGAAAGAGAAGGCTTCTCTGTAGGTGAAATGAACCATCCTTGTTTAATGATAAACGGGGAGGCAAAACCCAGCTACTACACAAAGGACAGTGAAATTGAGTTCTTGAATAAGAATAGTAAAACGTCCAAAGTCTTAAAGCAGTTTGAAGACGGGTCCGAACTCATAACTCTTGTTACTGCAGATGTTGTTCTCATGTTTGTAAACTGACTCAACCAGCAATGGCGTTTTGCTCTAGCTCTAGAGTCATGTTTTCAGTGGGTCTGGGAAGGTACCCTGGCTACCACTTGGGAATGGTCACAATAATCCATCAGTGTGAATCGTCTGAGAGACCCAAGGATGGAACTCAGTGAGTAACTGGTGAGTAACTGGTGAGTAACTGGGCACTGCAGACTGCAGATGGATTTCGGTGAGAGTTCTCTCGTGGGCTGGGAGGGCCCTTGGAGCCCAGGCTGAGATCCAGGACATGCATCTGACACTGCCCAGCTGAAATGCAGCCAACACTGGAGCCTCTTTCATCTGTTCTTACACCTGCAGCCAGTTGTTCTGATATTACAACCATATTACAAAAACGTGTTCTTTCCCATTTTGCAAAACAAGAACACCCCAAATGACAGCAAGAACTTGTTTTTACAGGAGAAAATTTGAAATTCTGTATTTATCACGCTGCATGATCAAGGCAAAAGAGAAAATAAAGACTCTGCTTTATCTGAACACGGCTTGGAGAAAGCTGGTCTGGTGGAAGGTGTCCCATGGCAGGGCGTGGAATGTGATGAACTTTAAGGTCTCTTCCAACCCAAACCAATTTGGGATTCTTGGATTCTCTAACCACATTCAATTATTGCAAATTGAGAGACTACTGAAGATGATCCTTACCAAAACATTTCAGACAATACTTCAAAATTTTGACTGGCCTAACATTTTTAAATACCACCACTTTAAAATGTCAAAAACATTATGCTATGGCAAAAGAATCCTACTGAGGGCGGAAAAAATCCAAAGAAATATTACTCATATTTGTCAGGAATTGTGAAAAATTAATCTTTCACAGAGAAGCTCCAGTTAGCTTGAAAATGTCACAGTCTTTTCTTGAGGGACTTGATTCCCTGCTTTTGTTCAGTCCCTAAATATTCCCCAGGTAACTTTCCCTTCTGCAGCTGCTGGATAGGGACAGACCCACAGACAGAGCTCTTCATCCCACGCAGGTCAATGGATGCTCTACCATCACCCAGGCAGTGATGATGGGGAAAACACTGATAATGTCATTTAAAGACACTGCCAAATGCTCAAGGGATCAGAATTAGCGTTGCACAAATGTTTCTGAGTTTCTGATGGCTTGATTTTGCAGTCCTGGTAATTTCTGTTCAACATGGTGTGCTTGCTCATTTTACTTTAAAATACAATTTCATGCAAAAGTTCACATGAGCATAAACAAGATTAAAACCCCCAAACATCAAAACATCCCTGCCACTCTGTGGAACAATTCACAAAAGCTACAGGTTGGCACTCTAATTTCACACATATTTAGACAGTAGCAAGAGCCCTGATTCTTACAAATCTGGGTGTCCACTTTAAACATGGGGAGAAGTTCCAGATGCTTTCATCCCATTTTAAGCTTCTCACCCCACTCATAACCTCCGTGCTGATCTTATCCTCCCTGACATCCATCTGAAAGATTGGAAACATTTTTAATGTGAACATTTTCCATCAAGTACCTGGGATGTTTCATATCCTCCATCCACATGAGGAGATGATGACCCAAGAACTGTCAGATTTCCTGTCTAGACCAAAGGGGCTCAGTTAGAAGCATAGAAATTTTAATCCTGAATTTGTAGATCTGTAAGATGAGCACTCCTGTTCAAGCTGCTGCACAGCAAACCCAGCTATGCATTTTACAGTTGACTTCCTACCCAAAAAGGGCACCTGCATCTCACATCAAACTAAACTGCAGCTTCCCCTGTTGGAGGGAAATGGGAAAATCACAACTTCAAAAAGCACTGAGAGGGTGACATTACTTTTTTGCCTTCCTTCTTACAGTGGGTTTCATGAGAATTGATTAATTTTGTGACATTTTCTGCTCTTTTTTACAATCTATGTCATGAGAATGATTTGTCAAGGCTGTAATGCGTAATACTTTTAGTATTCTGCACTACTGTGACCTTTACCTTCTTCTGTGTATTTGATTGACTGACCACCCCACTTTGGACGTACAGCTTGCAGAAGATGGAAGCACACGCCAGACACTGCAGCCATTGAATCATCACTGAAAAAATCACAATCCCTTGATAACTTTTACATTCTTCAGTGCAGATCTGATGCAGTTTTAGTCATGTCATTGAAACTTTTCGACGTAAAATGGAAACTTGCAATGTGGGGTGTATTTAAGCAGTGTTTTCAAACATTAAGAAGTGACAAATTCATGCATAAGGACTCTGATTTCACTAAGGATAAGACAAGTTAAACTAATGCTCATAATCACCCAAACTCTCAAACTGCTTATGCTGTCACAGACTAAAGATTGCAATTCTATGAGACAAGGACTTGAAAAATTAAAAACTAAACCAGAAACATGTTAAATTACCTCCCTGAGAGCAACACAAAATAAGCTCCATTTACAGGGAAAAAAATACTAACTCCAAAGTGCTAAACATTCAGACGCCACAGGAAAGATGTGGTGATTACCACCAGCCTTTGCTTCTGACTGGAAGACATTGTTATCCATTTTAGAATATTTTTGGGTTTCTGGGAACCTAAAATTATGTTATCAATATTAAACCTCCCAATCCTCATATTGACCATGCACATTCTGTCACTTTGCTATAATCACAGAGGTCTGCCATGGTGCATGTGCTGAAATCAGAATTTGCTGTCGTTTCTTTTTTCTCCGCATTTATTCCTTTCCCATTACATCAGTTTCTATGAGCTTCAAGCACTTGTCCATAAGTAGTAATGAGAGAAGGGAAATTGCAGAAGTTTTTGGAAGTCCTTTCAGCTGAGTACCAAGAAGTCGGAAAGCTTATCTGGAGTTGGCACAAATCTCTCGAGTTTGTAAAATTAATTGAGCTGGAAGGTCTTCTGAGAATAAGGATATCTTTGTGAGTGATTTCAAGCTACTTCCTACTTGTGACTGGAAAATACCATACAAATATTTGTTTTGTATCAGATGACACATGGCAGCTACATCCCAGCTGTCTCAATCCACACTTTTAAATTGGTGCATTTCAAGGATTTTAAGTGAATAGTGAGTTCCATAAATGCATCATGCTCCAGTATTTCACGGAAAACCTCAACACGCTGCCAGGATCAGCACTGCTGGATTGTTAAAAGTGTGGTTTGCATAGTTGTAAAATCACTCCCTACATGCTGCTGCTTCCACATAAGCCATTTTCAGGACTCTGCCAAAATACAAACTGAATGCTCTGATCACACACAGTTCTTAGTTACTTAAGGCTGAGAAATCTGTGGCCAGTTCATAAAACCCACAAAAACATTATGCTTATTTGAAGCACAATAATCTAAGCAATGAAAATAGAGAGCCCAGCCACTCCCCTACAAATGGCATTTAATTAACACAACCTCCAAAGATTCACGTTTGAAAGCAGCATCCCTTAAGAACAGAAATTCCTGGAAACTTCTTCTGAGACCTATAACCACTTTGCAATTCTGGCTGTTCAATTAAAGCAAAATATTAGTACTTTGAGATCATTTGAAAACCCACAACTTATTCACAGTGAAAAGTATTTGGGGATGGCATTAGGGGATCTCCAGCTTCAAGGAGAACCCACCACATTTACAATTACTGGCAATCGCACAAAAGGTGTAGAATGTAGTGCACAAACGTAATTTTCTTTGGAATAGCCAATTCCCAATTGAATATTCCACTAACTGTTCAATGTAAAAAAAAGTAACACTTGGGGGAGTAGGGACCTCTACCTCTTCAAACGAGGACTCCACCTACTTCCACATTATGATCTCTTTATACAGTTCTGGATTAACAAAACCTGTGGGGTTTCTGTTTTGTTTTCCATTTCAGGGAGTGGAAAACCACATTCCACAAAGCAGTCACAGGCTGATCTTCCACAGCGCTCAGGAATGCAGCTTTTGCCACCAAGTCCCTTCGACCAGGGCTGGTTGTGGCAAGAAGGACCTCGTGGTGCCCTGGCCCTCAAATGGGTGTGAACCACATGGTTTTCCTTTGGAAGAAGGTAATCAGATATCCTGGCGGAGTTCCTGTCAGTTCCAGCAGGGTCTGGACCATCCAAAGGGCCGTAGCTGAGGAAGGACAGGTTTCCATGCAATGCTCCAACTGCACAGCAAATTCCTGTTTGCAGGAGCTGCCCTGACACCGCCCCAGAGCTGAGCTGGGGCTCTGGGCACCCCTGTGAGTGCGTGATGGATATGTGCAGTCCCAAAACCGCACAGGGAAAATGAGGACGCTGCCCACAGGCTGCAGAAACCAGATTTAACTTCAGGGAATGTTCACAGCACAGGTAAAGAAACAAAAGAGGCCTGTTTTCCTCTGGGGTATGAATGAATGACTATTGATCCCACAGCCAGAGTGTGAGGAATGTGATTATGGAGGAGTGGGTACCTTCACTTTCTTTTCTTAAGCGTTTTTTACTTCTGATCATTCTGATCTCTCTGTTTTTAAGTTACTTTCCTACAGCTTTGCTGAAGCTTATTCATGCACATTTACTTGCACAAATAACATGGGAGACAAGTAATTTAGTCCCAATAGGTTAATATCACCTTTGTTTATGAAGTTATGCCAGAATAGCTATTTCCATTTTACGCTGTGCAAGGTAAAGAACATTTTTCAAAGCTGAGACACTGACTGGAAGCTTATTTTCTTGTTCCAGGTGGTGAATAAAAATAACACGTAAAAGATGAACTACACCATTTTTAAAATCTTAAAGGATGTGTCTCTACTCATTGGTCAAGCTGAATTAACTTGCAGCCTCCAAGCCAAATGCAGGCTCGAGGAGGAGAGGAATAATTTAGTTACTGAATTGAAACACTGAGTAATCTAAAATTATGCAAATATTCTCTTTGCCCTTGCAAATCTTTACATATGAGCTCTACTGGTCTTTACTCCCTAGTTTGCACCAGTAGAGCAGTTTCATTTCTTCTAGAACTATGGCAACAAACATTTTTAGCTCAGGTTTTGTGCAATTATTTCAGTAGTCAAAGTATGTTCAGATTTTAAAATAGATTCTCAAGATTTTTAAAATTGAAATTAAATAAATTTACTTTAAAAATAAAACTGCATTTAATATAAACGATGGCCAAGATGTACCAAGATATTTTTATTCAATTCGTAAAAATACCGCAGGTACTTTTCCAGAATTCTACATTATATAAGTAACCCCTTGCAAGCATTCCTTTTACAATTATTGTACTCTGCAGTCCTCAGCCATTTTTCAGTATTAGTACTGTACCTTTGCAGCTGTTTAGAGCTGAGAGGTTTAAATCTACCTTAAGGCCTTTCTCACATTGCTAAGTTCATTATTATAAAGTTATCTAGGTACTATTGCAATGTTTTACCAGTAAGCACTTAATGCTGGTTTTAGAAGCTTAACATGCAAAACATCTGTCAATTTTGAAGTTTATTGAAAAGTCAAATTCTGCTTCTTCCACTGATATTTCTTTTAAATAAATCTTTCCAGTATTTATCTACTATATCCTTTAATTGAATTTTTCCTAACAGTAGCACAACAAGAATAAAAGTAGATCTAATAGACATTTATCAATTACTATCTGAGCAGCTCAGTATGTTAACTGCAATTTTATTCCCCTGCATATTTTTAGGAACTGGTATGTATTTTAAAAAACCTACTCACTTCCCTAAGGCTGAGGATAAATGTGAGAAAGACTCCCCTAATGTGAAGGATCTTAAAGATGACCAAGAAACTTATTTATATTCTCCTCAGGAAATAAATAATTTGTCCTTATTTCTTTCAAAAAGGCACCAAACTGCTCATACTTGAGAAGAAAATTAACCTCTTTACTGATTAATCACTAGGCAGCTTTGACTGCTGAAGAGAAAATTGTATTACAAATGAGCAGCTACCTGTTATCAAATTACAAGGCATTTTCATCAAAGGACCCAAAAATGCAGCACACTGACCAGTCGACATGTTTCCACTGACCTGGGGGGATTTTTCCAGTTAACAGCCTCTGAAGAATGCTGCCTTTTGATTCTTGTCTCTGACATAAAAATGATTGTCCCATTTAGCCACTGCTCTATCACATACATCAGAGAATCCTATTTACTCACACGCTACTGGAACATTAAAACACAATACTGTGATTGTCTCTGGAAGAAAATTCTAAAGATTGACTTTTTTCTTCTTTTTCTTTCGTGAAGGGAGTAAGATCAAAAGCTAACTTTAATAGATGTTTGACTAAGGTCACACTCCTAGGAAATGGAACACTGAAGATGAAAGAGAACAAACAGATTTGGTTTTTGATCTCAGCCAAATGCATTTGGCATTGTTTAGCTTTTATAAAATACTTCAGGTTTAGGTCATATCTGACTAAAATGAACTGGTTGAAGGTTTCAATAGTTTGGTAAGACTTTAACATGTACCAGCATTTGGAAAAACATCTGAGGTATTTGGCCAGATTTTTTTCTTACTGGAATGACATCAGGTCAAGTCTAAACACTGTTTTTAGGGATAGATGTAGATGAACAATTTTAAGAATATATTTTCCTTAGGCAGATTTAAGAGTTACTATCCACTAGAGCTGTAAAATCAGGACGACTGGTCCTTCTCGCAAGAAATTTCAGGGGAAAATGCAGAGGACTGAGAACAGGTATTGGAATTCTTCAATTCAAACAAGCAACTGTATCCCCAACTAAGAGTGCAGATCTGATCCTTTTTCCAAATTATTTCACAGTTCTTGGGGACATCCACATTTGTAATCTAAACAGGAGTAAGAGAGGAATGGATTACAATCTACAAACTATTACTTTCAAATTTGTCAGCAATAATGGTGTTTGCTAACTGAAGACAACTTGCTTAATTAAGGAAAAAGATGAGATAACACTCATTAAAGCAATATGCTTAAATCATTACTATTGTTAGAAAAAATTAATTATCATTAGCCACCAGAGGAACTGCAGAAACCTCTAAACCACTTAGTAGGCTACAAACTTTCCAAATGAGTTCTGTGAGCCCTGATAAAAAATCAGTGATGGCAGGAAATGCCCCAACCCAGGGTTCAAAACTGCCTTTTTAGAGTTTTGATGAAAATTAATGATTTACACCACTAATTATTGCAATAAAAAAAATACTGTATCTGAGTTATGCAAACATTTGGCCTCAGAAACTCTACAGAAATTATATAAAGGGAAGAACTTCCTGCTCTTACTTTCAAATTAGTCTATCACTGTATTACAGCAGTGATAAGGACCTGATAAAAAGCTACTTCCCAAGACAGGTATTTATCATCATTACAGGAGACTCACCTTAGCACAAGCCCTAAAAGTAAAGGAGAGAAGGAAGAGGTGATTCCCCACAAACTCCTCTCAGTATCTTTCTCCAGGGCCACTTAAAACCCAGCCCAAAGGCACCTCCAGCCACAAATTTAACCCCACCAAGGTTCTTTCCTTCTTTATACTCTTTATTTCTTAAAAAGGGAAAATATCTCAAACTTTCCCCCTTTTTGTTTCAGAAGAACATGGCCTACTACGCCTTTTTCTCTTATTTATAACTTTCTGTACCACATTGCTGCTGCTGAGGCAAGAAGAGATTTGCTGAGCCCACCTGGACACTGAGGTCTCTGCAGGCCAGGAACCCTGCTCAGCTGAGCTCTGACCCTCCCAGGCACAGAGCACCTGCACCCAGCAGTGTTTTACCTGTGTCACTCTCAAATATTACAAATATGCACCTCCCCTTATTCACTAAACCTACCTGCAGGACCTCACCACACATCACAAATAAACCCCGTTTGTTCCTCAGCCCCTCAGTTCACTTTCACCAACAAAATTACACCCTCAGCCTCATCCTTCAAGAGCCAGTCAGTACTGACCCACAGTACTGCAAACCTGATGCTTAAAAATCCCTGCCTTAAACCAGAAGGATTAGTAATTAACAGAAAAAGAATAAAAATCGAAGAGGACAACTTCTTTTTACACCAACACAGAAAAGCTGCTCATCAGTGTTAAAATACCTTGTTTTCAAGGATAGCCATGGAAGCAGGCTGGATATTCGCTCAAGTGTAAACTTAATTTAAGAGGCTGCTACCCACCTCAAATGGAGAGGTTTGTTTTATAAATATATATATGTATGTATAGGAAATATATATACTTTCATTCTCTACAGTTCGTTATTAACAAACACCCAATGTAAAATTCCTGTTTCTCCTCAGGTATATTTCTCCAGGCACTGAAAATTTTTATTCTTCTTGAAGCCAAGAATATTTTCACTTCTCTACCCTTAAGACATTAAGCCCACCAAAGTTCAATAAAAACTTCCTTTGTTTTAGTAGCTGAACATTTGCTATTCTGCATATCCTCTAACGGACATAAAACCCTACAACTTTAATTATACAGCACATTTAGGCATCACCAAAACAGGTCTTGGTCTCATCCATTTCACTGTCCAGCAGCACAAATCTGCATCTTGCTTTTCACCCATTTCCCAAAGAAGGTGTTAAGTTTGTCTACCTAAAGATTAAACTGTGGAATTTGTGATTACTGGCATTTCCAAAGAAAGAAGCTCAAGAATTAGAAAGCTTCTTTATATGGTGTATTAGAAATGTGCCGAATGTCAGAAAAAAAATTATAATTAAACCAATTAGTAGAATGCTATACAAGTAACTCAGATGTATGATAAATGAAGCTGTATTTTCAGTCTTCCAACTGTTCTGCTGGTAGGCTCAAGTTTCAAAATACTGTCTTTCATAAACAATGAAATGAATAAATTCTTCTTCATCTTTTGTGTCTGGTTCTGCGCAAGAAAAGGAATTTATTATAAAAAAAGAGTGTATTTATGGATAAAAATTAACTTCTACCAAATAAAAACCAGAAGACTATAAAGCAAAAATTAGAGCAAAATAGTGCTTGATTAATTTGGTCCTTAGTAAGAATATAAAAGGACCAGCCTGTGGAGGATATCATAAGACTGATTTATATTACAAACCCTGAACTATTGAGGTATATGCTTATATATCACATTTTATAAGAGGCATCATGGGATCACACCATCTGGTATGGAGACATCAATAACTGCACCTTTTAAAAAATAACAACCAGAGACTGAAAATGATCACGGTGAGGTTTTCTTTTGTTTTCTTTTTAACTATGGAAATTTCCCAGTGACAAACAGGAGCACAGGAAGGTGCAGCAGGACTAAACCCAGCCCTGGAGGGGCACAGGAATCTCAGGGTTCCCACTCCACCAGACCCTTCAGACACAGGCAAGGGCAGCCACATTTACTGAAGATATTATTTTACTTTTGCCCAGACGATTAAATGTTTTTGTCCTTCAGCAAAAATATTTAGTCTCCAGTTATAAGTGCAGAAAACAAACTCCCAGCAGGAAATGAGTTATTTTTCCCTTCCTGAAAGAACTCGTAATACGATGAGCATAACATCATCAATGATGGGATGAAATGGTATTTTGGACTGCAGAAATAACAAATCTATTATGAATAATTCCCACCAGAAATCCTGGAAACTGGACAACCTACTGCCAGTTCCTGTTTTACTCAGTGAAAACAGAAAATTAAGAGGGAGATCTGTACCACTGGATTTCAACTGGATTTACTCACAACTTCCAGTTGCACTCAGTCACAGGTGACTGATTGTTTTACATCCTTTTCTTTTCTATTTGGCCAAACCGAACAGGAGGCAAAGATGTGCTGTCCCCTGACACATAAGGATTAATTATGGGGAAAAGTAAATGAGAACTATTTCATCTCCGAAGTGCTTTCCTAAGACATTAACATCTAATAACAGTATTAAAGTCACATTATAGATCTTTAATCTGTGGCAGTAATAATACTGTCTAGTTTAATAAAAATACCCATTAAAATAAATATTTTGGCTATCCACTTTTAGGAGTTTGCAAAACTGTATTATTACCAAGTTAAAGACACTTTGGGATAGATCACACTTAATTTTGAGAGCAGCACTCTCCAAGTTACAGCAGCTTGGCTCCCTTTCCTTGCTCACCCATGGTCTCCTAGAAAGAAATGAAACCTACTTTATCAGGATCATGTCAATACTTTTAAAAAAGAAACAAGCAATAAAAGTTGTCATGTATCTTGAAACCAGTAACTAAGTAAGAAATCACAAGGAAGTAGAGCTAAGGAATTGTGCAAATCTGCTGCAAACCTGATCTGCACAGGTAAGGCAGTACCCACTCACTCCTGAGATATTCCTCGCCAAATTCTGCTGGAATTCCAGCAGAGGGACCAACTCTATTTCCAAACTGTAATTAGGTAATTGCTGTTCCACCAGGATTGCAATCTTTGAAGCAGGAGCCCTTCATGTCAAAGACCCCTGGCACGACCAGAGTGACACAGGTTCTTGGTACCAACTCACCTGGCACTGCTGGAGGGACTCTGGACACACCGACACCTTCCAGGAAACAATTCACTGCTGAGGGTATTTAGAAGTTAGTAAATAATGTTTATTGCTGCAAGAACTGCCCTTTTCATTTGCTGAGGAGTTTGAAAAGGCGTCATAACTTCTTGCCGAGTTACATTTACAAAATTGAGTGTCGGCTTCCAAGTTTTGGGAGCTCTGATAGTCAAACACAAACACATTCATCTGCAATGCTGCAGGCACAGCATTAGCCAATGAGAGATTAATTAATTACGTTGTTTACCAAAAGTAAGAAATAAAACAAGCATATTTTTGCTGTTGGCCTCACAGAAAGTGCAATCAGCATTTTCAGAGTGCAAGGTAGACTCTCTTTGTGTTTGTTTTTGGCTGGATGACATTCTCTTGCCAACAATGTGTTATTGCTCGCTCTTATTTTCAACAATTATTAAATTGAAATAGCTGAAAGGTCTCTAGATAATATTCCAACACTGTCTTAACTCAGGACATGGAATTCCCCTAATTTTGTTTTATAAATTCTGTGTCTCCTCTTTGCCCCTGTTTCCCCATACAGCACCTTCGTACAGGGGCAGATGAGAAGCTGGATAATCTCAATTACAGGTGATGGCAGATGAGGTGAACTGATACAAAGAACAATGTCTTTCATTTAAGATTTCTGCTCTTTATCTTTCGTGGAGAGATCATTCCTGTTGGCCTGGACTGGTGCATTTGATGAATGGGCCAGCAGCAAGGGTCTGTGTGAGCAAATGAGTAAGATGCACATCCCATCCCTCAAACCATAATGAAAATCTTTATGAGATTGGATTCATGCTTTGAGATGACCTAAGAATATGCTCCTGCTTTTTTACATATTACAATTTAGTTATCCAGTAACAGCATGAAGTGCCAGCACCAACCACTCCTGAAAGCTGGGAAAGGAACTCGTACAGGGGTGGTGCTACTTTAGGCAGATATTTAATATTAAATTAATTTTAAAAACCCTACAAAACAGCAGTAAGACAGACTTTTCTAATCATAATTTTTCTGATAATCTTTCTGAAGCAACACAGCTGCTGCCAAAAAAGCTAAAGATGGAGTTTCACGGGCAGAAAAATGATCTAAATTACCAGAAGTTGCTCAGTCCCATCTTTTTTTTTCTTAATTAGCACGTAATGAGACCACAGAGCTAATCTACAAGAAATACCTGTCTATAGCTGAAAGCAAAGAACATTATTTCCACTGAATTACCCACTCCTCTCTGTGCCAGAACTGACCATATTTACCCCAGGTGGGATCTTCTTTCTCTACACCTCACTCCTGCAAACTTGCTATTAATGGCAAACGGTAGAAAAAGTTGCAAAGTTCCCCTTCACATCTTGTGAGAAGGATCAAGGCGAGTCTCAAAAACTTCTCTTGTTAGAGCTGTTGCAGAAGTTCCCCCCAAAACAGTTTGTTATCACAAAAAGAAGTATTTCAGAAGCTCTTGGTAAGTTTTTCCTAGGAATTTAGTACCTCTAAAAGCTGTTGGTTGATGAGTTAGTGACATGAACTGAAAATTATTCAGGAAAACCATTCACTTTCTTTGCTCAACTCATGTTGAGTTTGCTCAAGCTTGTGTTTCCTCAGCCAGGCCATTTACTGCATAAATTATATTTAGCTGGTGGAGATTCCGTCTTCCATTTTCTCTTTTTCATGATGGAAAAAGACTGAATTTTCTTTCAATTATTAAAAGCCAAGAATGATGATACCCAAAAGAAGGTGAAAAAGTACAACAAAAATATGTATCAACTGTTATGGTCTGGACAATGGAATACAAAAATATGATGAAGAATATACACAATCAGCACATAATTTATTGATCGCCCCTTCTCCAACGAAGGGCCCTCAGCTAGTTTAAAAGTAAAATTACATACTAAAGTAACAGCATAGAGAGATAAAAATTATGAGGGTCATGCAAGGGGAAAAAGATGTATCTTCAGCAAAGATTTTTAAATGAGATGGAGAGTCAATGAGGCAGAGAAATACAGGAAAGCCCTTCCGTGCCAGAAAGAATTGCAGAAAAGCAGGTTCTTTTAGCATCAGTGGTGAAATGTGGAGTGGCAGCATGGGGAAGAAAACAAAAAAAGCAAAGCAGACACTCCTGAAATAAACTGCCCTAATCCTGCTTTTTAGAATGTCCATTAATTACATTAGCATAATGGATGTTGTCTAAAAGGCCAGACAAAACCAGGAGAAAATAAATGACTTGTGCTAACAAATGTGCTCACAAGTTACACCGCTGCAAACACGAGCTTAAATTGTACCTAAGCCACGGACTGCATCACCCAGCTCTCCCTGAGCCTTGCAATCCTCCTGCCCAAATCCCAATCCCTGCCCTGCTGCCCGCAGAGCAACTCCACAGCAAGTTTTTGCTGCTCCCAGCATCACTGATGTCACTTCTGTCCCTGTGTCAGCGACCTGCACGTTCCTCGTCACTGGCTCCAGCTGCTCCCAGCTCGGGGCACTCAGGGTCGAGGGAGGGGAAAAAGGCAACAGGTGAAAGAAAAATGGCAAGTGCTTGACCACAGAAACAAAGTTCAAAGGATTTGCAGCAGTAGGCAGAAAGTTTAACATAAACGGGAAAACAAAAAGGTCATTTTTTAACGGAATAAATAAACGCGGGGACAGTTCAGGATGAATTCCCCATCAGCTGAATCTTGGAGCTGGATGTGCTCCTGGGGTACTGATGGAGCTCAGCTGGAAGTGCAGGCTTCTCCTGGGTGGAATTTCACAGCCCTGGTGACACAGGAGGGTTTTACACGAGGTCAGCATGATCCTCTAACACATTTCTGTCTGCTCGAGTGTGCAGCCCATGAGCAATCCAGGTGCACAGGCTGCCCCCGGCACTGCACATTTACCCCACAGAGTGTAAAATTCCTTGTGGGAGAGTCAGGATCATTCCTTAGAATATGGCATGGTTTGTGTACCACGGATGTAAGCAGACTGCCTCAATAATTAATGTACACAGTTATTTTGGGGTTTTAATACTTCAGTGAAATACAAACTTTTTAAGAAAAATTATTCTAATGGTCTGTTTAGTTGCACATGCTCCCTCCAAACATATTTGTTCTCTAGAAAAACACATTTAGAGCAGGCAAGAAGGTTTAAAGCTGTGCCCCAATGGCTGGTTTCTATAAAATGTGTTAACAAATGTAACTGCGCCTCATGACCACAGCAACTTTCTGGTGCCAGCCCATTGCACTGCACCAACCTGTGACCTCTGGCACTGCTGAGGACACAGAACTGCCCAGGCCATCCCCAGGCAGTGGGAGAAGCCTCCTCATCAAACTCTCCATCCTGAGACACACCAGGCTCAGCCCCTCACAATTACACCCCACACACTCCGGGTGAAATGCTAAATACTAAACAAGAACGAATTCTCTTTCTAGAGAACTGTAGTGTACTGATTGAGGATATTGTACTGATTTATGTATAACTTTTCGTAACAATAACCTTGCAGATGTAATTTGAAGAACAGGCAATGACAATACCACACTGAAGCTGTTTTCAAACATCGCTTGAATGTTTTTCCTTCAATTGTCAAATAAAATGAAATTAAAAAAATTACAAATTATTCAACTGTGAAATGGTATTTAAATCTTTCTCTGGCTGTTAGAACACCTCAGCCCAAGCTACTGAAGAGCAGTTCCCCAACCTGCAGGATTTTGATGTTAATTCAGCTGAAGCTGCTGTGCCAGAGCTGCTCTGAGAGCGTGGCCACAGGGATGGCACAGGAGGCCCAGGACTGCATCAGCCAGGCTGTGAGCAGCTGATGAGCTGTGCTGATTCCTTTCCAGGGAGATCTACTCAGAGATGATTGGCTTTCAATCCTTGACCTACAGAACTGTAAGCATCGCTTCACTCATATTAGAGATTTTGTATATAGACAGAACTCAGATTATGGATGACTTCTAAGTCAGCAGGAAAGAAAGTCCTTTACAATCAAGATTATTTCTTTTACTGAAGATTTGTTTAACAACAAAAATAAAACAACTTCTTCCTAATTCAACTGTAAATTAAGTTTAAAGTTGGTAGAGCTGATTGTTGTTAAGTACATAAATAACTGAAGAGCGAATGGGTAGCAAAGTTTTAGTTTTAGTCAGACACCAGCAGTTTGTCCTATGAGTTCTTCCATCAGAAATAAAAACCTCCCATTTCACATGTTCAGTTTACTCCTTTCTCCTGTTTCTTTTACTTAATAGCTTCTACCTTGTTTGATAGAAAAAGCCTGGAAGAAAAACCCTAAAATGATAAACTACCATGAGATTAAGGAGAAATTACAGCAGCACAAGAAATCCACGGAATGGCTGAGGTTGGACAGGACCTCTGGAGATCATGCAAGCCCAACTCTCCCCTTTGAGAAAGGGTCACCTGGAGCAGATTTCCCAGGACAGTGTCCAGGTGAGCCTCAGGACGTGCAAGGATGGAGATTTCAGCGGTCACCCATCCCTCCCAGCCAGCTGCAGCTGAGGTGCTGCCCAGCTCTCCTCGGGAACACATTCCTTGCCCCAGGGCTGATTACTCAAAGTAAAAATCAGCACTGAAAGTAAGCAGAACTACTAATATTATAACTAAGGAAAAGCCATATTTATGCAGAAGAAAGCACATTGGTTTAGCTAATGTGCACTAACAGAAAAACAAGAGTATGGAGTGTTCTACCACATCTCCACCTGTGCTAAAAGCACTAATTCAGTTCTAAACATCTGTCTGTCTCTGAACTACACCAAAGAAATGCAGATTTCTTGTAGAATATGTGGGAAAGAACACAATCCCTGTAACTGAGCCATCACTGCAGTCACTGTCTTCATCTTTGTCACCAGCTCTGACACTTTTATGATGACAGGAAAGCACAGAACCTGTGCTTTGTCTTCTCAAAGTCAACCTTCAAAGTTAACCCTTCCCCTGCTCAGAACAATTGAAAAAGCCCTACAATTATAACTTCAGATGTATTTGTTAGCAACTGTTATTCAATGAGCATGTCCCAGGCATTTATTTTCCTTTCCCAGAAGGAAGTTCCCCAAGTACATAAATACTGCAAACAAATGTTTTAGGTGACAGCAGAAAATCAACCTCGCCCTTTGTTAATAACCACTGGGTTAAAACAACACCAAGTATTTTTTTTATTTCAAACATGAGTATTTACATGACAAAATAGGTTATTTCATGTACTTTAACTGAATTGTGATTACAGTGCACTAACTTGTCCTTATCCTTACTATGACATCCCTAAATCAGTGACAATGGAAAAGTGCTAAGAACACATCATTCAACGAGCCAGGGAGGCTGCCCAGCAGTCAGAAACCAAACCAAGAAAACCTGGCAATACTTAAATATCAAGTTTGAGTTTGCTGACAGACTGCCTTGATTGCTCAGGAAGATATCAAAATAATTATCATAAAATATTATGCTAGGATCAAACACAAATATTTGTAATAGAACTTGTTTCTCAGGCATTTATACAAGCTAATGTTTGCATATTTGTGTATGCACAAACATATATACATGTGTATATGTGTATATATATATAAAATCTGATCTTTGGTTTTAACCCCACAAAAAGAGAAATGGAAGTAAAACAAATTTCGTTGTACTTGAGGTCAAAAGATCCACTCTGCATTTATGACCCCTGTATGGTTATTTCAGGTCAAGAGCTCCGAACTTTGTGTTTCACTTGGAAATAGCACAAGCCCTGTTTGCTCCCTGTACCTCGCTGCATTTCTGAGCCAGAACTTCATGCAGGAAAACAACCTGGGCTAGGAAGGCTCACCTGGGGAGGAAGAGGAACAGCAGTTGGAGGTTGTCACAACTGCACCTCCAGTCCTTTTAGCTTTACACATGATTGTTGCAGCTTCAAGATTCCATGTTACATCTTTAATTGTGGGCATTTAGCAGACTGCCTCTTATTATTAAGATACTGCCGAATTTTATTGTCAATGTGGCCACAGGACAGGGCTAATAATTACCAGCACCAGAAGCAGCTTGTGGTTTTATATTACATTGAGGTAAATTACACTGGAATTAGAGTGGATTACTTTTATCAAATGGGGAATAAGCTGTTAATTAACTCCCTGCTGTAGCAATCTTTTTCTGAGCTTGCAACTGTTATTAGCTCTAGATTAAACTGTTGAATTAATTTCCCACTTACTTACTATTTCAAGAGTTTTTAATTTACCTGGCAGCAGTTTTAATGGGAAATTGTATTAGTGAGCATAAATTGTTTTTGGGAAGGGTAAACAGTTTGTGATAATGTTTATTAAGTCGTTTTGTTTGAGCAAAAATATAATTGCAGTTTTAATTAGTGCATGGTTGTTGCAGTATTAGGTTTGAGATTACATTATGGTGTTCGGAGAAAACAATGGCCCAGGTAATCCCAGCATTTGTGAGTGAGAGCTGAGAGCAAAGGGAAAAGCTGGGTCAACAATGCCTCGACCCTGGGGGGGGCACACGAACACAAACTCAAATTCACACAAACACACACCCAAATTCACATAAATACACACAAACACACACTCAAATTCACACAAACACAATCACAAGGGCCAAAGCATGTTCAGAAAAGGACCAGGTGCTCCCTGAGCGCTCTGTTCCCCTGCTCAGTCTCACCACTGCTCTCCCCACTCAGCATTCCCCTGTATTGTCCTCTGTGCTATATAAATGCCCTCCTCATGAAGGATTTGTAGGAACTAGACGTGGAGGACACAATTCAGCCCAAAAGTGACCGGGAAAAGGAAAGTTACCTGGGTCAACCCACAGCCCCATCTCCAGGTGCTGAGCTGTGCAAGCCACTGGCTGAAAAGAACATTTTCTGATAATGGTTGTGGCTGGAAAACCACAATCTAGCAAGAGATAAGGGTGCAAGCAACTCCATCACAGCCTAAAACCAGCCATAAACACACAACCCAATTAACATTTGTTCTTGGCGTTTGTTTCCCTCCATCAGCACTTTTTTCCTCTACTGCGTTTGAGGTGTGGTCAGTGTTAAAAACCATTAAATGTTCTTCAAAAAGTCTGCAATATTGCCTTTTTTTAATCCAAACATTAACATAAAAATGTTCAACTGAAGTTTATTCAATTAATTTTGGTTCTCAATTTATAAAGATTTTACTATTCATGCAAAGGAAAATGAGAATTAAGATGCAATGTGCTGACATGGAGTGGAGTTTTACAGCCTTTTTAATACAGATGTAATTTTAAAAATAATAGGTTTAAAATAGTAAAAAACCAAAACTAATAGTTTTGCTAAATTACCTTTTTATTACATGGTTTCAATTAGCATTCCCTCATCCTCCCACCCAACATGCAGATTGTTCTCTCACTGCTCTGAAGGAAATTATGAGATGATAGAAGTACAGAAGATACTTCAACCAAATGTTAGAGCCTGAATTGAAAACACAAGTACACAGCATTCCCAGAATGATTTGTTGCAGCAAATTCTATAAAAGTTAACAGTTCTTAAAGATGTGTGTAACTTATGGAGCATGGTTCTTGCATATGGTAATAGATTATCCTCCTAAACTCATCGGTTATTACATTTAATATGCACTATGCTAAAAATTACAAACAATAAAATGCTTTCATCCTGACTGTAGTTTTTCATGTCTTTGAAGCCACCAGAAAGTTGAGGTGGTTTTGGTTAAGGTATTACTCTACAGCATGAGGAAAATGTTATACTACAGGTGCAGGGAAGATTTAATCCACATGTTTTGAAGGTTACGTATGGATATAAACAGTGGATTAATCCTTGGGTCCCTTCACTTCTGACTCTCCCAGTCAGAAGAAAAATGGCCTAATTCTGAAATTGTATGGTTCCCTGTGTTGTCAACACCTTTTATTTCATCTGCAGAGGTTCTGTGAGACAGAGCCCAACTTATCACCATTTCATCAACATTTGTAACACTAAAGATCACAAAACAGGTAGGAATATCCATATTGAGAGAAAGAACAGAGGTCACTGCTGCAGACAGAGATGACCCCAGCCCCATTAAACCCACTCAGCCCTTCCTGCAGGACTGTCCCAACAGTGCCCGACCACGGGACTAAGCTCAGGCAGCTCAGGTAATTCAAGCGAACAGTGTCACAGAGAAGAGACTCCAACCCCCTTCAAGACGGTTTTAAACACCTGAATCAAATTTCAAGGTGTTCTAAGAAAACCAAATTTAATACCTACTTGAGTACATAAAGTATTAATTCTCTTCCCTGACTTAACGAGCACAGCTTTTAATGCTCGAGGTTCCGTAGCTAAAGGTCACATTTGGAAACTCCAAATACGTTTCCAATACCTTTTTTAATTATCCTCCTCTTAAGGCATAAATATTTTACCGTAACAAAATCAGTTTTATTTCCAGAAAGACTGTAAGAAAGGCACACTAATTTATAAAACTATAGGGCCCAAGATTTCCATAAAGAAATCTTTTTGTCACTTCCTGTTCTATGTTCTCAAATAGGAAAGGACATTTATGGTAAAGAATGCTCAGAACAAGGGAGCCTCTGACCACAATAGAGCAGAACTTGAACCTATTTCCAAACCCACCCTACTAAGGGATTCAATCCATGTAACCTTTAAACATCTCTGTTGTTGATTTTTTTAAGAAAAATGACTAACCTAATTAGAGCAAATACCTGAAAGATTCCTTTGGAGAATTTCCTACGTACCATTTGTAGTATCTTCATATCTTATACTCCATGATGGCATTCCCTAAAAAGGATATTTGTCAAATATAAACCTGTCAGGCTACAGTAGATCTGTGTTGAGATTAGCTCTCTATTCCACACCAGACTCATCGACCTGAATCTGCTTGACATAACTATTACAGGACAGAAGTTAAGAACACGAGCAGGTTCAATCACTCTGTTCAGAATACAAAACCAGAGCTGTTAGATGAAAACGTTTTCATTTCTTTTTTTAGAAACCTCACAGGATAGACATCTATTGAGAGATTTACGGGGATATACAGAGCTCAATTTGATATGATACTTTTTAGGTACATACAAACACACACAAATCAATGGAAATCAGTACAGATCTTCCCACTAAGTCAGACAACAATTTTATAGTTATGATTCGTATGTCTAAAAGCAGCAAATTTGAGACAGATGTATGAAAAACCAGCTGAACCAGAGCTAAAGCCAGCCATTCATTCACATGAGATATAAATAGCAGTAAACACCTTTGATTTGGGGAGTCCTGAGCTGTGCAAACTTAATTTGTGTTTCAGCAGGAAAAGAAACGAAGTTCTTAAATCTGGAAAAAAAAGAACTCTATTAAAAGCACATATAAGCTGCTAAAACTGAATTTAATAATACTGAGAAGTTGGGAATAAAGGGACCACTAACAATAGAAAAAATCTTTAAAGAGGGTAACAAGAAACAAAGGTTCAGCTGTTCTCAGCACGTTCATCCACATACACGAGTCCTGCGTGCGTCACGCGCTCTCCCTGGGTTTTAGGACTGTCTCCAGGTGGAGTTTCAGGCACAGGGAGAGGATGCAGGGAAGGACACGTTCTCTGAGGAGCTGTAGCAGAGTTTCCCCCTCTCCAGGACAGCTGGGGATCAGCAGAGCCAGGAAGGGCTCCCGTGACAGGCGGTGACAGCGCGGAGCCAGCGCGCCACAGCCCCGGCTCGCGCCAGCCCTGTTGTGTCTGAGGCAGGTACGCTGTAAAATTTCAATGATGCCTTTAAATTCTAATGGTTTCAAGCTGCTGTAAACTTCTGCAGCCATCAAAAATAATCTGTCATGGGACTAAGGGGTATGAACATCATGTCAGAGCCACTCTGCTGTTAGATTTATTGGAGGGTAAAGCATGTCATTTATGCATCAACTCACAGGAGAAAAAAGCAATCCCTATGAAGTCAATCTAATAATAGACTGGAAAGCAATGATTACTGTTTCATGTGCAGCAGCTATTTGTAGCAGAAGTTGGCCTAATTCAGCAGGCCTTGCCTGTCAGAGCTCTGGGATTAGCAAGTGTTTAGATGAAAATCTTCGGGAAACATCAAGAAATGGTTTAATGAAGAACAAAGTCTTCATTGTTACATTTAATATTTGCTGAAACTTTTCCATTTGCACCACTACATTTCTAAAAAGCTTACTGGAAGTGACATCCCAAATAGAATACAAATGTTGAGGGACTGCAACTTCAATTAATCTACCACAGTTCTCTGCAATTTCACTGCAAAAATCTGCTCTCACTCTTCTCCTGTAGGCGGAATGCCCTGAAATTGAGTGCAAGATTTTTTAAAGACATGACTAATAATCATGGCCTCACTGTACTACACACATTTTCCACCATCTAAATATTTCATATCTATTGACTAATCAACCTCGTCAGTCCCCACATGGCATAATCCAACTGCTGGCATCATTATTTTGGAGGAGTGGAAGCCGATGACAGACAGCTGCCAGTCAGAACCCAGACACACAGAAATGGCACAACGGGAACAGGGCACCAGAAGATGCCAAGTGAGTCCCCAGGCCATCCCCATGCCAGGAGCAAGGCATCTGGGAGTGCCTTAAACATTCTCACTTTTTGAAACTATTAAAAAAAAAAGTCTCAAATGCCTTAATCAGGTCCAAGTTCCAATGTTAACTGGAAGAGGCTGCCTTTCATCTTCCTTCATCCATTAAGTAAAATTATAATTAACCCAGAGAAGATATTTCAATTCCCTTGCACTTAAAGACATTGTTCATCATGGAACACAACGAATGTCTCAGACTGAGAAACCAAGGCATTCCTATCTAAAGGAAAAATCAGGAGTTAATCTGATTAATACATACATTGCATAGCTAATTCTCTCCAAAGAAATTCCCAGCAAAGAATGAAAAAGAGATAGAGAAAATAAGACACTCCAGTGTACTTTCACTTGAATGTAGGAGACACTGAGGGAACATTCAGCCACAGCACAAGTTCACACCCTCCACCAGAAAATGACCCCATCAGCAGTAAAGCATCAGCAGCTCTTGGTATTTCTTCTAAATGTGCAGAAATCGGCAAACACAGACTACTCCACCTCTAGTAAATACTGATGTGGTTACGAGTCTGGACTGGCAAAATCAGTATCAACCTACTCTATCTCATCAATTTAACTCATGAATCTTCAGAGTCACAGTTAAACCAAGATCAACCAACACTGGATACATTCGGCACTTCAGAGAAAGTTTCATTTTAATCTGAGATTTAATATAAAAACTAAGAGAAAGGTATTATATTTTATTCCAATTGCTTGATGAAATTAATCTTGATAACTCCTTTTAGACACATAAGCCAAATTTCTTTTATTCTATTTAGTAAAATAAACATGCATGAAGTTGAAAATAAAATTAAAGGTGAGGCTGAATGAGTTCAAAGTTTCTTGAGCCCATTTTAAACGGGATGGTTATGGATGCTTTGTATTTGTGAAAAATAATTTTACCACGATATTTAACTGCTCCCCCAATCACAGCTGAATGGCATCCCAGAAAATCCACTGCAAAATTTCCATTTATAAGTTCATAGATGTGTAAGACCAGAATTTGATGATGTAGATGATGCAAGTACTGCAGCTGTTACTACTGGCTATCACCTAGCAAAAATCCATGAGTCATAACATTAAATGTCACAGTTCACCCATTATTTGGAGACCAATATGATTTTGTTGAGCTGCAGAACAGGAAAACAGAAAATTAGCTCACTACCAAGACCAGCTAGTTCCTTGATTAACACAGTGCCTAATCATCTTAGCCTTGAAAAATTTGCAGGTAGCAAATCCCAAAACTAAGCCATATTTTTCTGTCTCCTAAACTATTTTGATCTCAGTATCACTTTCACTATATCAGCACAGAGGTTCTGCAGGGCTATGGCACAAATACAGCTTCAGACCAGTGCTGCTCCAGAGATCAGAACCTGAACATCACTCTGACCATTCCTCCTCAAATTCCTGATCCATGGCAGACAACCTTTGGGTCTTGAGAGCTTTGCTGAGCTTTCAGGATGAGATTTCTCTCACATCCCAACATTTCCCTATCCTCCTCCTTTTGCAGGTGGCACAGACAGGGATGGCTCGAGCACAGGAAACCCACCCAAGACGACCCCAGGATTTATTGCTTCCCGTTTCTATCTCTTGTATCACTCCTTCTCTTTATTGCCTGGAAATAAACATTAACTTGAAAGGAAAAGAAAAATTGTCATGGAGCAGTTTCTAGGTTGGCTCTGCTTTTCCAATCAGGAGCTGGGTACAGAGGATTTTGGAGGGGGCCATGGTAAGGGAATGGCTCAGCTAACTGAGGGCAACCTCAAGGTCAGCACAAATTGTGGTGTAGACATAAAAACCAAGGGCAAAAAAATAAAAAAGGGAAGGCAGAGTAATATGATGCAAGGAAAAATGGAGATCAGGAGAGACACAACAGAAAGGGAAGGATGTGTCTGTATCACTGGGCAAAAAACCTCTTCCCGGGTTATTTTCCTGAGTGCAATCTACAGTGAAAACTTCCCATCAGTGAACACAAATTCTCAACAGGATGAGGACTCATGCTTAGCTACTGTAGACTGATAAGCTACTACGAAGAAATATTATCTGTAATTAAAATTTGTAATGAACCAGTTCCAAAACAGGAAGGCCAAAACAATTCATGGTGCACTTCCTTGACATTTAATAGGTTTGAAAAAGAGATTCTGCTGATGAGTTTTCAGCCATCTAACCCAGCTACAAACACAAAACAGCCTTCTGAAGCTTTACACTGACTAATCTAATGAATTTCAGGACAAAAAACTCGAAATCAATATATCCATATGTTACACAGGACTCCACAGGACAAGGGATGTACTAAACCCACCAGGGCAGAGCCCTCTGAATTGCCACTGCGAGATGGCAGAGCTTTCTGGATCAGCTGAATTTGAATAATAGGGTGTTCTTAGCCCAAATAACCTATTGACTTCCACACCTAACAAAATGGAGAGGCTCTTTCAAGTGCCTCCCAGATTTAGCAGCTGTTGCTCTGACACTGTCAGCAACACATCCATCTTAATCACAGTGGGAGCCTTTCAACTTTCCTTTCTTTTTCCTTCCTTCCACCCACCAGCTCCAAGCTCTGTGCGACCAGGAGTTAAAGCAATTTCCCTGGTCTCTCCTGCAAGATGCCTCTGTTTGAGCATCTGATACATGTACACCTCCCAGTTTTTGTCCTGCACGTACAGGAAGCCTAAATTTGGGTGCCTATGGGAGGTGCCTTCAGGCTGTTTTTGCTTTGCTATTCTGAAGCACTCTGCTGTAGCTACTCCCCTGTAACTTGCCTTGCCCATCACCACAGGCACTTTACTTTTTATCCTCATTATTCTTTTTGATTTTTCTTTGCTTGAAATAAAAGACTCCATATGTTTTGCTCTTCCTTTAATGGAAGATGTTAATGCTGTGTACCAGAGGGCACAGTCAGATGAGGAATTGCCATTTGGACAGAATTATACACTCAATTACTGCCTAGGGTATATCACCTGTATGAGTGCTTTGAGCAGATCTCAGCTCTGTTTCTGCCAGAATTGAAGGCAATATTTTACTGCTGGAAAACAATATTCAGTCCTTTCCGAAGGAGTGTTTTTTCTGTCAAAGTCATTCAAATTAACTAGTACTTAATGGCCTACAATTCACTGCAGATCTATTTCTAGTTCTTAAAAATGTGACCCATCTGAATTGTAAGTGCTTTTAAAACAAGAGCTTAGCCATATGCACTTTTAGTTAATTTTAAATCAAATTCAAACTTCTCTCCTCATTTGAGTTCTCATCTGAAAAAAATGAAGTATTATTTTAAATGTATAGATCAATGACAGAGTCAGGAGTCCCTTAAAAAGAGACCAGACCCGTTTCACCAGCAAGGCATGACAGGGCTGCACATCTGAAACGGCTTTGGTGTACTGGATAATTCACATTCACCGGGTGGATTAGCTGAAATAAGCATAATAAATGAAAGAGAATAAAATAAAAAACAATTTCACACTAAGGGAAGGCTTGACTTATAGGAAGTGGCAGCTCTGATGGCCCAAGGCACTGAATTAGTTTTGCCACTCGATAATTTGACTGATTCACTCGAGTAGCCAGAAAAGGACATTTTCTGCCTGATTTCAGTGTAATGAAGTCACCTGCTCTGTGACTGCCAGGGCCAAGCCAAGTGCACCCTCAGCACCAGGACCAGGCTTCCTGCTCGTGGGAGATCCAGCTACAGCTGCACATTTGCCTTTTTTTCAACTGAAACCTTACAAGCACCATGAAAATAACCTGCTCCATTCACTCCCTTATTTACAGAGAGCTTGGGGCTACTGCTGGGATGTTCTCTCAGTTCTGCTGCATATCCCAGCAAAGAGCCTGTGCTTTGCTTCTTCTTCAACAAAGGAGGTGAAAAAGACACAAAACAAAGTCATTCCAAGGGCCTAGAAATATATACGACCTTTTTTTTCTTAATTAGGACTGATTATGCAATTCTTTATAAACAATTACAGCAGATTTTACATTAAAATTATGAAATATCTGTTAAATATAATTTTCCTCTTCACACATCTTATATAAAAAGACTGTAATACACAGGCAGAGATTTGGGAACACATCTAAACAACTCGTATGACATGATGTCAGTTTTATTCCTGCTTTGCTGAACTGGGGTCAGACTGGTAAATGTAATATATGTGCTCATCTTAAGCACATGCCCAGTTTCACTGGTTATTATTTACAGCTAACCTTTCAGGGTAATGACTGTATACTGCATGTCAAAGGAACAAAATTTTATACTGCTATTGAAGAGAGTATTTTCTTCCTTTTATGCAAAGATTAGATTGAGACTGCCCCAGTCAGGACAGATAATCCACTTAGAAGTATTATTATTATTAAAGCACAACCAATCAACATGCAAATGCAAAAAAACAGTAATTAAGCATTTTACTTTTTACAATTGTTCAACAATAAAAACAAAGATGTAATGTGCATCAAAATGATTTAACATTTTACAACCAATTTTCTACTTGACATATGTTAGTGCATGATTCATCTACATTTTTCAGAATCAAAGTCCACGATCTGGCAAACTAATTCTGTTAATAAAATGAAAAGGTGACCTTGCTTAATTTAATAAGTCTGTGTAGAAATACTCTTTCAACATGTTAAAGAATTACAAAAAGGTTATCATAGCTTGCTTTCATGGGAGAGCACTCTACCTTTTCCAGCTCATTTCTCAGGCTTTTACTGTAATTCATTAGATTACATAAAAACAATGTAGATCATTATATTTTAATAAAGGCTTTCCTTTCCTAATAAAATGTCTGTCATTTATATTCAGACATGTATTATATAAAATGCTTCTCTTTCTGAAGTACAGCTTTTCATATTCAAGTCACAGGAGGTTGGTAGCTGGAGGAATTTCTATTATTTTACAAAGGATTTTCAGCATGAATTTGGTTTCTAGATTGCATCCTCCAGAAATGCAGCCCTACATTAATCTTTCAAACAGGTACAACCCAGGATCAGCAACACCAGCTGCCACCAGCAAAGCAAGAGGCCTCTCTGTTCAGCAGAGGATGGTGCACAATACTACACTCATTAAGTCTGCTTGTTTTGCTTTACACCAATTAATGGTCACTGTGATAGAGTAGTTTATACAACTTGTATAAAACTGTACAACTACAATAGTTTATACAACACAAATACATTTCCAGTGAAATCCTACTACAATCCCAGTCACTTAATGAGCGATCAGGCAATGAACATATTTCAGTTATTCTTGCTTCCAAATAAAAACGTGCACCTCTCCAGACTGCTCAGGAAGAGATGTTCCCTGCTCATCACAAATCCTAATTTGCTGCCAGCCCCTGGCATCACGTTTTACTGCTTGGGAAGGGCTGAGAGAGGAGCACACTGCTCCTGTGCAGGAGGAGACTCCACTCCAGCCCAGGTGTGATCCTGGCACTGACTGCATTTGCACTTTTACTAAAGAATCCTCACAGAACCTGTTCTCCAAAATTCCATGGGAAGTAGCAAAACCCTTCTGTTTAAGACATCAAGTAATCCAAGCCCAATCAATGGGATTATTTGTTTGCCTGATCTTAAACCACACTAAAGCATTTCCCTCGGGTGGGACTCCAGGACAAGAACCAGAGCCCAAGAGCAGTTACGTTACAATAAAAGTACTCAATACCTAACCAGAACTATGGAACCACCCGGATTTAAATACACTTCATGCTTATGTTTAATCCAGTGAGATTTTTTCTCATCTTTTTCCTGCATAACTTGCACCAGTGCTGTTATATCAAGGATTTTGCCAAAATACAGCTTTATAAAGCTTTCCTTTAGGAACCACACTACTGTGATCTAATGCAGATCTGAATGCTGCATTTCAAGAGAATATTGTTTGTGTAAATATAGCAGCCTTTAGCACAGCAAGTGGATAATGGATCAACATTTTTCTGCAACCAGGGGTGTATTCTCCTTCCAGTTAAAATTGTATCTATTTAGTTTTAGGTCACAGAAATAAGAATTACATTGTGTGTAAATAACTGGAGCTTAATAAGCCTTTGAAATAAATACTGCTGGATACACAAAATGCAGCCAGTGTGGGAATCTTACACAAAGACATTGATGCATTTAACTACACTTATTCGTGATACTGGGAACTATTTGTTCAACTTGATCAAAGTTACTGTACAGGAAAGTAAAACCTAACAAAACCTATTCAATTACAATAGTGTTATTGCCAGAACAGTCCTCCAGAAAACAGGGAGTGCTGAAGGCAAATCCTTCACACCTCCTGATGCTATTTATGACTTTAAGGCACTTCTTAACAATAACTTAAAAAAACTAAAAAGGTTTCAAAGTCAGTTGAAGACCAGAGAATAGAGAGAAGCAGAGAGGTCTTATGATCACTACAGACCTCGGTGCCATCAGACAGGAGACTAAAAGGAAAGTTGGCAGAAAAGAATGTCATGGATCCTAAAAACAGAGAGATGAACACTTACTGGTTTTGCTAACTCTGTGACACTTCAGGCAGCTTTTTCAAATGGTTCTCTTCCATCTGCAGATCAAGGCAAACTCAGTGCAGCCCCACCCTGAGTCAAGATGACAGAGTCTTAATTCTCTCAGTGTGGCCACCCTGGTTGAACTCTGTTATCTCTAAAGATGTAGGAACTCAATAGGATCAATCTTTTAAAAAAAATTTTTACGAATGCATAAAAATCGAAATATATTGCTGAGTTTCCCACTTCTCGGACAGTAATTAGTAGCTGAGGCTAAGTGCAAATTAAATTTACAACAAGGTTAACCATTCAGCAAAATCTCAACAGCTTTAGCTATTCATTTGTCAAAAATGTAATGTCCCATGCCACAGAGCAGACACTGAAAATGGATCCTTAAAGAAAGACAACATTAAAAGAGAAAAGGAAAGAGAGGAACTGAGTGACTCACAGTCACCAAGTATAGTTCTCAGATTATCAGAACTCTACTGAATGGCTGTATTAAAAGAGTAATGATGTGATCCTGCATTCCTCATTCACTCCAATTCAGGCTCCCTTCAGCACAGAAATCTGCTGGCATGAGATGGGTGGTACTCAATCATGCTGCACACATGGTCTTTAATTTTAAAATCCAGTTAAATAGATGTTCTAACATCATTTTTTATCTAAGAACATCTCATGATAAAATGAAAGAGCGCACATGTAACTTATTTGTCAGCTTTACTGTGTAGTGGATAACTTTCCTATGTTACTCACACCAGCTTTCATTTCCCAAATCTATCTGCATTCATTATGACAGTAAAAATGAAGAGTTGCTAAAGAGACGTATGCATTTTTATTATTGTTTGAAAAAATAGATCTTTCTACAGTCCTTTGAGCTTCTGAGTGTGTGATTTGTATAAAATATTTCTCATTTTGGGGACAGAGCAGATGGAGTGCAGGGCACTGTGGGATATGCCATTTATCACAATGACAGTGCGTAGGTAGCACTGATCCTCTCACCACAGGGGGAAGCTCGAGCTGCAAATGTGGAGCAGCATTAAAAGCCCGACGAGTGGAGTTTGGCAACACTTGTACTACTCATTAACTTAATCATATTAATTTATTAGCCATATATATCAAAGTAATTCACTACTGAATTGTCACCAAGAACAATTTATAAACTGTTAACGTTCCCCATAGGCAGGAGAGTGTTGTGGCATCCTTAATCAGTGTGTTTGCCTTTGATTAAAAATAATAATTTCTACCAAGCCAGGTAATGGCAACAATGACGAAATCCTGCATATGTTTCTCATTAAAAGTGGAACTTTCAAATGTCACCTATGACAACTGAAAAAAAAAAAAAAAACCAAAAAAACAAAGTAATTGTAAACAGTGAAATGAGCCACAGAAATAGGATGTAAACACACAGAAATGTTCAGTTAAATGCTGGAAGTGAGAAGAGGGTCCATGGGATTGCTGGCAGCAGGGGCTGCCACAGGCTGTGCTGGCTGATGTGTGCCCACCTTGATAAACACAACCAGGCACCAGAGACCCCAAAAGCCTCCAATCTCCTTCATTCCTCTAACACGGAGATACCACATCAAAATGCCCAAAGACTGCAGCAAATCCTGGTTTATCCTCCCTTTTCTGTGCAAAGACTAAGTGGCTGCTGCTGTCACTGCTGAAGTGAGGGAACACACGAAGTTACCATACCCTGTGAGCTGCTCCATTTGAGTCCCACAGTGACGTGACTTGGTGCAGCTATTAAAATATTAACTCCACTGAATTATTAATTACCTGAAACTATTAAGTTCACAACAGATTCTTTTAACTATTAATAAGACAAAACTGTTCTGTATCTGTACAAATGAGTCAATATTTTAAACACTGCATTCTTAAGAACTCTAGACAGTGTCTATTTTAACTGCTTATGAAATAAAAGAATAATTTCAAGAGGGGTGAAACTAGCATAGCTGATAATGAAAATAGCAGTTTATCTTACATATTGGCAATGCAGGTGGTTTGCTTCTGTCTGAGTATCCACTTGAAAATGCCTTTTTTTTTCCTCTTTTCACACGTTTCCCCAGCAGCCAGGCTTCCTGCCATCCCTGTGCTGAGCCCTCAGCAGCTCCCAGCCCTAAATCCTCTCTGTGATGCCTCTGCTGACCTCCCAGCTGTCCCCTGCCAGCCCTGCCAGGGCTCTGGGCAGCACGGCCTGGAAAATGCCAACAGGAATGTTTTAAACAGGCTCACACCCATCACCACCCTGACACCCACCCTGCCAGGACTGCCAGCTCCAGCTGCAGGACCCAGCCCAGGGGCACTCACAGAGATCCCATCCTGCTGCCTGGAAAAACTGCCCCACGCAGCAGCTGTGTGCCCTGTACCACAAGCTGACAGAGTTCCACTGACAGGGTGATTTTCTCCATGAGCCACCCTCTCCAGTAGCTTGAAGACAAAATGAAGCAGCCCCCAAAATGTTTTTTATTGAAATAACAGTAGCCATTCTACAGCCTGAGTAAAGAAAAATTGCAATAAAGGCAGAGGGGTCTTCTGACCTTTTTTGAGGACAACCTAAATGAGGGGTAGGAGGACTGGAGCTGCACAGATAACTATCAAAAGATCCAACTACTCTTTCAGCTTCATTCCATATGAACAGTTTGCTGAACCATTGGCTTCAATCACGTAACAGATTTCAGCTTCTCTCCACACAGCAAATGAGTGCTTCAGACCCCAAAACTTCCTTGAGAATCTATTCCACAGAGAAGTCCCAGCTGTCTTGTTAAGATACACTGATGATAAAGACTTGTACATTAATAGGAGATAAAGCCTTTTTTTCTGTTCGTGTCACTTCATCCCACAGCATCGTTTGAAGGGCTGAGCCTTTGATGACCATCCCTCTGTGACATGCAGGTTTTTAGCTCTGCCCTCACAGCAGGCTGGGGCACCACGCTGATTCCCACATTTCCTACACCAATACAAAAAGGAAAATACTTTCTCCTAAGTTAACATAAAACGGGCAGTGCTTAAACATCAGCTCTTGACGGATGCAGTCGGGGCACGGCTCCTGTGCTGCCTCCACAGCCCTTCCCAGGGGCGTGCATCCCACACACACCACCTCATCTTTCTCAGGCACTGCAGTAACCCAGATGTAACCCAAACATCCTCATTCCCCCAAGGTGGAAAGTACCTACAAACATTTAAAAAGGTCAAGGCTTCACTTGTAGCTCCTTCACACGTCACTTAGGTATCAGAGATGGAGCTCACTGTGCCAAGAGGTCAAAAAAATACCCTCCACACTGGGAAAGGCAGTGTGCCTAATTTAACTACCTGTTTATTATGTGAAAATGACCATGTAAACTGAGCTGACACAAACCAAATGGGTGATGAAAATAACAGCACATTTCAAGGAGTGGAAACACAGATGGCTCGTCTGAGTCTGCAGGAAGTTACTAATCATCACTCTGTAATACCCCCTCCAGACAGAGCTGAGAGCTCTGCAGCCACAACTGCGACTTCTCGAGACCCATCCATCTAACCAAGAGCCAGCCTGGACGCCACTGCCTCCACTTCAACTTGACAGCGGGCTGAAGAGGAGGTAAAAATGAAAAAATGCAATGCTGGATGAATCATGCTGCATTTGCTGATGTGGAGCCTGTTACTAAAATGAAGAAAACAACTCAGATGCTAAGCTGGACACTGAAAATGAGGGAGCCACATGAGAACAGTGAGGTTTTCTTTCATTAGAATAATGTAGGCAGAGAAACATAAAAATCTGCATATCTGTGCTGTAGGAAGAAAGGGCAAGATCAGGCACAAGGATTATCAAGGACAAGAAGACATCCAGAAGAAATGCTTCAGGCAAATACACTGCATTTAGAGGGGGCAGGTAACTAAAAAGGTCCTAAGGATGTAAAAATTCCTTCTTGCCTCCCTGTCAACCTCTGCTCTTCTGGAAGGGATGGATCCAACCCTCCCATGCTGCAAACTCTCCTCAGTCCTGGTCCTGCTCCCCTCCCACAGCCATCCAGACATCCACATGGGAGCTGGGAGCTGCCTTTATTCCAGTCTATTGCCCACCGTTTGAAAAGCTGGAAGAAAAACGTCTGTTCTGTGACAAGCACTAAAACCCATTTTGTTCTTATTTCAGCCAAAGGAAAGAATCCAATCCCAAAGTATTGAAGGCACCCAGAGGAAAGCAATCAGTAATTTCAGTGTAAAGAGGTATAAATGAAGCTAATGGGGGCTTCGTGTCAGGGGTGCTGCATTGAGAGCCTCAATAAGAGGCTGTTTTGGCACCTTTCCTTGCTCAGCAACTCCCCCAGCTCTCACCCCATCCTCTCCTCAGGAACAAGATAAGCCCCTGGAGCCCGTGGGGAGCTGTGGCCCTCAGGGACAGGGCTCAGGAGCTGTCCTTGGGGCCACCTCAGCCACGGGGACCCTCCTCGTCTGCAGCCCCCTGTGACACCACCTCACTCTGGAATGGGCATCTCCCCTCCTCCAAGCTGCTCCCAAACCCCCCCAGCTGCTCCAGGCACATTGTCTGGGACTCTGGAGCTTGGTTACCCCGAGGTTTTCCCCAGGTCAGGGAGGTGGCTGCCCTGACAGACATCCCTCCCTCCCTCCTTCCGTGTGCTAAATACAGGGGACAGAGCCCACTCACACTCCAGGCTCCAGACAACTCCCAGCAGCCTGGAAATTCAACTTAATAATCTTCTGCTCCAACTGTGTGCTACTCAAAATATCTGTGAGACACAGAATGTGTCTGTGATACTTCACTGTGCATCCCCAGCACGCCGCATCCGAAAATATTTCCCAGTTTAGAGCAACATGGCAGTCTGAGTGATTCGGTGTCCTATTTGCAAACACACACACACAGTGCAAAAGTAATAGAGAATATTCTGGATTTCAGCGACGAACTTATCAATGTAAGGAGGCTCTTGTGCTTTCCTGTCTATCAGTAATAACAGAAACAAGAATCCGTGAAATTCCTGAGCTGCGAACACAACAGAGATACTAAAAAAACCTCATTTATAAACTACAGGAGGGAAATCACAGCTCTGGATCCTGGCACAAACAAGAGCAGGGCATGAAGCTGCAGCAGCCCAACTGTGGCACGTGGCTCTGGCCAAATGCTTTCATACTTTAAGTACTCCAGCTAAGGCTGCTGTAAATATTGCTTAGGAATGTTCCTGTCCCCCCTTCCACGGGGAAGGTACTGGTTCCCTGTGACATCCTTGGGACACCTGGAGCTGCAGGGAAATTAAAGCTCAGTGTCACTCAGTTGCAGTGCACAGGTTCTGCAAGGAGAGTGACCTGTGAGAGCAGGAGAGATGCCACTCTACTCCCAGGGTACTCCATTTCTTAATTCTGCTTTTCCTGTTACACATTCTACTTTATATTCTCCTAAATCCTTTACTAAGTTTGGTGATTAGGGAGTTACAGTTTATTTAGACTGGACTTTGACAGCAATCCTAAAACTGCTAAGCCTGTTGAATATTTAAGCAATTACTTTTATGAATACAGCCTGAGAATATAGCTTTATTATGAAAATCAACTTACCTTCAGCATACAGCAATTAATAAAAAATTAAAACACTCATCAGGATAGCACAAGATTTAATTTAAACCCTATTAATAAATTAATGAAGTGAAATTAAATACTGTGCGTTAAATTATGTTTATAATTCCACATATTTTCATGCTAGTTTTTTCACTTTGTGACACTGAAAGCAGATTATTAAAGCACAATGCACTGTGGCAATGTGGACTTATCTGCTTTTCAAGTGTTTCTTCTGTAATTCCTACAAGCATCTCTCTCTGTCCCCAGCACACATTAATGGGGTTACAATATACCAGGCATTAGCCACGCTGCTCAGATCCCACGAGAACTAAAACACACACACATTTCAAAGGAAAAAATGCCTCTTCCAGGCCTCCCACACAATAGTTCAGCTTCTCAGGTTGTGGCTGGTTTTTTTGGGTTTTTTTTTTTTTTGCTTTTACTAAAATAACACATTTAATGGAATTTCCTGTAAGGAAATTACAATTAATAAAGAACTAAATTACAAATCCATTAGATTTCAGTCACTGCAGCAACAAAACAGAGTTTTCATGAACGCTCAAAAAAAATCCAATAATGTAACCTCTGGTAAAGCCTGCAAAAGCCCTGAAGGACAAGGCAGTTAGATCAATATTAGTTTATTTTAACTGCTGTGCAGTATGAAGAGATGAGGCTGATCATCTGATGGATTTTCTTACCTGTTGGAGAGATAAGGCCTGGTGATAAGAGGCCCGGGACTCCGTGGGGCAGCAGCCGAGCATTTTCCTGGATCGCCACTCCCAGGGAGCGCTTGGGGGGTCTTCCTGGGCGGGAGCTGGTGGGACAAGAGCAGAAATGAAAACAACGTTTTCTTTGTGAAATATTTGCTTCCTAGACATGGCATCGATTTGTATAAAACACGTGAACCATCAGTGATAGGCGAAAAATAAATATCAGAAATTCTTGCCCGGGAAAAAAAAGGGGAAAATTGCTTGATTAAACACGGAAGAATTACATAGGTGTCACATGAGCCAGCAGTAAGGTTTTCCATTATCCAAGGCATCCATGACCTCACAGGTGCCTGGTGGAGAGGGGTCACAGCAGTGACTGGTTCTAAGTCTTTGCCATGCACCTGAACCACAGAAAATCACAGGCTGTGATTTCAGGTTAAAACCCTGAATGCAACATCACCTTAAACCCTGCCTTGGGGCCATGGCAGGTACCTGCCCCCTTCTAAGGGCAGCAATAACTTAGCCCTGAGCTTTGTAAAGCTCACCACTTACCTTCACAGACTGACTGGTGGGTTTAACTACTATAGATCAATCCAAGTGTTAGCCCAACCTGCCAAAAAAACTCACCAGTTTATGAATTACGGCTGCAGATTTTAATCCAAAATGTCAAAGGTCCATTTCTAGACTGGTTCCATTGAACTCTTGTTTTCAACTACTACCTTTACCCCTTACATAAACGTGTGTACATGCCCCCATCCTGTACTGCCACCAGAACACAGATTTACAGTTCAAAAAACCATTTGAATCAACTCTTCCCCAAGCCATCTAATAAAAATGCAACCTCCTCATGTTTGGAAAAGTATTGCTGCTTCTCTTTGGTCAAAACAGATTTTACTCTGTTGAATAATAGAGCTTTTGACAACATAGAGTGAAACACTGTATAAAATAACTAAGCTGCAAAAATGAATGAGGTTTGAATAGAAAGCATTTCCAAAATGACTTCTAGTTCACAAAGAAATTTAAGTTAAACTTCACTCTATCAAGTTACAGTGGCAAAGCCCTCCATCAATGTACGACAAACTCTGCATTTAAATGAAGACAACTTCCAGCAGCACTGCACAGAGGTACCATTAACCTATTCATTTTTCACACCGTGCTAGTGTTACTTTGTTTTACTGTACATCAAAGTAGCACAAAATCATTTTTCTGGTTTATTATTTTATCTCTATAAAACCATTCCCCCCTCTTTTTAGCTTCGAGTTTCTCCATTTTGAATTTCATATTATTCAGTATTTTTTCCATTTTTCTTTTTGATGCCTTCAGTTGTTTATCATACTATGATGGCTGTGCAGTAAAGCTTGCTACAAGAACCACTGGGCTATAATAAAGTAAACCTAAAATAAGAGCATTTGATTTCCAGGGGAAGTTTGATGCACACATGCATTCTCTATTAAAATCACCTGCTGAATTCATCCCCTGCACAACAAAGTTGTCTAACAGACAGTGTTGGGTTGATACGTGGGGGTTTTGAACAAACAGGAATTGTTGTTCTTTTGAATTACAGGAGCCTGTAATCCACAGGCATGTGTAAGTGCTTAGCTGGCACTTAGTGTCTCTGAAAAAAACCCTACAAACCAGCTAAAATTAGCAGCTTTCTCCAGTGGAAGAGCTCAATCAACAAAACAACAAAACATTTTCTTCCCGAGCTCAAACACTAACAAATCTTTTGCGGAGAACTCCATATGTTGGTATTAATCTAAGAAAAACATTGTCCAAATGCAACAAACAGCTTTAAAAGATTTTACTAAGAGACTTTTTAGTTATGATTTGTGTTTCCAGAGGATGAAGAGGGGGGGCTGTGGAGTTTCAACGCTGGTTTTGAAGTTTTTGGCTCATGCTGATGGCTCTGAGCACAACCCATGGCCCACGGTTGAGCAGAGCACAGCTTAAGGTGTTTCCCAGCAGATGTGACACCTGTGCCCGAGCACTGACCCACAGGGAAAGCCCAGGAGATGAAGAAAGAGAAGTTCACAACTTATTCCATTCCCTTCCAGGGCCCTGCTGACTATATTTATATCCTCCCTCACACAAGTAAGGGAAGTTGCACTGGGAAAACACAGCACTCGGTGTCTCTGGGATTGGGGTCCTTTTGGGGAAGGGGTCTGATGGACTGAAGAAAAAAAAACCTGTCCTTCTACCCTACTGAAAGCCCTCTTAGTGAGTATTCCTACAATGCAGTAACTCCTAGGGCCTGGATTCGGGGCTGGCTTACACAGCTGTAGCCATGATAATTTGAATGGAATTGTTCCCAGCTGAATCTGTTCAAATAAAATCTAAGTCCTTTGTCTCTAATTTAATCTCAGCTTTTAAATGAACAACTGCAGGCTGGCTGCTGCTCACAGCTGACTGTGACACACCTGCAAGGACCTGTCTGGGTCTGCCACACCGAGTTCTGCAGTTCTCGGTGCCCTGTGTCTGGTTCCCAGCCAAGGACAGGAATCCCAGAGCCCCCAGCACTGCAGCAAACACCTCAGAATTCCAGCTGGATTCCCTGGACATCCCCAGAGATGTGTCACCCATCAGAAATCAACACCCTTAAATTGGGAGGACACCAGAACCCACAAAAAGCACCGTGTCTGAGTCCAAACGCTTCCAGTTTGGGCCAGAAACAAATTTTCTGGCATTTCTGCTTAAACACGAAATCAGGAATTTCACAGAGACAGGATACAAATGTTTGCTCAAAATCTTGGGGTTTTCAGTAAGATATGCACAAAGGACCAGTAGATTTAAGGTTTTTATGGGATTTACTTCATGTTGGGAACGTGCTGCTGGCACCACCAGGCCATGGAATGTCACTGCTCTGTGTCCCAGCAGTCCCCCAGTATCCCCTTCTATCGTCCCACAAGGTCTAGAAATCCACCAAATTTCACATTTACTATTTAGAATGTGTGCAACCTCCACAATTCAGCCAAAATTGCTAATATAAGCACTGAACAGTAAACCCTAGGCAAGCAGAATTATCATTTGGGGAGAGTAAGACATAATCTGTGATTATGTAAGGATTAGCATATAAATGCTAATAGCATTAGCATATAAATATTAACGTTATTTAATATTTCTCATCTTTTGTCACCCTGCTCTTGTACTGCATTTTCTTTTTCACATTTTCCTTTATCTCATTGAGGAAAGTTACATATTCAAGAAGTGTAGAATAATCTTTTCCTTGCTGGTAACAAAGGAGGCATAAACAGGAACAATCACCTTCAAACAATTTTAAATGCATTTCTTTGAGAGCCTAAAATCTCTACAAAAAATTGTGTACTTGCCATCAATAGATCTTTGTATATGGAAAACTACTCAGTTTTAAATTAGATATTAATTCAGTTAGCAACTCCTAGGTTATGAGTATCTTTTAAAAGCTTTTTAATCAACTAAAATTATTGTCCCAAGTGAAGACCATTGAGACTAAAACAGAAGTACAATATTGTTTATCATGTATACCTTCAAGAACCTTATTCTTTTTACTGAATAAAGTCTCTGCTGATTAACATTCTACTGGCATTTCTCAAACCCAAAAACTCCTTGGGTCATCAGTTACTTGAAAGTGAGGATGACTGGAGGTTTTGGGTTTTTACCTGCATTTACACCATGGTTATAAAGGCATTTTTGTCATCCTCTCCACACCACCCCCACAAAATCACTAACTCTCAAAAGAGAAAAATGAACTAATCTTAATGTTGTTCATTTTTAAAATTTTGGTTGAAATTAAATTTGTCAGAAAATAAATTACATTTTGAGCAGCGTATTTGACAGTTGAAATTTATACAGTAAAATGCTGGAAAATTGTTCATTAGTGTCTCTTTTCTTCTTTATTTTCCTCTCCTGTTGAGAGCTAATTCTATTATTTTTTCTCTCAAAGTTTTATATATTCCCTTGATATCCCGAGGATTTTTAATTTGAATCAATACATGAAATAGTTATTTTTGTGATTTTTCCTGAAGTTACTGATCAGCTCCATCTTTTGTAACTCTATTTTATGCTCATTATAGACAACCATATTTCATAAAATCCACAAATTCATCAATGCTTTGTGAAATGTACTTAATCAGTGGAAACATGTAGCACATCACTGCTGATGTATGATAGTGCTCTACTTCTGTGCTTTTAAATATAGGAGATTTACTGGAATCAGACGAGAATTTGCATATTAATCAAGACAAATAAACATGTGGTGATTTAACTAGGAAACTGTTATTTGGATGACAATTTAATCAGCACAGGTTGAAAGGTCCATCACTGCAGCATCCTGTTTCTGCTAAAATATTGATTGCACTACTGATTTCAGTAATGCTTTATTTTACAGGGCACAAATAACCATGTAATTACTCTTTAATTGAATGGTAATTGCTTGCTGGCAATTATTTGTTAAGTTTTGGAGTGTAATTACTAGGTTATTTGTGTTTCGTGAAATAAAATGTTATGTATTAGTAGCCCAAAATATTTTCTGTACGAATGGTCTGCCAAAACCAGGAAAGTTAGTTATGATGGCAGGAGTTTGACAAATAACACTATAGCACTAAAACTATTATTGAAAGGATCAGCTGAACCTTTGAATGCTTTCCCTTTACAAAATTAACATTAGATGTAACATTTGTAAGATAAATGGAGGAATACTGAACCACAGAAGCATGATTTCCTCTGGGGTCTAGTCCACCATTTAGCATAATTTATCCTGATGTTTTGCTTTTCATTCTCCGAGCTTCTTCAGAGGAACTGAAATAGCATCCTACCCTCTGGGGAGCAAAGAATAAACCAAGTAGAAATATATTTCAACAGTACTTCATATTTCTGCAAGTGAAGTGGATTACCACCAGCACATTATCTTAGCAGCCTATAAACTCTGTAGCCTTGGCAGCTCGCTAGATAACAAGGGAAAGCATTATGTTTTGCAGTGTCAATGAGATATGACACTTTCTGTGATATGTTTATTCCAAGTTGTGATAGATGAGGTACCCGATACTTTGATCGTTAAGATTTGAATTTTACTTCTACACTTTTTCATTTTTGTCATCAACTATTTATGAATTGGCAGGAGGCAGCCTCACCAGGACTGCTGATTTTGTTTTTTTTCAAGAGATCCAGTTAATAAATTAATTATTGATTTCATGAGGCTGGAGCTGTTTGGTACAAAAATATGCTAGGCCTGTGATTTAGGAAGCTCTCATATGTATCACAGATTTCTTCAATACCAGCATATTTTACTAGGCTTAAAGGAGAAATACTGAAGTACTATATGACATGCTGTGTAAATTGCCCTGATAATAGTGGCAGTAAGTGGTGCAAGTGCTTAGAAGTAAAGAAAAAAAAAAACCCTAAACCACAACAAAAATAACACTTTAAAAAGCTAAATAAAACATACACACCCCCTCAATCTTAGTTACTTTCCTGAAACTGGAACAGGAACCAGAAATTAAAATTTTTCCTCTCTTCAAAGATCATGAAATACCCCCTAGTGATTGTGCAAGGTACTTTTTGAAGTCTTTACCAATAAATGCAACATCCTGATGAGTTAAAATTCTTCCCTGTTACCTTCAGATTTTTAGTTGTAGCACGGACTTAAAATAATCTCCTCACTTTGGCATTTATTACAACATTTCAAAGATGCCAGTGGTAGTTAAACTCTGCTTGACCTTTCAGTGTTGAAGAAGAGAAGCAAACCCTGACCCCGCAGCAACCTGATTCTGTCTCCTCTCGGCGCTGGCAAACTGATCACCTGTCTGGCCATGGCAGGACATTGGATCACCAGCCACATCAAAGGCAACAGGAGCCAATTCAGCAGCAGGAAAAAAGTCATCCATGCAAAATGGGCAATTAACATTAATCATACATGAAGTTGTTGGAGCCGGTAAGGAGAGCCTGGTGCCTATGGCAACGCTGGGGGCAGTGCCCGGGCCAGCAGCAGCAGAGCCCAGGCACAGCTCACCTGCCAGGGGACACAGGACGTGTGGACAGAGGCTCTGACACTCCCAAACACCATCTCCCCACCCACTTCTCCTGGCATTTTCAGCCAGGAAGGTCCTCAGAGAAAACGTCAGTGGAAGTTTGTTGTAAAGCATCACAAATCTGGACTTTTTCTGTCGTTGTGATTGGTGTTACTGTCAGAAACAAGCACTCCTTACCAGCACTGAACTGCTCAGAGTTGGGCTCCAGTGGGATATTACACCTTTCCAGTGGGATATTTACACCTTTATAACTTTACCAGTAAGAATGCAACATAGCACATGATCACTGTGTTCATCTTAGAAATCTCAATGAGTGCAAATCCAGCAGAGATCTGACTAATTACTACACATGGTTCCCTTACCATGAGCTTGGCTGGTTGGGTCAGAATTGCCCCAGAATTTCCCCACCCACAGCCCCCTACCTGGCACTCTCCAGGTATCCCAGCTCCCAGCCCCTGGATGGATTCTCAGACACACACACCTCAATTACACCAGGGGATTTCTGTTCTGGACACCAGCTCTGTGTTGTACATCTTGGCAGCACTGGAAAGCTGCCTGGGCAGAGGCCATGCTTTATTATTTTTAATTATCGTAAGAATAAATAAAATTTGCATGTTATTGAAGCTTCATTTTGCACATTTTTATTTAGCTTTTAATTCTGAAATATTTAGAGTGTCTAAAAAATCACTTTTTCCCAGCTTTCCTCCTCTAGAAAGGGCCACAGGAGATAGAAGACATTGGTGGTGATTATTTTCCTCCAAGTCTCACCATTGAAAGCTGAGATTCTCTAATGAATATGCAAATTCAAAAGCTTCTAAAACAAATAATAAATATGAACAGGCACTAAGAATTATGGGAAGTGCAAAAGTGGAACTCCCTCATGCAATAATTGTGATCGAGTCATCTCCAGGAGGTTTATGTGTCTGATACTCTCACTATGTATGAGTATTTTTCTGCCTGCTACCTAAAGAGGTCTTCAGATACCACAACAGAACTGCAGAAAATGCTTCTACTTTATTTTCAAAAATAAATGGGAGTCTGATTCATGAAAACAACCACAATAAAACTGTCTGGAAAAATACTAAAGCAGTATAAAAAAGCTTAAAATTATCTAATTTATACTGAAATCTTTTTTTTTTTTCAAAACACCATTGTCTCAATGTATATCTATGCAGTCTAGTATGTACTATTTCATTTTTTAAAAAATCACAAATTCAGGACTTCTTATAACTGTGCAAAAAGATAATACAGAATTCCAATGAGCTTTCTATAAATTTCTTAAATGTATTAAAAAGCTCCACTAGGGTAAAAATTTGTAGAACTATTCCATCCATATACAGAGGTTTTACAGATTTATCTTACACATTTATTCCCATGATGGTCTCCAGGACCTTTTCATTATTCACTGATTAAGGTACTTATTTAAAACTTGACTTGGGGTCTACAGTCAGAAAAATTACCTGAATTCCTTGTATTAAATTGTTACTGTAGTCTAGCTGCAATAGAGAACAAGTGATTGGTTCTTACCTAACAAAGTTTAATTGCTTATTTCTGAAACTAGGCATTACAGAATAAGTTTAAAACAAAAAAAAAGCCTTTTTGGTTAACTGAGATTTAAAACTTTAAATAACTTTAATTACTTATGAGTGTGCCTGCAGATATAACAGTACCTCAACATTCCTGTTTTTAATACCACAAGAAAAAGGGAGATAAATCACCGAATTTCCAAAGGGTGGCGATTCATGGCTGCAGAGAAGTTGGGAGGCTGATCCATGTCCCACAGTGCCCCAGCTCAATTTAAGGGTATGGCAGTGAGGAAATGGGAAGTGTGACTCCAGCAGATGTAGGGAAACACACAGAAACTGAACAGAACTGCATGAAGTTAGGAACTGTGGCAGTGGAGGTGCAGTGGCACAGATAAAATACAGCACATTTAGCTCTGGATCACGGGCAGTGGGACCAAGTTCCTGCTGCTGTGTCTCCATTCCCACTGTTCCCACTCTGCCCAGACCAAGCCTTGCAGGAGGGGGCCTGTCCAGGATGGAACTGTGCCACTAATGACACACCCAGACCACAAACTGAAATTACAGATTTGTTGTCTAAACAAGGCTCCCCCCACAATGTCCAGCTAAACCAAATGTGGAAGTGCCAGAGACAGGGCCAGGTTTACCCTGAGCCCTGCAAACCTCGGCTCAGCTGCTTGGGTGGCTCTGCTCGGGCTCTGGATCCAGGCAGAGCTCAGAACCACTGCACACTGCAGACAATACCATCATGCAGTTTGCATTCTGACTGCGTTGGTTTTTAATCTCCTAAAGTATCTGACTATTCAGCAGGCAGAATCAAACCACTGAACACGTTTTTAGGATTTTCCACCTGCGTGTGAAAGCTCAGCACTGATGTGAGCAGAGACAAGGCAGGCACTGGGAACAGCACAGCTCCATCCCAGCAGCTGATGTCGGCCCGGGCACAGACAAAATCACAGTGCACACTCCAACCCTGTGCAAAGATATGCCAGGACCCTGAGGAGCTGTAAGTCTCCTTTCATACAAGTTAATTTAGCCCATTTTTTTTTAAGAATTACTTTATTTTTACGCATACATCCACAAATATTTGGATGGAAACTTTCCAAGCAGGCAATCACCATTTATTATAAACACTCATGTCATGTGTCTTAATTGTCTCAGACCCTTCTAAGCTTTATTTTTGACCTGAATTAAATGGCAACTCACAGGAACATATTACAATAAAAAGTTTTTGAAATACTGCTGCTTTCCACTAAGCTGTATCTCAGTAAGTCTCAAGTCAATGAAAGTTGTAAAAAATGTGACTGTTTAAGCTTATTATCTATGGACAGAAACCTCAGAGCAAGTCCTGACGTATTTACAGCCACGAGTATCACGTAACCCAGGGGAGCTGATATGAACTCCCTAACAGGGGTGCATTGTACTGTGGTGGTACAGTGCTGTCAGAGCAATTTGCAGGCTGATGCAATGGGAAACTGCTCTTGCCTTAACTGTTTTTAATCTCTGCATTACAAGTTTTGGTGTTTTCACAATCTTGGCAAAGACCCTTCAAAGGTAGAAAACAAAAATTCACCTTTCAAAGAATAAAAAATGAAAGAACACAGAAGCAGTCCTCTGCACCTATGTCCATGCTGAAAGGAGGAATTGTTCCCAGCAATCCAAAGGAGCCTCTATGATGAGGTGATTCTGTCCAGGAGTAAACATCTGAGGGCAGAACTCCACTACACAGAAAATACCCTTCAGTTTGCTGGTGGTCCTGGACCAGTATGAAATTAAACAGGCAATAATGTAAGGAAGCAGCTTCACTGCTTCACCTTTACCTTTCCAGACTTTGTGACTGTTCATTTGTTAGCTCCAGAGACAGACAAGGTTATCATTTCTACTGCAAATGTACAGTAGGAAAAGGATTTTTCAAACAACAAAGCACAAACCTTTAGGACCATGAGAAAATAAAAGGGCAGAAGGAAATTTTTTGCAAAATTAACATTAAATTTTGTCTTTTAAAACCTTCCTGCTTTGAAAAGATGTTAATATGAATATATAAAACCGAAGAAGTATTATCAGTTATGTTAAGTGAGATTTAACCTACAGGAATGTAGAAACTTTTCCTATTTTGTGCACACTTATGCACACACACACACACTCACAAAAACTCTACCTGACTGACACTCCATAACAGCAGATAATTGAAATGACTGAAAGCAAACCCCACTGAACTCTTGATTCTGGCCAGCCTCAGGGCTGACTGTGAGATGAGGAGTGTGCTTCAACAAGAATCTGTAACTCAGCTGGGTACCAAAGCCATGGGATCACAAAGATCCCAGTTTATGGTATCTCATTCCTCTCCCTACTGCACGTGAACTTTGGGTTTCATTCACTCCCCTACGAGATTACAGCATCACTCCCTTCTTGGTAATATTCCCTCTGCTTCACCAGTCAGGTCTTCCCTTTCCCCCCAAGGTGGGGTAATGGATACAGGGAATAATTATTCCCAGCTCATAATAAGCCTCAAATACTACTTGGTTTTTTTAGTGTGTTGTTGTTGTTGTTGGGTTTTTGTTCAGTTGTTCTTGGTTTTTGGGGTTTTTTTAATAAATTGAGCTACTTTTCTGACCAAAAACTTGTCTGCTTTTCCATCGACAGCTAAACCAAGGAACCCCTCTCACCACAGTCACAGATCATTTCCTATTGAGAAACACAATGTCCTTTTATAAATTTTGTCTCTCTCTTATACAATCAGGAAAAACTGGAAGAAGCCAACTACAGAAAGAGCAGCTCAGACAACTGAAAAGCAGCAAGAGTTATTCCCAAGTTCAGGGATTTCCTGAACTCAAGTATGTCCTGGAGTAGACACAACAGCTGAGCAGACAAGTCATACCTGCTGTTGATGTCTTTAAAAGACGTCCCTTCAGACCCGAGGGTCTGACTCTCCCCAAAATTCCCTGGTGGAACCTCCCAGCACCATCGACCTCTGGGCAAGCCCAGCCCTGCCATTCCACAGAATCCCACTCACATCTCACACACAACTCCTGGTCCTCACTCGAGAGGTTGTTTTAAAAGCTGCTGAAAAAGACTGAAAGAATTCAAGTAAAAGAGTGTTTGTAACCAGATTTCCTGGAGATAAATGAAAGACATACGTTTCCATGGCTGCCAACCTACTAAATTTTGCAAGCATAAATATTTACCTAGGACTGGGGGGGGATGGGGAAATCAGGAAGAAAACCATCTAGACCCTTCAAAGTTTAAATACTGGAACACAGAGGTCATTATTTATAACTAGAAATAGAGAACATTTCTTTTCTATGTATATTTCAATAATATTTTTCATCCCCTCCATATGCATTCTATTATTACCATTCTTACACCAGAAAATAATTTCTATGTCACTTGCTCACCCTGTATGCATTCATTTTCTTTAGGCTTTCTTGTGGTTATTGATTTCCTGCTTTGTTGAAGTGGCTTTGTTTCTTTCGCAGCAGGCTATCCATTTTAAAACAGTTGTTCAACAAATAAAAAAAATTATGTTCTAAAATTAAGTTAGTTTTATCTTCCTTTATTTTTATCTGATTTAAATGCAAGTGACACACTTCCCCTAAAGAAAGAGGAAAATACTTAATGCCTCCCAGCACGCAAACAAGTAAATAAGTAAAATTTTTCTTTTCTAATGAGATGTATTTATTTTTATGATTGGAAACATGAAAGAAAAAGTGTAGTATAAATAAAGCCTCTTTTGTACTCCTATGTTGTAATCACTGCTGTGGCCAGTGGTTTAACATCAACAAAAGAGGATGATCTGGTCCAGAGCCAAATTCATTTAAGTCCTATCTTGCTACCCTGAAAGTTGTTAAAAGAATCCTTTTTTTCCTTCAGTGCAAGTGGGCTCATGCTCTAACCTGACAAAGTTTGCTGTCCTCTCCCACCAGACCAGTCCAAGATACTCAGATTTTATACAACAAGGAATACAACTACTATTTAATCAACTGCAAAACCAAGGGAAACAGAGTTTTTGCAGAAGGTGACGCTTGTGACATGTGCAGCATCTTGTTTCCATGCTGTTTGTTTGACAAGGGCCACTCCCAGAGTTCTTCTTTGCTCCCTCAATCCTCCAACGCCATTATTAAGTAACTTGAGAGAATAACAGAGAAAAAAAAAGTAGGGAAGCACATAGATACTCTATATTATATATTATGGCAGAAATTTTGTCATATTTCTTGCGAAAATCAAATTACCAAGTACCAACTATTACAGTACAGAAGCCCCTCTACATTTTCTTCCTCCACGTGCTGTAACAGACCCTCCTTGAATGGCAGGAATTTGCTGTTCCACATCATCTTCCTCACCATCATGTCTTTAATAAAAAGCCTTGCACACTACTGGCTCACACATCAGAGTTCTTTCCTAAAGCAATGGGCTTCATGTTCTTGATCCAGGTATTGAAGTAAAAATTATAAAACATCTCCCATACTGAATGTATTATTCTGTTTAAGGAGGGACATTTTTGTGAAGGGAAATGTATGCAATTAGCAGATCCAGAATTCTTGGGTGCACGTAAATCAGGCAGAGATGTGGGAGCTGCTATTTCGTGGCCAACCTGGCAGAAGAACAAGCACCAGGACAGCTGAAGATCCAGGTGCACCTTTGGGAGGGGACAGGCATCATCTCAAACTGATTTTGTGACAAATCAAAACCACTCAGAACTTTCTGTTTAGGCTTCAGCCGTGTGAGGAGGGAAGAGGAACAACAATAAACACCTGCAAGGCTGTGTAAAGCAATGACCTGTACCCTGCCACACACCTGGGAATGCTGCACACCTGGGAATGATGAACACTTGGGAATGGCTGCACACCTGGGAACGGCTGCACATCTGGGAATGGCCGCATACCTAGGAATGCTGCACACATGGGAACGCTGCACACCTAGGAATGCTGCACAGCTGGGAACAGTGCACATCTAGGAATGCTGCACACCTGAGAATGATACACATCTGGGAATGCTGCACACCTGGGAACGCTGCACATCTGGGAATGCTGAACATCTGGGAATGGTGCACACCTAGGAATGCTGCACAGCTGGGAAGAGTGCACATCTGGGAATGCTGCACACCTGAGAATGATGCACACCTGGAAACGCTGCACATCTAGGAATGCTGCACACCTGGGAATGCTGCACACCTGGGAATGCTGCACATCTGCGAACAGGGCACATCTGGGAACAGGGCACATCTGGGAACGCTGCACACTCCTCACTGTCTGCATCCTGCACTCGGTGTCAGCTCTGCAGGTAACTCAGGACTGCAGGAAACAAGCACCGACTCTGGAAACTCAATACACGACAGTGCAACACCAGAAGCTGCTGCGTATCTGTTATCTAGGAAAAAACAGCTCATACTGGGACCTGCTCCTGCTCCCAGGACCAGGAAGGCAGGACAGGGCTGTGACCAAGGGGAAGGGTCAGGGCTGTGAACCCTTCCCCATCAGCTTCTGCCTTTCCAGTCCCACTATCTGGGTGAAGGACCTGACCTCAAACTCACTGTGCTGGGTGAGCCTTCACTGACCAGGGAGAAAATGCTGCTGTTTTGACATGGGAACATTTGCTAATGAAACAAGTCAGTTCACTAAGATGAGGAGTTTTTTGTTCAGCACAGACTCACAAAAACCCAGCCTCATTCACTGGAGGAAGAAGAGCTTCCTATCACCACATGCTCTGGAACCCTGAAACACGAGGGATGAAAGCCATCCCTGTTTGATATTTACCACCTTTTGAAACATCAACAACCTTCAGACCTCAGTGGTGAGCACCAGAGCTGGGTCATTTATCCCTGCAGTAAATAAAGAACAGCAATAATAATAATAATCTAATACACAGGAATTTCATCTACAGAGTGTAAAGTATTTTCTAGAGATCAATGCCACTAGAGACAGGGAAATACAGATCTAACAAGGTGGAAATCACCCTGAGCTCTAGGGAGAAGTTATAATCCTGAATCCCCAGCATTTGCCTCTTGGTCATGAAATCAAACTGATCATAATTACGGTATTTGTGCCCTATCCCAGAGCTTGGATCCCTCACACAGCCCAAAACCATCTGCAAAGATGGTACTTTAGAAACATTTTCAGATGGATAAACTTCAGTGCCCAGAGATCACCCTCTCCTAATGCTCTGCTTAGTAACTGGTGTTTAAGTTTGTGATCACAGTAGGGGAAAAAAAAAAAAAAAAGAAGAGCTTTATAAGCATGCAGCCTAACTTTTAAAAGGAAATAGGCTTTGAAAAAGTTTGCAGGATATAGGAAATGAAAAGAAAAAATGTTTTCATCCAGCTTCCTGTTTAGATGTATGGATAGATTTGACTTGAAATAGATGAGCCACACAGAAGTTTAGTTTATAAGGGTCAGATGGTAACAGTTTCTGTTTAATCCTCGATTTACATTAACTTACAGGAAAATTAATGATTTTAAACTGGCATCAAAGTGAGGCTGTTTTTTTCATTTCTCTAACTTTGTTGGAGGAACAATTGTTTCCTTTATCTGTCTTCCAGAAAGCTGGTGATTGTGTTTAAGTTAAACTACTCATTTAGCCTTCAGGCACAGCATATTATGAGTTGTTTTGCAATGAACATCAGCCCCTCACGAGTGCAAACTCTCTGACAGCTCCTTAGATTCTTGAGCTTACTCAAGCATTTCACAAAACCACTCTTCACGACTGCACACATTATAATTTACACATTAAACCAGCAGGTTTTCACCTTAGGTCTGTTGCCAAGAATAATCCTTCAAAACTCTTTTATCTTTTTGTAAGAACATAATTATAAATGTGCAATTAACAGCCAAAGAAAGGTCTTAAGAAAACTCTTAGAGCAATATTGCCTGTTTTAATGCCTCAACCAGATGGTGGTTTAAAGAAAGTGATTTAAAGAAAATAAATAAAAAGTCACATTTTTCAGTCGGCAATGATATGTCAAGTGTAAAATTTGAGATATTAAAGCCAGAGTGCTACAGGCCTGTCTAATCACCAGAAGTGCTCTTAATTCTTTTGTTTTGCTGCTGGACAGACCAAGCAGTTGTAAACATCGTTACTGATATGCATCAGTACAAAAGCAGAGAGACCAGAGGCAAAAAGAATTATTTGTTGCATTTTTTCCGTGAACGAAGCCCATCCAGTGACTGATTTTCCCCAAGGATGAATAATATGCTCATTTTTGTCTTTTGTTACAACTTGAATTTGTGCAGTCTAATGCTGGAGTCTTTTCCTCTAAAAATACAGGTGCTTCCCTTTTACTAATTAAACATAAGTACTGGGTAATTGTTGACATTCTCAAGTTGGAGTAATCACCTTGGACTAAATGGGTGACAGAAATTCCAGCTTAGCCTTATTCCAGATAACACTCAGATATTTTTTAAAGCTGTAAAGAAATGACAGAAGACGACTCTCCCATCTGAAAACAACCCAGCTGCATTATTTTACAGCCAGGCCACAGTGCCATAAAATATCTGCTTGGAATTAATTAACTTAGGAGAATTATCAAATACATCACACAGTAAACTGACTGATTTGACAATAAATTCAACTGCTTAACTTAATTCTACAGTGATGGACATCTGGCCTGCTCTTGTTCAGATAATTTAATGTGTCTCACTATTAACAATTTCTGTCATTCTAGATATACATTTCTTTCTTTGAAATTCAAGAGCTTCAGAGTGTTGGGGGTTTTTTGAAACTTCAGAAGAGAAGCATCTTTCCTCAGTGTCATCAGAAGAAGCAAATATTTTGGCATTATCAGTAATATGGCACACAAAATCAGACTTGCACTATTTCAAGAGATGGAAAGAGACAGATAAAGATGAATAAAAGGCAACACAGCCTTTAACCATAGCCCACGTGCCACATCTTACAGCAGAATATGTTGGAATACAGGGAATTTCTGTAGGGCAGAGTCTGGAGCAGTTACCACCATTTCCATGCACAATAATCCCACAGAATTTATTGCTCAGTATCATTTGGGTTATCCTTAAAGCCTGAAGTAGAGACACTTAAATAACTACAACCAGAAAACTTCACTTGGCACTGCACTGAAATGAGGAGGCAGCTTCAGTTCTGTTGCAACAATACATTGAAACAGTCCCATCACCTCAGTGCAAAATTTCCAGCTGCTCAAGTTATTGTTTCTAAGTATTTTTAACCAATAATTTTCCTTTTTTAAAAAAAACAAACAAAAAGGAAAACTTGAGTTCAAGCAATGTAATTAGTTTCCAGGTCAATGACTTGTTTTCCCTTAATTTTAAAAATAGCTTTTATTGAAAAAAAAAAAAAAAACACTTCCAAGGAGCACAGACAAGGAAGCATGAAAATCTGTTCTGTGTTTGTGTCCAGTCTAGGTAGGTCCAGTAATTACTGACCTGGAGAAATAACTTCTGCTTCTGATAAATACTTAAACAACCATAAAAAAATTATCTCAGGCTGATGACAGCACAGGGTGGTGGTGCCATTAGGCAGAATAAAACCTTTCTAGAAATGGGAGTTGCAGACTTAATTGATACATGGGGGAAGAAAGAAGATGTGGTACATTTAGACCCTAATTTAATGAGAAAAATCAACTAACAGAGTGCCTTGTTGTAATAAAAGATGAGTATGAATGTGAACACTCGTGGTCTGAAACAGGAAATTATGGTATGGAGAGGAGCTACCTTGAAAAATCAGCAATAAAGTGATTTGCCTCTAATATCTTCATAAACATTCAGGAAAAAAAGCAGGGAAGTTTAAAGCAGCTCAAAGAAGAGACTGCATCGACAGAAGAGGGGAAAGATTACAAAGCCCTTCAGTGAGATCTGAGTGAATAAAAGCAGCTTAAAAATTAATTCCATTTTTTCAAAAAGCAAAATTAATGAAGTGTGAAAAACAACGAAAATTTAGCCCTCCAAAAGAGAGGCAACATCTGCAACGTTAATATGCTGAGAGACATTTAGGTGTTATAAAAGACTGCAAATGAGGCAGATGTGATAAAACAAGGAAAATGTCCAACTTTTTGCTGGGCTGCAGCCTGGAAGCATCACGGAAAGGCAGAAATTGCCCAAACTCATCTGCTCCTGCATGGCTGTACCTGGAACTGCACGAGGCTTCCTAAAGCACCTAATTACAAGGAAGATATTCCCAAGCTAGAGGGAATTGAATGCTCTGCAGTCAGAATGATGAAGTAGTTAAGAATGGGCTGATTTCAAATGAAATATTAAGATCTGCATCACTGTATTCTGTGTAGATATAAAAGGAATGCTCAACATAAAACACATCTAGCAGATCTTTGCATATACAGAAAACCAGCACAACTTTTTCACTGAAATGGCACTGCAGAGATCAACAGGTTTTAAATGTGACATGGTAAAAAGGCACAGAATTCCTCAATCCCTGTGGATTACCTGTGGGGCAGAGCTGGGACAGTGAAATATCCCGTTAAGATTTCACTGCCCTGATTGCACAGCTTTGAAAGCCACCAGCCTTTGCAGAGATTCCCCCCCACTCCACGCTTTATTATTTGGGATTATTTCGGAACATCCAGAGAGGTATTTCAGATTTCAGGCACAGGGTAGAGCTTTGTGCAGGAACATCATTTGGTGTGCCACCCTTGGTTCCCTCCTGAGAACAGCGAGGCTGCAGCACTTTCAGTTTTCTCCTCCAGCTCTGCACAGTGCTGCTTCCCAGCTTTAATTGCAGAGCTTTTCCTTAAGCAAATATTAACGACAGAACAAATTCCTCAGCTAACTGAAAAGGTTATTTTCCAGTGATACTTAAAAGAGCCCAGTTATTCCAGAGCATTATTCTACCGTGAGTAATTGACATTAGAAGAAGTGCAAAGTACATAACTTGATTCTTTTTCAAATACAGCAGAAGACATTTCTTTTCAAACCACACAAGATCTGTCTGGGTTGAAATTCTGCTTAGGCTGCAGTGCTGAAATCTCAAAGGAAAACATACAAGAATATTTTTTCAGTAATTCCTTGTAAGTCCGATTTTTTTTTCTGTGAAATCTCGAAGTTTGGTGCCTGGTAAGCATGTTCTCATTGATTTTTATTGTTAATGAATGTAGACATTTCCTGGGAAAAACAAAACTAAAATAATGAAGCTTAAATTTTTTTCCCCTATTTTCAATTCTTAAAACATGCTTTTCTAAAGAAGTGAAATGGATTTCCCTTTTAACATTGCAGTGTTGGAGCATGCTCGTTTTCCATTTTCTACCAGGGGTAACAGCGATTCTGCACAGTGTAAAAATGATTTGAAATTACTCAAATTTAAATTTCTTCGTAACTATGTGTATTTCCAAGTCAGTTCAAAACAGATCGGGTGCAATCACACACTTCAGAGAGCATTTCCCTCCTGTCAGGGACCAGTTCCTGCTATCCCTGTGAATCCCTGGGCATCAAATCCAACTTTCCAGCCAAAAAATGCACAGTCAATGACTGATGTGCACATTAAAGTCCAGAAAACCTCTGCCGTCTATTATTAGCATTTGTGTTTTCAGTAAAGACCTCCAGATCTGTCACACTGCCACAGACTCTTAAATTTGTTTTAATTGTCAGAATTCAACTGCAAATTTCCCGAAGCAGGTTTCCCTTACCCAAACTGCTTCCAAACTTAAAACTGGGCAAAATTAAAAATAAGAGAATCAACATGAAGTCGTTCATTAAAAAAATGCACTGGCCTGTTCTATTTTCCACATTTGAATTTCACCTTGGTATTTAACAATTTATATTTATATATTTAAATTTTCCATCACCAGCCTTGATGTGTTTTAGAGTTATTTTTAACTTGACTTTTTCAGTCTCATGATTTAAAACAGTTCTTGTTCACGAGTAACACAAAATAAAAAATGCTCAGAAATAAATGGCATTCACTGCCACGCTTTTATCTATATACCAATTTTTGTTGGAATTTTTAAGTTTTAAAGGCTGCAGTTTTAAATGCAGCCATAATTACAGGAAACATTCATTTAATAGGAACAGGTCAACATAATTAAAAAGGCAGTAGTAAGATATTTAGCAAACATTATCCATCAGTGTCCAAGTGAAGAAGATTTAAAGATGAACAGAAAAGACTCTGCCTTCACATATTCCCACAGATCCACCCATGTCAGAGAAACACTGTGAAATATAAAAGGCCCACAAGGGTGCAAAAAAGTGGTCACCCATAGAAAAGTCCTGCCTATAAAAAAAACCAGTAAAAAAATATTAAAAAAGGTTTAGACATAGATGTTGCTCCACTTGATCAGAGTATTTCTCAAACTCCTGGTGCACTTCTGGTCCCCTGCTTGGGTGATGGCTTTTCCTGTCCATTATTCTGTTTCTCTTTGACCCAGAAGTGTTTCCTTGCTGAACCCCAGAACTCTCCCACTGATGTATCCACCCTACAATCCTACTTGAAAAAATTCTTAGTCCTTAGTCTCAACAACAAAAAAGCAGAATATCTTGAGATTTTATTCGCTTTTTGGCATTAAAAAATACTGCCACTACAGCAACTGGAAGTTTGTTCTTTCATGTGCTATCACGGTTTATGCAACAGCCAAATCCTTCGAGATGGGGAGCTCCAATCCTGATAACCAACCACCCTCCCAACTGCCAGCACGGACACAGGAACTGGCAGGAACTGCTCACCAGGGCTGTGGTTAAGGACTTGCACCAAAAAAACTGAAAAAGGCAGCCTAATTTGTGCCTTGTATTCACCAGAGTGACCCATTTTGCAACTGTATTACAGTAGGAGCAAACATTTAAATTAAGACAGATCAAAATGAAATTGTTTCCAACCAAAAACCTGTGAAATACAAGGCTCCTTCCACATTTATGTTTTTAATCAACATCTACCCCAACTGCTCAATATTTCACAATGATGTGCCTCTAGAATATGCCCCAAACTCTCTGCTCTCGGCCTCACATCCACCAAATCTATCCTACACCCTCAAGTCTGTTCTCCCACCACTGGGACTCATCCTGGCTACTTTCCCTGGGCCACTATTACGGTATCAAATACATAAAGAAAGTAAAGAATGACCCAGAACAAGCAGGAAATGCAGCTCCTGCCCCTTCCTCTCACTGCTTCTCCCTGGATGGGAAAAGTCAGCTCTGACACTTTGCCACCATCCCAAAGGTTCTCCCAGACAGGAGCTGATGGAAAATGGGAGATCTTTGCTCTGCCCCTGGATCAGGAGCAAGGACCTGCACAGAGGGTGGGGCAGGTGACAACTCAAACACCCCAAACAGAGAGCTGGAACTTCACTGCAAGGGTCCTGCTCAGTGGGTGTGAGCAGGGGGGGGAATGCAAATGGAAATAGCACAGATAAATACAGAAAGGGTATCCCAGAATGGCTTGGGCTGGAAGGGACCTTCAAAGACCATCCAGTCCAGTGAGCAGGGACACCTTCCACTGGATCAGGTTACCCAAACCGCACCCAAACTGGCCCTAAATATTCTCAGGGATATGGCATCTTCCACCTCTCTGGGCACCTTGTGCCAATGTTTCCTCACCCTCATTAACTCTTTCCTTGTTTAAATGAAAGGTTATTATGAAGGAGTAAAATACTACTTTTTTTTTTCCCATACAGAATTGTAGAATCATTTTGATTGAAAAGATCTTTAAGACCATCCAGTCCAAGTGTTCACCCAGCGCTGCCAAGGCCACCATTAACTGATTAAGGTGGAGGAAGTATTTTGCTAAGCTTAACTGCATGTTTATAGAAAGAATTTTAAGACTATGACACAATTCAGGTCTAACTCTGACTTTCCATATACTTAAATTCCAAACAGAAATATCTTGTTTTAACCTCCTCTTCCCATCACATTGGTTTTGCTTCTTCCACACTGATCTGTCCAGCAGAACACCAAAATATGCACTTGACTAATATTCCCCGTGGTTCTGCTGACCCAGCTTGCTCCAACCCTAGCCACTGCTCCTGTCATCTGCTGGGTCCAGGGCAGAATAACCTGCCCCTTCCACGAGCCAGGGAATCAGACACCCACTATTCATACTCTGGTACCTCAAAGTGCTCTGCCCATGCAGATAATCTCCTGCAGCTGCCACAGTCTGGCTGAGCTGGATTTAGCTCTCACTGCTGTAGCAGAAACAATCAACTCATCACATTTGGGGTAACAGCTACAGCAACAGTAACTGTTAAAATGCAAACACTTGGTTTTAGAAGTTTAAGGTACTTCTTGAATGTGAAACATTAAAAATTCATAGCAGCTTTAACTTGGATGCTTACTCATTTTAAACATAACGGAACAAGTGAACCACTGGCACTAATTATTTAAACTCAAACAAGTGTCATGTTACTTTGATTTTATTATTATTATCATAGGATTTATCTAATAGTCCTTGAAATATACACACCCAAGATATATCTACGTGAGTTTTGTCCAATGACAATTTATTAGAAAATACAATAAATAATGTATTTAAAATTTGTATACTGTCCCCTCCTAAACTCTCATAAAGACTGCAGCCAAAAAACTGAGCAAGTCAGGGTGCCTTTGAAGATATTTAATTAAAATCTAATCCCACATTCTTAAGGGCTCACATAAATTAAGCTGTCATTCAGGAGATTTATGCATTACCATTTGCATATCGCATACAATTCATCAATTACGGGTGTTTGAAGGCAGTGCCGCTCCCGGGGAGAGCCACCTCCATATGGCTGATCCTCCTGTGCCGTCACAGCCCGCCCCCAGCCCCTCAGCCACCTCCCCTCGGTGGGATGGATGCTGCTGGGCTCACGCTGCCAGCTGGACACCAACATTTGGGCAGCCCTGGAGCAACCCAACCACAGTCCACGTTCCTCGAGTCATGGAGCGTCACGGAACGCCCCTAACTCTCCTGACTGTGCTGGAGGAAACCAGGCCTCCCTCCTGGATCTTCTCAAACAACATCACAGAACCACAGGGTCACTTACATCCATTTAGAGCCATCAAGTCCAACAGCACCACCACTAAACTCATGTCCCCAAGTGCCACATCCACAGGGCTTTTTAATCCCTCCAGGGATGGCTTCCGCTTGCTGATTACTAGTAAGTAATAAATACTGCCTGGAGGCATTTTTGGCTCCTTCAGGGCTCACAAGACTCTCTTTGTATTATTAAGGGCCACACTGACTTAGAACAAAGTATCTCCTTTAACCGTTCAAAAATATTTATCCAAGTTTATACATTTGAGTGTATTCTGACCTAAGAAATTTTCCCAGTAATTTTCTAGCACTTTAAAGCGTATTCTTAGATAAGCACAGCTCATATACATGTGGGGAACATTTCCTTTTAAGAGCATCATTACCTGAATAAGAATATATCCATAACTGCTTTATACTTCAGTATTTGTGTGAACCAGTCCAGCAGCAGAGCAGGGCTGGCACATCCAAGTGCCCAAACAAACATCTGACATTTCCTGGCCTATCTGAACCATGGTCCCTTAACCCAACAGCCTTCTCATGGATGTCTGTACATCCACAGCCCAGTATCATCTTCCTCATTCCCCCATCTGCAATGGTTTGATGACAGGACAGCCACGATTCAACAAAGAATGCAAGAAACTGCAACGACACAACCAACGTGCAAACAGGCTCAGAAACTACATGGAAAAAGCATCAAACCCAAGACTGATTCACATATCCTGCTTCATACTCTTTTTTGGGGTTTAGACAACGATCTTCAAGCACTGGGAACACAAGGTAGCTTATGACTTGAAAATTAATCCGTGAAACAAATATATGTACCGGTAATTAGATTAATTTTTCAACAGCTTGTGACAATGATATGAGAGTCTCAGTAAAACCTCCACTGTGCATTTTCTTTGCTCACTCAGTTCATCTCGCTCTGCTATTTTAGACCATGGAGTCTCTGGAACAAATGTCCCTGCCAGTGGTGGTGATTTCCTGCTCATCCAACAACCACAGCAGTGCTTTATGGAAGAACAACAGCAAAATGTCGTGTCCTCCTCTCGCTGTTCTTTTTCGAGTATTTCACTAACACACTGATTACAAATGCACCAAGGGACAGAAATACCAACAAAAGGTGGTGTTCCCCTCCCACAGCTCTTGCAGCCCAGCACTGACCTGCCACACATCTGCCAGGCCAGTCCGAGACCTTGTAGGGCCAACTCTGACAACTGCACCAAGCAGAACGTGGGAAACCACTCGACTTCATTAACTGCAGCCTCAAGCAGGTCTTAAATTCACATCTCCAAAGGGGAAAGGCTAAAGCAATAACCATTTGTTACAGTCTTGTTACTAAGCTAATGCTCATCTCTTACACTCACTGAGATTTTGTTCCAGTTCATTGTATGCTTTGCATTATACGATTAAAACTAGCTTAGCATTTCTGTTCTTCCACCGATGTTTTTAAAAATTACTTTAAACAGTATGTTTAAATAGTAAGTAATAAGCTGCTATTAAAGCCACTGCATAAATACAAATGCACAACAATCTGCGGATATCTTACAATTTTTTCGGTAAGTTTGGATAACCTAATGGAATTAATTAATGGAGTTAATGGAATAAATACCACAGCTGATGTCAGCATCGTCTTCTCAGTGACTCCCTGACTGATGAGAGGTGATGGAGTTCTACCCCTGCTGAGGAGTTAAGACCTACTGAAGCAACCGCAGAACACAACACCGTCTATTTATTAACTCCCCTTTAACAACAGAGCACTCGCTGTGCTTACAGCATTTTCACAAGCACTGAATTCACTTTTACAATGCAAAGATATCTCTCTTCAAAATTCCATACGCCCTGTGGATTGAGAGATTTATCTGTTTCAAAGGACAACCAGACACGGGTTATATCCCTTTTCATACACTCAGCTGCCTCTCCAGGAAATCTTTTAACAACTGAAGAATTACTGGGATTCTTCAAAATCACAAGAAAGCAACAGGGAGATGATTGGTTGGGGAAGAGATTTTCGAGTCCACACTTTTCAGCATTGATTCAACTTTCTGTCTTAATTCTCTTTTAACTTGAATTTAAGAGAAATGGGTGGGAAGGGAAGGAATTGTTTCAATATCAGTCATCACTTCAAGACTGTATCTCAGAAAAAAAGATCTACAGATTTCTGTAGCATTAACAGTCCATGAAATACAGGATGTCAATACACGACAACCACCAACCCATGAAATCTCCCATTTGTGACACACCAGAGGTTTGGAATCCCATCAGCACCCGAGTCCCTCGGCGGCTCTGGGATGCTCTCAGCTCCTCCCATCGCATCCTCCCATCCTGCTCATCCCAGGAGTTCTGCCTGCCCTGCCTGCAGTGACTGACACGTTTTCCTTGCTGCTGTTTTATAAACATGCTGTGTAATGATGGCGTTCTGCTGGGGGCCGGGCACTTCTCTGTGAAGCCTTGTCACAACACAGGAGCGGCACAGGAACACTCCCAGCCCTCCCCAGAGCTCCACCTCACCTGAGAGGTTCCCAGGCAGCTCATGGAATAGCTGAACTATTTGAAATAGTGCATGGAACAGCTGCACTGCATAGAAAAACTCCAGAACCTGGAGTTTTCTAACCTGCCAGTATTATTTCTGTGTGTAACTATTCAAATGGAATTATGTATACTGCACGTAAGAAGACAAAGTATGTTCTAAAATGAATCTGTGAGATGATCAATGTACAGAGGTGACAAATACACCAGAGGCAAAACCAGCAGTAAAAGCTAAATGACTTTATGCATTAACTGAATTATTGACCACCCTGAAAGTTTCCCTGTCTTGCTGTTGTAAAGTTCATTGCAAAAAAACCTTGAGAACATCTGTCCCAGAGTAGCTACTAAATAATTAGTTTAATTAAAGTTTGGAATAGTTTCTAGAGCTGGCACCCTCTGGCGTGCGTGGGAACTTGGCAGAGAGTTCCATTCACCTTGCACAGAGTGACTGGACTTGCACTGTGCCTACAGCTCAGCAGGAAAAAACTAAAAATCTGGGGCTCTCAAGAGATGTTCAAGATGGAAATGGTGGAGAAAGGTCACTGCCCAGCACCCCTCAGCTTCCTGGGCAGGCAGCAGCAGCCCTTGGCAGAACTGCAGGCTCACAGGAGCCCTGGCCTCATGGCTGCTGGACACAGCCAGCTCTGACCACCAGCCCTGACCACAGCACTCCCAAGGGCCTGGCCCACACCCTGCCCACAGACCTCACTTATGGCACCACAAAACAGATTTTCTGCCATTTTTCCAAAATACATCTTCCCTTCTCCTAACCAAACATAATGGATTTGTGAGACACCCACTCCTCGTTCACCAACTCTGCTCTGGCTGCCCTGTCCAGGCACTGGGAACAGTTGAGTTTGGTGTTTTACTACCAGCTGCATCCCCCTGTTTGTTAACAACACCTGTCTGTCCTAAATCCTTGCAAGAAGCTGTATGACGACCAAAAGGCAGTGCCAATTTCTCCTCCATGCAGCATGGCCACATGTCACGGGCCCCTGGGAATTGCTCTTTCTCCACGTGATGTTGTGCACTGGTAAAAGAGGGGGGAGAAAGTCATTTAAACCATCATTAGACTGGAAGGTGACACCTACAAACATCTGGCTTCAAAACAGAAAATGAAAACTGTTCTAAATTAACAGCCTTCCATACGTTAATGCACCTTGGATTTTTGCTGTATACACAATGAACTGAAGTTTTAAAAACTTAAATAATGTTAAACCACACCTACAATTTCCCTCTGATAGCTGGAAGAGACAGATGGTTTGAGTCATAACTTCCCTTCAGAAGATGGCTCCTCTGATTCCTCCACTACTTGTTGGAGTTCTGTCAGGAAAAGCCTTGCTGGGTTTCACCTTCAATATTTCTCTCTCAGGAAAGAATATGAACTAATGGTCAATCCCCACAGGTACCCTTCAAAGAAAGTCTTGACCCTCAGATGTCCAAGCTGCTTGTCACTAAATTATGTGTGTCTCTTACAACAGCAATTTGTAGAAATGTGTTATTTTGCCTGTATAATTGTGACAGGGAAGTATATTTGTATATTTCAATTTCCTCTACATTCAAGCAAATTACATTTTACATTTTAATTTTCTTTTTTTGATTAAAGACTAAAGTCTAAACCAGCTATAGATTTCCACTGAGATTTTAGACTGGTCAGCTGCCAGTTCAAGCCATCGGTATTCCTTTCGGCTGAGGAGAAAAACCCTATACAGTCATTTTAAGAACAATTTCTACATTTTTAATATTTCATGTGCATAAAAGATGCAATGTAGAAAGTGATCAGAAGACACAGTAGAACTGAACATCACTCACAACTACACATTCATTTTACTTATTCCTTTAGCTGAGAAAACTGAAGAAACTCATCTTTGTTATCTTTGAAAATGATTTGCTTTATATCATTAACAGAAACTAAGTGCAATAGGAAGCCACTGCTCTGGTGGTATTTTAGAGATCAAAATACCTTTTTTCTATAAAAAAGGTTAGGCTTTCGGGATCAGGCATATCCATCATAAAAGGGAATTCCCACGATTTATCTGTGCTATAAGTAGCAGAAATATGTATGGTCCCACACCAAAAAAATAACACTGCTCCAGCAGTACCCAGTACACTTTATCTTCTTTCCAATAGCCAAGAATGAAAAATCTTCCTTAAATCTCTGAACCAATACTTCACATTAAAACATGAGGAACCATGGAAGAATTATCCATATACTGACGGTATTTGAAAACAGAAAATGTTTTTGATTTTCCCTTTCTGCTTCTATTATTCCTTTCCTGCAGACCAGCAAAACACAGAGGGGTTGGTTTGCTGAAGGATTTTGCTTTGAACCTGTGTCAAAAGTGAATTTGTGCTAAGAGAGATCTCAGAGTTTCACAGAAGAACGTAATGACACGTGCAGCATGTACCCAGCAACTGCAGTGCCAAGGAAGGAAGGGAAAATAAAGTATAATTTTATTTTGGTCGCCTACAGGCCACAGTTTCTTTGCTTTTCTATTAACAGCTCAGAATTCTCCTTGCTGTGAGAGCACAGAGAACTGTAACTGCCAATTAATGTAATGATATTTGCATATTCATTACCATGGTTATAAGGAGTAGTGGAGCTCTCGTTGTGCAAGGGGGACGCAGGGATTCGTCTGGCAGCCCGGGACTGGAGAGAACTGAGGGGAGCCAAGGAATTATCACCAATAATGCAAAACCAAGGCTCCTCTGCCTGCCTGTGCACGCTTCCCAAGAAACAGGCAATCCTTATTTACCGATAAATTATTTGTTATATAACCCTGTCTCATCTGATTATTGCTTTCTTTATGCCTTTTCTGTCACCACTGACCAGTTAATAGCACCAGTGTGAACTAACAAACTCTCTGCTTTTTAACTTCCAGCTACTTCCTGTATTTTTTATGATAACCATATGCTGAATTATTATTTAATTATGATTAAAAAATAAACTCCAGAATGTAGGTTACTTTGAAATGAAGGCAGCTTACAAATAACTCAGATCCGCTGCTTTTCTCACAGTTCACTCAGCATTTCCTGTCACACACCTGCTCACCTGCCCTCAGGATTTGATATTAAAGTTTATGCAGACACACACACACCTCCTCACAAAAAACTAAATTCTGGTCCAGAACTACTCACTGTTTCTTCCAAAAATAATCAAGTACCTTTTAAAATCTTTAACGTGTATTTGAAGAAATACTTTTTAAATCAGGGCACTGTGGTTATTAAAGATATCAGAATAACCCCAGTGCTTCCTGCTTCCCAAATAAGGCTGTTCCTGAGGTTCTGATGTCAGTGGTGTTGTCAGAAAAGCCCAAAGTCCTGTATTCCCACAGAAATGCCAAACACTCTCCATTTCCCAGACAATGTCACATCATTGAGGCGCTGTTGTGCTACACTGTAAATAGCTAATACTGCATCTCCAGTAAACTCATTTTAAATGCATACAGCCTATCTGATATTTGTATCTACATATCTGAAAATTTTAAGTGTCTCACAGGGAATTAGGGGGGAAAAAAAGGGCCAGGAATGGCAAAATCAGCTCCAGGGAAGTGGCTAATCCAACTACGACTCTGTGCTATGCTCAGCTCATCCCATCACATCTGGAAATGCATCAGTATACAGGATTTGATTGCTGTTCCCTCCTTAAGTTTTGTTTTGTGTCTCCCACTTCAGATATTAAATTTTTCAATCATCTTCTTCTGATGTTGTCTTAGTTTAATTTAAAAGCAATACAAACATGTCTGATTTATAGATTTTTATCACAGTATCCTATCACCTCATTAGAGTAATTTGCAAAGGCTTTGTCCCAGCTGATACCAGAAAGGATTTATTTTCACCTTCAGGTTCTTTTCCCTTTCTCAGCCTGTTTATGAGCTGCTGTACCTCATCTCTGGGCACTGAGGGAAGGTCCTGGCAAACAGGGAAGTTTTGCAATACTACAAAAACCATCGGGCTCAGGCTCTCTTTGGCTGCTGACCAAAAATGTTTTTATCTGCAGCTCTCATGAACTTCCTTTGGAGTCTTGGTCACAAGGACTGCAGCTGCTTTGGGTGGTTATGAATGAAGAGGGGGACCCTGCCTGAGCCCTGAGCTGTAACAGAGCTGCTCTGCACTGAACTAGGATGAGAAGCAAACCAAGAACCACGTGCACACACACACATCTATCACTAATTCATGATTTATTTATTTATTTATCATTATTTTTTTTTTTTTTTTCCCCCCCCTTATAAAATCTGGTGCCTGATCATACCTGCATAAAGAACACACAGGACAGGGCAGCTGCTGCAAGTAACAAGAAACTTAATTCTTGCAAACATCATGGACCCAGAATATTATCTGTGTCCGAACACCCACCAGCACAAAGGACTATAAATTGCAGGGCATATGATGCTCTAGGTTGCAATTTTTTGCAGAATGAAAGATGAGCCATTAAAGGCTGGGGAGCCCCACGTGCGACACCCCAGGGCATTCCAAGGGCTCTAAAGAGCCCCAAAAGTCACTGTTTTCCTTGATCTTGGCAAACAGTAAGTCCGCAATGAAGAAGATCAAAAAGATGATCCCAAAAATTAGTTTATCAGCAGGATTCCAGTAGAATTTTCCTTTCTTTTTTTTTTTTTTTTAAATCAACAGTACTGAGGCCAGAAGCATGGAACTGATACGGAGTTACCAGGTCAACATCTCAAACAAGATGGTGACAAGGAACAGGTAAAAGCAGATGTGTGTTCCTAAGATCAGCATTCTTCAGAGAAGTGGTAAATTAAGGGAATCTCAACCTGTTTCCAGCTCCTCTGATGACAGGAGCTGCTTGAATAAAGCTACTTTATTCAGACTCTGATCAATTTTCTAGTTTTCTAATATTCTTCTGAGAAGTGAAATTAGAATTTTTTAATAGGTGAGAAACTATTATCCGCTGTAAAAGAAGCAAATAATAAAAGCCCTGTGTGTCAAGATAAATTTTGATCTTCCTCCCTGCTTCATGGCACTATGTCCAAGAAAAATAATTTAATACTACTTCTATGAATTTGTAATTTCGTCCCAGAAAGTAAAGAATAAGATAAACACTTTCTGTTTGTTTTTCACTTTCACAGCAACACCATCCTTACTTGCTTCTAGATGGTCACATTTTGCTGACATTTACAAACATTTCATGTTGATCTTACATGGGTCACATCAATCATCTATACAGTTTCAATGACACTTTGTTAAATAAACTGTCATGAAAGATTTATAGAGAATTTGATAAAAGTAAAGAAGATGTAGTTTAGCTTTTAAAGATGCATTACCCCTTTTCTGAGGTGTAATATCAGCTCTAAAATACCATTAAGCTTTTCTGGCAGGAGATGAAGTGAGAAAATAAAATGCACTCTTTCATCAGCACTCACTTATTTGCATCTTTGTGCTTCTACAAAACACTGGGAGAACAGAGCACCTGGAGGGAAGGGGAACCTCACCCCATTTTGTGTTCTGGTTGTCTCTCCTAATGCTTGGCAGAAGCTATTTGTGGTCTTATCACATTATTTGAGCAAAAATTGCCTCCAGATTGAAAAAAATCCCAAAACTCTACTTCAGATAAAATCTCTACTGATGGTAAACTAATATTCCCAAATTCCCCCTCAAAACAAGGACTGCAGACAAGCAGCATACTTTCAATCAAAGCCCTTCTTCAGATAAACGTGGCCAGAGCAGCTCATTAAAGAGGTATTTAAAATTATCAGACTTTACTGTCTGATACCAATTTAATATTTGAGAGCAGGGAACAATGGTCCCACTTTTGGGTAGGGCTTTAACCATATTTCATTCACCAAGAAGGACCAAAGTTTGACCAAACTTCTCAGCAGTTTTCCACCCCTGACTGATCCAGACACAAAAGCAATTATTTGTTCCACCTTTCAGTTACCTGCAGAGTCAGCTCTGCTCCTCCACAGCAGCTCCACTTGTTATGGAACACCAGCCAGGAATACAGTGTGGAGAGACTTCTCCACTTCACCATTTATGCTTGAAAAACCACAAGTGATGAATTAAGACTTGCAGAAAAAATAACAAAGACAAGGAATCTTCCACTCCACTTAAAGGCCATGAATTTTTGCAATCAATGGGACAACATGAAACATTCCTCAAGAATTGCTGCACTTTTGTGTGTGATGCCTCATGACCCAGCCCCATCACAATCTGTTCCCTTCATGTAGTTATCCCATCCCAAAAGCATCACACCAGAGGTCAACAGTGGATAAATCCACTACAAACTTATACTGGATTCCCAACAAAATATCTGTGATCAAAAGGCTGCAGGTATGAAGCACTCAACAAACAGCCCTGGCACATCAGTCTCCCACAAGACTGTGACAGTCCTTTCCATCACCACCTCACAGTTACTTCAAAGGTTTTCTTCCCCATTGTTTTCCTCCACTTTTTAATTTCTGTATCAATACCATAAATACAAAATTCATGGCCTAAGCTCACATCTAGCTGGACACTGAAGCGTGCACTCTCCTTACACTATGAGTATCTTAAACTCTCCGACCCTGAGCCCTTTACACAGGTGTCTTCAGTATCTGTCTCACAATAAAAAAGTGAAGCTGCTTTGTTCCCCTGGCATCTCAGGACCGACCTCACACAAACCAACACCCTCACCACTCCATCCCTCCATCCCAGTAATTCCTCCATTCCCCACTGCATCACCACCAGGGCCAGCGACTGAATTTTGGGCTGCACAGCTCCTTCTGGGGTCTGAAGGAAGACCCTGAGTTCATCTCTGCAGCCTTTAGGGGGAGAGCACCTTGATACTTGGGGTGCATCCATCAATTTTTATGGAGAAACAAGGAAGACACACACACTGTACCTGTTCTGTGTCACAGAGTCCCATCAGCCAGAGCTAAAACCTCTGGCAGGTCCCAAACACCCAGAGCTGCTCTCCATGCAGGGAACACCATGGATCTGCCTTCTGCAGCATTTGCTGAACTGACTTTGCTCTCAGCAGTCACTTATTTAGAGGGAATCTGACTCGGTGTTTTTAAAAAAAACCCACAAATCCGATCTGCAGACAAATCACAACAGTAAGAGGGAACTCAACTACATTAATTTGTAGATATTGTAACTACTACATTACCAGCAGTGTTCCCAGATACTGTGAATTCAAATAAAAAAGGCTAGGAGTTTAAAGGCAGCAATTTACTCCGTTATTCAACACATCTGTCAAATATATTACTGAGTGGTAAATGAATAAATATTGGATTTCAATTGCTATGACTAGAAATAAATGGGAGCCATTCTCTGAGCAGCAGCACTGTGAGCTACAGGCTTTCAGTGGAAGGCTTAGTTAAAGGAAAAGCAGAGTAATTAGAGTAATTCCTATATATTCCAAAAAAATGCCAGTATCCGATGTGATGGATTGGATAACTAAAACAAAATTGTCTCTGTTTTACCACACCATGCAATCTTCAGGAAAAAAAATACCATAACCCAGGGATATATTCCAATGGGATATCCCAGAGAAATCCTGACAGCTCAACACTTGAGGTCCAAAGATGTATTGCATGCTGAAATGAATATTCCAGATATTTTCAAGTATCTTGAAAATAACTTACATGCATTCAAACATGCCAGAGCTAGATGCATTTTAAATTGTTTAGATCATATACTAATGATTGCTTACTGTGTGAGACATTAAATTATGCAACTTTATATATGTATATTACTTTTATTATTACTATTATTGTGTGAAAATTACTCAAGTCACACTTGACTAATGACAATTACATTATGAAACTATCACTACTATATAAAACTATTAGCTAACATTTTAGCTAATATTTTACTGGTGGATGTGCATATGAAAAGATTACACGAGAGCCCAACATTTCTAATTGTCCTGCAACCAGTGAAAAGCTCTAACAGAAAAAGAGAAATGAGTCGTCACAACAACAGACTTAGGAGCTGTTCTGCTGAAGTTTCCTTCAGATCTGCAACAACTTTTAAACTGTCACATGCTCTGAAACAGGAAATCACACAAATCACCCACATTCTAATGAAGTTCAAAGTTGGGAGAGAAGCGGAGGAGCATCCTCAGCCTCCCAGCACGGCATTAACACGTCTGTCTCCAGAACAGACACACAGGATGTGCTTTGCACCACCCTTGTGCCAAGTGATTTAATATAGAATATTGGTGTGAAGCAGCATCACACCAAGAAAGCAACTGGCTACTCTTCATTATGGTGACAAAGACAATTATTAGTCACTGACTGCTTTCACTCCACAGTCTTGCTGCTGGGGAAGACAAGGCTTTATTTCCCAGACAGACCTTCCACCCTAATGCACAGAAGTCCTCCTGTCATAATTCCAAATTAACCAAAGATTCATTAACTGGTTCACGACAAGCTGCAACTTCAACAGTCTGACTCTCCAGGGACACCTTGGGTTACACCTTTTAAAATAAACGCCTGACTTACACAACTTTGGTATTAATGGGAGGACTTAATAAAAACTCAAGAACTGCACAGTCCTCAAAGCCACTCCTGTAACAGCAAGAATTTGGCTGAACCATCTGCACATTGCAGATTTCACTCCATGTGCTCTGGCAGGGCTTGGCACATCGAAAATGATATAAACAGGTTCAAATCCTGCCTGTTGTCACCTACCTGTGGCCAAGCTGATACTCACTGACCCATCCCTTTGCTGGGCACACAGGGAATGTCACTGACAACAGGCACCTTTCAGCCCAAGAACATCATTTCAGCAGCTAAATCCTCTGCATATGCAGGGATCCAACTCTGGGCTGCTCCTACAGCCTCATGGTCAAGATGATCAGTGGCCTCTTAGTCTGACATTTTAGATTTTCCCAGTCTTTATCACCGTGTGTTACAGGCTGCTGAGGGAACTACATAACAGGATTAACTAATGGCAATAACCCCCTTTTGTCAGAGAGGATTACTGTCATTCAGCACGGGGGGAAACTGAAAACCAGGAGTTCCTTTTGTGGTATTTATTTAATATTCTACTCCGTAATCTGTTTGCAACAGTATTAGTGCAAAATGTCATGGGAAGATGTAAACACTCACCAGATCCCTTTTTGTACCTACAAACAAACCAAATGAAAAACAAAACACAGTTTGTTTCCTGTCGCTCAAGCTGTTCCAAGATCCTGATGCTCTATGTTATTTAACGTCTTCAGCTGACTTTGGGGACATTGTAGACTGCTCTGATGAGGCATGTTCCAGTGTCAGCCAACAGTTTATCCCTGGCACGCTTGTCAATCAAAATAAAACTAACAGACGGCTTTCTTTGTTTCAAATGAGCTTCCCCTGGTCATTAAAATTCACTTTTTATTACAAAAACTACCATTTGGAGAGAGCAAATTGAAATGTTCGTGGTTCCTACTGAATCAACTCCTACTGGAGTTGACTGTTACAGAAGAATCTTGAAAAGATAAGAAATACATTATTTCAGCACCTCTGTGCTACCCATTCTTGGGCCTCTCTATGGCCTGGTAACTGCAGAATGGCCATTTCATACAAACCCTGTAACCAACGTTTTGGCACCAGAATGACATGATTTCCTTTAGTGCTTTCAACAGCAGGACATAAAAGTCTAGAAAATTAACATTTTCCTAGGACTGGGCAGCAGGAGCCAAGTTACATCTCTTCAGAGAACATAAAAATGTAATAGTTATTGACAAGCTACGTTTCAGAAAACATTGGGTTTCCTATGCTAAATATTGAGGAAATCATGCTCTCTTAGATTAGATTTGTAAACTTATGGCAAAAGCATAAGTCAATAAAATTACATTTAGAATATGTATTCCTGGCAAAAATAAAGTGTTTCCAGCAACACCAACTTAATTTTGGGGAGATAAATCAAGAGGCTATCCAAATACATCCTGACAAAAAGCCATGATTTCCAACCAGCCCTCATGCCACAGAATGCAGCCTGATGATTTGTAATGATGTACAAATCATGGAAAGGAAGCCATGATTTTATCTGAAGTTCCTACATGAGTAAGAGTTTAGACCGCTGCAAATACCAGATTTCCTTTTCCTTTTTAATAAAAGTTTATTAAAAAGCCTGAACAAACAAGGTTTTGAAATCATTATCTTCCTTCTCTACAGGGAAATTGTGCATATAGCCTCTAATTTTGTCAATTACAAGCACGTGGAATTTCAGTTATTATAAACACACTTTCCTTCCACTGACACTGATTCAAATCCCATCCTACAGATTGATTTGCAGCCCTTAAAATCAGACTCTTTTTCATTAACAAGCACCATCCTCTGTGGCTGCCCTCGGAATAAAGGACAATGAACAGCTCTTTTTACATCTCCCGCAGAGTAGACTTTAAACACAGAATGTAACTACTGTAAAAAACCTGAAATGGTCTAAGTACTGTCCAGGGTAACACAACATTCTAAGTTCAAATATTTGCTGTAATTTGGGAGAAAAGAAGACAGGAAACGAATGTGCAAAACTTAGTCAAGGTGCTGAATCATAATCCTTGTGCCTTAATCCTACATAACAGACACAATTTGCACAGAAGGAAGCCCAGACAGAAATTTCCAGTAATTGTGGTATCACACCCTGCTTTTTTCAAATCAAGTTCATTAAGAACTCATTTTTGCCCTCTCTAGGCAAACAGCAATATTTGAGTGCAAACCCAAACCTGGTTTGTGTCTTACAAGGCTCACCTCTACTGCATTTTCCACTCTCTGTGAGACACGCTCACAAACCTTCCTACAGAGAGGACATGTGACACTGACTGCTTCACCTCTGTCCTCCCTGCACTGCCTCTGGTTTGGAAAAGAAAACTGCATTAGTTTGACATAATTTGCTCCTGACAATTCCATGTTGTCTGTTACCTCCTGGACACTCCCAGTTTGCTTACTAATCACAGTACATTTCTAGTTGAGTGGTCTATAATTTCCAAGCTTTTCTGCCTCCTTCCTCCCCTCCTCTCTGCTGGTGCCTCACTCATCCCTCCATGACTTTCCCAAGTTACCATTAATCACTCTGACACCTCATCCACCATTCCTTAACTCCACAGCACCAGGCCCAGCTGATTTGAGAACATCTACCCCACAGAAGCTTTCTGTCCCACTTGTTTTCTCACTCGGGTTCAGCTCCTGCACTTGGTGTTACTGCTGTTAATTGTGTCAGACATCTCATTGCAGGTGACCTGAAGCCACGAAACCCTTCCATCTTCCTGGCACCACCTGTTGCTGCCCTTCCCTTCTCACTGCAGCACATCAACCTCGTTTTCCCGAGATGGACATGTGGAATGATTCCCTCTGGCTCTGGAAGGCCCCTCTGATTGCTTCTCCTGCTGTTCTTTGCCCTTTCCCATCCTGTCCCAGGTTCTGTCTTATCCCAAACTCCTTCCCTGAGCTCCCTCCTTGGCACACTGAGACTGTCAGAGATTCTGACTTACCCAATCTGACCTCTTTCCACAGTTGCTATTTTTACTCTGTAAAGGAATCATTTGTATTTATGCCCACATTAATTTTTTTTTAAAGGAACTGCAAGTTTTCTTGAAAATTTTACCCTTCTACTGCCATGGAGTTGTTACTTCTTCATCCTAATACATCCGTCTGCATTATTTTAAGGCACTTTATTTATCTATTTCTTCTACTTGTCATTTGGCTTGTTAACTCTTGTTAACCCTCTCACCCTATTTCTATTACATTTTGACACTCTCAACTAGTTTTTTTCCAGAAACTTCACTTTAAAGCTTCTTTACCTTATATATAA
>WEKY01057664.1:1477926-1564825 GCA_013390045.1 Picathartes gymnocephalus | reverse complement strand
GCCTGGAAAAAAAAAAAAACATTACCACAAAATCCTGTGCTTTAGATGATTCTACCTGGATCCACAGGGATCCCTCCTGCTTTGGTGGCCTTCCAGAGGAGCCAGCACCACACCCAGTGCCCTTCTCCCACATCATCCCCTCCACGGCTGGACCTCCAGGCAAGTGCACAAGCCCTGTTTTAAAGGCAACATCTCTTTCTTCTTGTCTTTGCTTCCCAAACAAGCCACATCCTTTACAATAACATTCCAGCTTTGTGAATTATCTGATCAATTCTCTTACGTAACATATACTCATATACTGATTTTTTTGCTGCTTTTCCTGTTTATTTCCCTGTCCTACTGAGATTACAACACAACTGTGTAAGGTGGTCTGGAGCCAACTCACCACCCTGTTTCTTGTACCTCCTCTAAACACATTAAATAACCTTGTATCTCCATTTTTTGCCATCCCACTCTACGTCTAATCTAGAATCTTTGTGCTTAATTATCAAGTTCATACATAAACACACAGAGCAACTTTCTCAGCTTGAGCATTCCAACGAACACATTTATTTCCCTCTGGTATTAACACTTCCACTTGTTCAGAACAGGTTAGATGAGGAAGGAACCAGCAGAACTAACAAGAGTTCCTAAATCACACCATCAGCAGAGTTCCTGACCCACAGATGGAGGTATAACCAACCTGCTTCTTGCAGAAATAACTGGTAACAGCCTGTGCACAGTCCTGGGAAACGCAGCAAAATCCAGTGGGTTCAAAGGTAAACCAACCTTATCCAGAGCTTGTTAAATCTCTGAACACAGTGATGTAACCCACAATGTAAATGCAGACTTACCCTTCTCATCCTGCCACTCAAAGCCATTTTATTTCCCTGCACGCTCACTCCCCTCTCCATTTCCATCCCCCACTTCAGGCTGCTCCCAGCCCATTTTCAGCTCCAGCCACACATTTCCAAAGCAGCACATCCAGAAGTTTCCTCCAGCTCTTTCACAGCACAAAATGACATAATACAATATTGATCCAGGAGCACTGCTGCTGTCCTGCAGCTGCCACTGTGATGGAGTAGTCAAAGTCAGTGAGGGTCCACCAAAAATGTGTGGAGCTTGTCTGCAATGCAGCTGCCAAGGGACTGCTGCAGCACCCGGTGTGAGCTACCCTGATCTCAAACCAGCAGCAGAACAGCAGCAATTCTACAACACTTGACTTTTCCTAATAGGTATCTCTTGCTCTGTTTATGACCATTTGGTTTAGCTCCCAGTTTCCTGCTGAATTCTATTTAACAGGAATTAGGAGTCTTTCTTCCCCCCAAGATATGCTTGATTACAGCCACTCAGCCAAGGAGCTGAGCTTCTCTAATGATTTACTTTTTTAGGCCATGCTAAACTTGTGTGTAGTTAAATTAGGAACATTACTTTTACTTAAGTAAAGAACAGAAGAAAGAGACCAAATGTTATGCTGCAAGATTCTTCTCTGATGCCACATATATGTCCTTAAAATTGAGTTTATTCTGCACGGCCTTTTCAAAATCATGTCAGCATACATCAATAAATTCCATTAAAAAGCAGGACTGTCTATTAAGTCAGTAGTTTTTTAATCTATAGAGCTTTGACTTGAAACAAAAATTATTTCATTTGTGAAGTAATAATGCTGTAACACATAATACTGTTACTCTAACTAAACCAAACAATAAATATTTGTAAGCTCCAGTGACATACTGAGCTCCAGGCTCAGTTGCAGAGTCTCTTCTGGAAGTCATACAAACACAAACTGTTGATAAGACCTCACTGGATCATTCTGGAAAAACATCAAGAGAAGAATACTGTCATTCGCTATTACAATGATGAGGTTTTCTTTACATACAATCCTTTAGCACTCCCATGTTTCATAACACTGACTTTTATGCAGCAGAAATAGATTTGGATCTGGGGCACCCTCACAACATCCATCTTTTGAAAAGCTGTCAAATTCTGAAAATTCGTATTTTCTCAAATTTAATTTGGATGCCATAAACCTGTCCTTTTATTAACATCCTTTCCCACTCCCAGGATTGCACATGTGAAAATCAGCACTGTCAACTCCCTTTAAATTTGTACAATGAAGTCAACTGAGGCCTTTTCTCAAAGTGGCTTCAATTTCTGTGTGATCTCCTCCTCTCCTGAATTCCTGCTAAGATCAACAGCAACCACTGCCACTTAAATTTATCTTCCCCTTTTCTCCAAATCTATTCTGGCTTCCCAGCACTAACTTCAGTAGATCCTCTCTGCCTGAAACAGAGTTTGCAGAAGAACTGGAACACTTCAGGACACTGGGGAACAATCTCCTACTCCTGCCAATCTTTTTGAGACAACAAAAAAACAGGATTGTGCTCAAGGCAAGCAGCTGAAGGAAGATGTGTGGGGGTAAAATGGGGACTTGGAGGGCAAGGCTGAAGAAGAGACATGAGAGGGCCTATGAATGAAGAAGTGGGGTAGAGCAGGAAAAGGAGGGGAAGTCTGTGGTGTGAGCTGTGAAAGATGAGCAGGAAGTTTGTAGTTCCTCAAGCGCTCTCCAAACACGCAGCAGCTCAGGATTTGCGTGGCACATGCACCCATGGAAAGCACTGCCAAAGGCTTCCAGCTCTTCCCAGGGCTGGCTCACTCGGATGGATGGCCACAGCCACTCCATCAGTCCCCAGAGCAGCTCTGGACAGCCCAGGCACTGCAGGACCCTCAAGGGTGGCACTGGCTGCACATTACAGAAGTCCTGCGGGGTTTGACTGCGTCTCTCAAGATCACAAGTAATGGCACACACACAGAGTTGTGCTCAAAGACCACCATGGAGACAACCAAGCAGCCAAAATGATGCAATTGCAGAATTTAGGCAGCTTGTGCAGCTTGAGTTTTGCTATCCTGTTAGAGCCCAGCTGCTGCCCTTCCCAGCCATCTCAAAGAACACCTCTAGGATGGACACCCAGAGCACACCATGGGCTCAGGCAGCTGGAGAGCAGCCCGGTCTCACTTCACTACTCTGCACAAAAATACGCATTTGTGAGCATTTAAAGGATCATTTCCCAGCTCCTCCACTGGTCACACACATGGATACACAGCCCGGAATACGGGATGTGTCATTAAACCTGAGACAGACGGGGCATGGAGTTATGGGGAAAAAGACTGGCACAGAGTGGTGCAACAGATGTTGGGAGAGGTTTCAGATTCAAACAAACCTTAAAGAACTGTTTCAGAGGACGCAGGAAAATACTCCTTTGGCAGTGTAATTCATACCAGCATTCCAGAGTAAGAACAGAGAGAAGTTTAGAAGAAGTCACCCTGGTTTTGGAGATTCTGTGATGCCCCTTCAGCCCCGTGGAACCAGAAGGGTTGGGATGGGCTGGAGCAAGGGCTTGTGAGACCTGTGCTGCAGCTCTGCTTAACCACCACAAGACAAAGTAGACACCGTTCCAACTAGGAACAGCTGTTATTTTCCAATTAAGAAATACAAGACCAAAATATTAATTTATTAAGCAAGCGTTCAGTTCACACAGCCACAAATACAATTCTGAGCAACATATATATTTATTTTTAAGAGAGGCTGTCAGGATGTCTCTGGCATAAATAATTTAATGTGACAAAATAGTTTATTGTCTGCTGCTGATAGGCAAACAATGCTGTTCCATATCGTGAAATACTGGCTCAACATGTAAAGAACTGTAAAGGATTTTCCTTTGCAGGGGAAACGAAATTTGTTGACATTTTTCCAACTGTTTTACCTAATAAAGTATTAGCTGAGTAGGCTTTGAGAAAGATTATCTTCTGCTATCATAGAAGCAAGTTAATAAAGTGACAATAACAAACTGATGTATCTGTCAAAGTTTATAGATAAGGATGTCAAGCTATAGGTTATCAGCCTACAGAAGTGACACTGTTCATATATCACAGCCCCCCAACACACACTCTGTCAGCATTGTTTATTTTCAGTCAGGAGTTAAATAATGACCATGTACTAAAAATGCCTTTGGGGAACTGCTTTGTCTTACATAGTGTTCACCTGTTTACTTCAGAGTAAGTTTTGACTTGCTTTTATTTAATTTTCTGTTTGAACAGCTGGTATTTATCAACTTCAAATAGACTTCAGGTCAATACACTGCAAAGAATTTTACTGCCATTTCTGCACTTGCTGCACACACAGAGCCTGTAAAATAATGATGAGAACAGCTCCACACCCAGCCCAGCTCCAGAGGGAGCCAGGGAATGTCCTCCATGCCCCTGAAACCAGGGCAGCACTAGCAGAGGAACAGAACACACAGAACAGGAGGGGGTTTCCAAGGGTCCAGCCACAGAAATCACACCCACTTTGTACAGCCCACCGCCAACAACAGCCTTGAGCCCTTCCTCTTCTTCCTGCCTGTGTTTACAGTATTCAAACCTGGCTATCCAGAACAAGGAAGGAGATGCTGCGGGGTTTGGGGTTTTTTTGTCTGTGGCTTTGGAGCAGTCAATGGCAAAGGAAGCAGCAAGTTCTGCTGATGTCAGAGGTGAGGATGGAAAGAAGACACAGCCATGGAGGGGGAAACCACCAAGCTTATTTGTTTTCATTCTAAACACATGAAGAAATCTCCATTTTTTTTTCATAAACACATAATTAATTAATCCTATAAAAACTATTGCTGAAGAAGTTATGAAAAGAGTTCAATTAAGTGGGAAAAAAAAAAAATCAAAATGCGAACAGAAAAATACGTGCCTGGCTATAACCAGGAACAACATACAGGGTTTCCATCGATTTATTCTTTTTTTCCTCTCTATGCCAGGGAGGGTGACTGAAAGATACTATTCTACCAGAAATCACTTTCTGGAACTGACAGCTCTACCTGTCATATTTGACGAAGCAAGAAAGAATGGGAAAGATCATGAATTCTTAATTCAATCAAGTTTCTATTACTTTTTTTTGAATCATTGTCTGAGTATGGATCTTAAGATAAGGGTTAAGAATTAACATATTACTCTCAGAATGCTTTTTCTAATCAGTGGATTTTTCCTACCACTACAGTACTTTTCTAAAAAGCGAACTGCAATAAAAGGGCACATTTAGAATCTCCATTTATTAACGGCAGGAAGAGGGGAAGGAATTTGGGGAGGAAAGTGAATGACACACCCTTAAGCAGAAATTGCTACTGACAGTTTGTCTCCATGAACATTCAATTGACCTTTCTAGGTACCAAATTTAGGGACCTAAGTTTTACAAATTGATGCAGAACAGGTGTGAGGGTTTCCATGCCCCCTACTCCTGCTCAGAAGAGCAAATGAAGACACAAACACTACCTCACCTGATACCTCCTAGTGCTGTATGACCTTTAACCAAGATTAGAGATCCTAAAAGACAGTCATCTAAAAAGCTATTTTTAAAAAAAATTTTCATTATGTAATGAACCATTTTCAAATAAAAGCCTTTCTTTTGCAGTCATTTAAGTTCTAACCCAAATCAATCACTTATTCTAGGACAGTCAGGTTAACTCACACACCAGAAGGCACAAAAGAAAGTCTGATTTACACAACCAACAATTTTAAACACAAGTTACTAGATGGCAGACTTAGAAAAGCCAAGTGCACAGCAGAGATCTGGGTGTCCCAGCTCCTGTTCCAACTTAAATAGCAAATAAAAATTACCTGTATTCTCAGACTGAAGGCACCCTATCCTGATAATGCTTTACACTGCTTTTACAGAAGGGACTTAGGTCCCTTTGCATGTCAGGATGACTGCAAAAATCCCTGCAACATTTGTCCATCTCATGGAGTAAGAGTCCTCCTGAGCTTCGCACTGGAAACTTTTCCACAGGAGCCCAAGGCATTGTGTGAGAGGAACCAGGGGGTGCCGAAGGAGTTGGTTGCTATGGTGGCATCTCATAAATCATCAATTATTGTCTGTTATTATGAAGGTGACAGCCTCAAAGAGATTTGCATTTTCGGCTAATTTTAAGTTTTTTTTTTTTTTTTCCTGCAGACATCATTTGCTTTGTAAAAGAAATGTCATGACAACCAGAGAACACTTAAGCTTGTTATCGGGTAGTCAGGCAGCCGCTTGGCCCCCATCACTTTGGCATTTGAGCATCGGAGCCTCTTTTGCATTATTGAGTAGTTTATCTTTACAGTTCATAAATATATTTCTGAACATGGGGACGGCATAATAGGAGGACGAGGGAAAGCGATGGAGGGCTCCTGGTTGCCACGGCAACCTAAACTGATCAATTCCCTGTCACTGTTTTAAAAGAGGCACCACTCTCCTGTGGCCCCCGATGCTAATTACAAATGCAGGCCCTTCGCTGGCATGTTCAGCTTCCAGATTAAAGCAGTTCATGCCTAATTTATCATTTAACATGTCCTCCCACATTTGTAGTGCCGTACGGAATGAATAACAACTTCACTTGTTTACAGCGTTTTCAACTTAATTTCACTAATTAGTTTTGCAGTTGCAGGAATCCGAGGGGGCGGCTGCCCCTCCGGAATGCCAGGCACAGGCAGGGAATGGGCAGGGAATGGGCAGATGGACAGGCAGGGTCACCCTCCCCATGCCAGCTCCAGGCTCTGCCCCCCAGGACCCCCCCTATTACATGTTTATATCCCTTCTTATTTTCAATCATGTTTCAAGTGACTGGGAGACTTATTATGGGAATGGGAAAAAAATTATGGAAAACCTGGTTTAGTTTTGTAGTGGAATAGTTCATACTGTCCTGTGCAAAGTTTGAGATGAGGATGCTGCTGATTCACCCTGCAAATCAGACACAATTTGGTCAGACTGTCCTTCCAGCCAAACTTCTACTGCTTCCTTTAAGGATTTTGACCAGATTTTATGCAAGCTGAACTTTCAATGCGTGTTTAAACACAGCATTTACCACTTCCCAAACTCAGGCCTCTCAGAATGTTCTTCCACATCTTCATAACCAGAACTTGTAAATCTCTTGGAAAACCCTTTCCCACCCTCTGTGTTCCAGAAGAACATAGAACTGAGTGTGAAATCTCTTCGAGGAAAACCAAAATGTGCTGGACCCAAAATGCTCTCAGTCACGACAGCAGTAATCCGACATTTAGGAAAATAAACCTACTTAAGGAAGCCAGCAATGACAAAAGCCAAACTCTGATGTCCTAATATCTGGAGAAGTCTCTGACCTTTCTGCTCTCAAGAATGATATTGTAAAATCTGGATGTTCCAAAACACTCTGTAGTTTGAAATTAACAAATAAAAAAAGCTGGAACCTGTAAGATTCATCTCTGGCAACAGGAAGCGTTCTGTGTTTGAGCACTGCCGCCCCCAGGGAGCCCTGGATGAGGGAAGGGATTTTGGTTCCTTGGTAATATTTGCACTGTTGCAGCCACAAAGGAGATCATTTGACAGCCTCTGCCCCAGGCAGCTCCTCCCTGTCATCAGTTTTACAAAAGGGCTCCTTCCCAGAACTCCTGTTAATCAACAAAAATTATACATCCACAGAAAGTGCAAACCCCTCAGAGGCTCTCGGGGGGCCTGGCGAGGCCGCGCTTCCAACTGCTGCTCACCCCGGCAGCTGCGGCGGCACAGCCAGGCCGGCCCGGGCCCACAGCGCTGCAGCTCGCAGCACCAGCCCCATTCCTGGGCTTCCCCATGCCTGGGACACAGCCCCATCCGTGTGCCCAGGGCACAGCCCCATCCGTGCCCAGGGCACAGCCCCATGTCCAGAACACAGCCCCATCCATGTACCCAGGGCACAGCCCCATGTCCAGGGCACAGCCCCATGCCCAAGGCACAGCCCCATCCATGCCCAGGGCACAGCCCCATCCATGCCCAGGGCACAGCCCCATGTCCAGGGCACAGCCCCATCCATGCCCAGGGCACAGCCCCATGCCCAAGGCACAGCCCCATCCATGCCCAGGGCACAGCCCCATCCATGCCCAGGGCACAGCCCCATCCATGCCCAGGGCACAGCCCCATGTTCAGGACACAGCCCCATCCATGCCCAGGGCACAGCCCCATCCCTATCCATACTCAGGGCACAGCCCCATCCCAGCCCCATTTCCAAGGGGAGAAGCTCAGCTCGGAGCAGTGAGAAGCGATGTGGGCACGAGAGCCATGAGCAGAGCCCACCCGGCCGTGCTCAGGCTGAACAAAGCTGGGCTTTGAGCAAATGCTGCTTCTGCTTTGCACAGAGCTTTAGTCCCGTTCCACAAATTCAGGGGCACCCCAAACCCTCCTGTTCTACTACAGAGAGTACAGGGATGCATGAATGAGAACACAGCACTGCCGAGGCTGCTGCTGCTAAGAACGGAAGTTTGTTTCAAAAATAAATAAATAAATCCGTAACAACAAAACTTTACTTATGTATGATCTACATCCTCTGTCATTTGCATTTGTTTTGTCTTCTATTATTTAGCCCATAATACCCTTAGTGAATACTACAGGGCAAGGCCAGACCTCTGGCGATCAGCAGCGTTAAGCACGGCTTAATTCTACAAAAACAACCCAAGAAACAGCAAGTCTACTTTCTTTGCCCTTATAAGAGATTTGGCATTTATTTTAAACACACAAAATGGTTGGAAACTCCACAGAAAAAAGTAACTAGCTTGAAAATTATTCTACAGTAGCACTGTGTCTATGTGTGACTATGAACATCCCTGTGACAGGATGAGCACTTGTTATATTCATTTCATTCTTCAAAATTTTGAGATGATCTGAAGATGACAGCAGGGTATCCCCCTGTCTTCCTCCCAGGCCCAATTCCCATGAAAAAGCACCATTTTTGAGGAACACCTTTCAAAAACTGCTGTAATACAGTAAAGCATAGGCCATGCAAATAGTAGTCTGCATCCTCCTTCCAGAGAGTATCCTTAGGGCTATAATCCATTCTTTAAAATCCTTCCTTCCACACAGAAACTCTTCTTTCCCATCTCCTCCCAACAAATAGGTCCAATTCCATTAAAGGCAATTGCATCAATTGCATCACACTGGTGTAAGTAGAGAGAAAAGCCTTTTTTGTGCCAGTGCAACCAACACCAGCTATTGACTCACTGCTTGAGTGCTTCTGCCTGTTTGTACACCCACATCATCCACCAGCAGCACATGCTTTTTAATGTCTGTCTTTCCAACATTTCCTTGTAAACTTACATCTTCCAGTCCTCAGAGAACCAAGCCTTACACACTAAACTTAAACTACATACTAGCACAGTTACTATTAGCATACAGCTACACACCACATACAGTTATCAAAAACCAGTTCCAAATAAAAGCACATAACCCCTCCCGAGATTAACCACTGTATCTGCTGCTCTCAGAAAGATGCAATTCCAAAATCTGTATTTCAAATAACCCTAAATGACATCGGGTTCTCCACCTGTACTTTCAAATCCATCTCTCCCTGCTGGCCACTGACCACAGCAGCACAGAGCCCAGACAACAGCACCATGGGCCAGGCAGGATCTGGAAAACTGGCTCTCATGAAAGAACACGAAGAGAGCTATTCACTGCACTATTTTATCTACACTGCATTCTTGCAGCTGCTGAATAGTCTGTTTATTGTTTAAGCAAGTCTGTAACTGTGTTTAAGGCATGCAGGAGGCTGTGCACTACTGCTCAGTGTTACTCAAAGAAAACATATTAAGAATAATCACTCCATCCCTATAAAACAGTTACACACTGCTCAGAAGAGAACATGACAAATACTTAAGCTCTTTGTGAAGCACCGTAAGTGCTCATGATTTGCCTTTTCGTGATTATATCCTCATTCAAGATCTACTTACTCGCTGAGCCCTTAAGGCTGGTGCAGCACTGACTATCAGCAGAAAAGTAGGATGGCTTGAACATTTCAGAAACAGATTGTTCCAGTCTTGCAGGATTTAACTCCTCTCCACTTAGTGGTGTGTTTGCCATGACACACTACATTTTATTACTGTCTCACTCCTGTCATTCAGTGAACTTAAGCCTTCATCACCTGCAGAAATCCTTGGCCCAGACTACACCCACTGGATCACAGAGATGCTGGTGGAGTCGTTTCAGTTTTGTTTCACCTCCCAAAGTATAAACGCAAAGGAAGATGGGCAGCAGTGTACCACACCAAGGATCTACACTGAGCACAGAATCTCTCCCAACCTGCTCTAAATCTGTTTGCTTTCACTTTAGGATAACTAAAAGTTGCCCAAGAGTTAATGCAGCACCTTCGGGTTATTAAATGGAACATGCAGAACATTACATTATTATGCTGCACATGGCTAAGGAATTTTAGTATTCACAGGATTATGGTAATTAAGTCTTCCTTCACTTTGGGTGATGTGACACTTGCTTGACTATAATGTCACTCCACTTAAAGTCTGTGTAAACAACATTATCTTAGTCACTCTGCATTACATTTCCAACTGTGAGCAAAATTACAAGGTCAAAGTGGACAAGAATGTAGGTAATCCCAAGGAAACATCATGTAAATGACTCGCTCAAGGTTCAAGCTGGGTTTTCAAGGGTGGTAAAAGGCTTATGTACTACACTGATATTTTAGTCCTGGTTTGTAGAAGGTATCGCTGGCAAACTGCAGTTCTGTGTGTGGGGACATGCAGCTGCTCAGAACTCTACAAACTTCTCCTTTTGTAAGGACTGGGCTGCCAAAGAAATGCACAGAGTAAAAGGACTGACTTTGAACAAAAAGCTATATGGAACCAGCAGAATATTAATTAACTCTATAAGTGACAGATGCAAACAAAGAAATATATATTCCACCGACAACATTAACATAACACAATAAAACCTCCATTAAACTGTCAGTCAGGGACCTGGGAAAAATATTAACCTCATTGTTAAGAACAATTCTTTTAATTCACTTTGCTGGACTTGCTTTACCTTTAAAAATCAAATAGGAAAGCATTTACTGTCTTTTTAGTGATTTCAATTAAACAAACTTGTGGCTGAATTTCTTTTACCCTAAATAGTAGACAGCAAGCTCCAAGCACACAGACGTGTTTCAGTGTGTGTATATATATATATTAAAAAAATATATATATATATACATACACACACACACCCACACCCACATATACACACTTGAAAAATCAACCACCCAAGATTTAGTTTATCCTCATACTGAACAAAAGGACTGCACAGGCGAGCAAGCTGCATTCCTCAAATTAACAGGTAACATCCTACAAATCATAAGCTCTGCAAGTTTGGAAAAAGCAGCCCACCCCTGTCCTGTACCATAAAACTCACTAAACAGAAGAAAGAAACCTTGTTAGCATTTCCAAAGTGTTTAAATATTGTAAATCCATGAGCATTCAAGCCTACATGCTTGGAGACTAACAAAGTCAGGATGGGTAGGGATTTAGCTATCTATGTGTAATGGGACTTCAACAATACCTGGGAATTTCACCTGCAGAGAAGTGGTACCCAGGGACTGTCACTGACATTTCGGACCCCTGACCTGTCATTTCAGCCATTTCTATCTAAAACAGAAGCTGTGGGAAATTTCATTAAAGACAAATCTACCCTGTTTGAAGTTCTCATATGGAAGTTGAGTGATAAAAGCAGGCCTTTGGCTAAAGCTACAGGAGTGAGATCTGCCCACTCCATCTCTCCCCTCGCTACAGTCAGGGATGGGGCTGCCAGGAAGAGCCAAGAGCCTGCTCCCAGCTCACTCATTGTGTCCTCAGGCAGAACCACCAGCTTGGGCACGAACACCAAAGTTCATAATGTGCTCAGTGGCCATCCAGGCTGCATCCTTCTTCCAAAGCTCAAATTACAATATAATCTGCTATAATCAACCTCTCATCTCTACTGTATAATCAAGCGTGACATAAATGTGACAGATAAATACTAACAGTTTAAGTAAAACAATACACAAAGAAATCTTCTTCCCTTTAGACAACTTTCTACTCCATGTTTAAGACACAGAAATGTCTCTTATCTTTCTTCTTTGCGGGTGTTAACCAGGATGCTCCCCCCAGCATTCCCCTCTGAAAACACCACACTGAATATTTATTTACCTGGTTGCTCCTGCAGAAACTTACAGTGAGATATCAGTGACAAAACTCCCTTAAGCAAATTCTTCAGCTCTGAAGGTAAGACAAAGGCGCTGCTTCAGCATCAAACCTAAATTCATAGTGTAACTCAACTATACCACTGATTATACAGCATGAATTATTTGTAGTTTTTTCACAGTTGTGTGCAGGCACAGATGTCAAATACAGCTCAAACTTGTGATCCAAAACTCTGCATCTGTGACTATGGACAAAGTCATGAAATGATGCTCAGTGTGAAGGCAAAAAGCTGTTTCCCAAGTGAGACCATTGCAGATATACAAACAGAAAAGCACATGTGAACGTTGAGAGCAGCAGATCTGCTCTGTGCACTACAGTAACTCGCTGCTATCCTTGAAAAAACACAGTAATTCAACTCTTAGATCCCTCTGCAACAGGTCATCCTGAGAGGACAGTAACATCACTTAAGCTGAATTTCCCAGCATTCAGCCATTTTAGTCCACTACCATAGGTGATTAAAACAAGATCATTTCATATTTGAAATATTTGAGTGTCCCCCAATCACACTTGCTATTTATCTTGCATGTCAATGATACTTATCACATACATTATAACTTAAGTCTTACTACAGGATTTAATGGAAAAACAAATAAAAAGTAAGTGCATATAATATTACTAATATAAACAGGCAAAATATCATCAAGATCAGTGGCTTGGTGTCTATTTTGGCAGGAGCTGAATCTGGCCTATTGACTTCTGGTTCTGATTTAGTGAGGGTTCCCCGTCATGTATGACTCTGACTTCTTCAGTATGTTTTCTTTGAAAAGTAAAGGTTTTCTGTATGAGATTGGAATTTAATTGTTTCCTTTTTAGACAAATATGCGTTTGGATGGATGCTGATGGAAAGGGCAATCAGATGTCAAAAGGGCAGCAGTACAGTGAGATTATGTGCCGAGGTCTAGGGCAGGACAGGCAAACAAGGGGGATCTCAGATCACTTGAGCAGATCCTTATAAATAAAATCTCAAATAACAGGCTTTGTTTATTCTGTAAAAATGCATATCAGCAGGTCAGATCAACTCCTGTTATGTTAACTACTTAAGTTACTTTCTTATTAACAAATATTCCTGGTAGCATAACAGAACTCTCATCTGTGAGCATCTGGAATGCAAGGAGGAAAAAAAGAAGAGTTTAAGTGATTAGGAAGGAGATGTCCTGCATCCAGAAGGAATGAAGCATTCTCTTGCCATTTGAGGGGGGAATAAATAAACAAACTGCAGTAAGAGAAAGCTCACGTGGCTGCAAGCAAACACTACTTAATTTATGTGGAGAATTGCCAATGCCACTCCTCATTTTTTTAATAATTTTCTTACCAATTTTACTACAGATATGTCAGCAACAGCACTCCATTTACTTTGTTTGCATATATGCTTGAAAATATCTTTATGCAACACTCACCTGGGGCGATTCTCACTACAAAACAAGTATTGTAATAAACCTAAGCACACTTTTTAATTGCCAAGTGTCACCCAGTGCTAAGTCCTGTCTCTAGGTGCAGGAAGCTCTAATGGAGACCCATTCTCCTGCAATGTGATTATAACCCACAACTTCTATCTTGTGAGGATATAAAGAAATTCCACCTCTCTTTAATGCTGAGTGACCATGTGTGAAAAGCTGCCTCTTCCCAAACAGCCTGGCAATTCCACTTGGCTTTTATGCTGCTTTTAGCAGGCGTTCTGTACGGACTGCGATGCATTTAGCAGTGATCCCACACCTCACCACAGCAGCTTCCCCTGAGAATTTCACATCAGTTATTCCCAAACATCTGGGGGGAAAGGGAAAATTTGCACCCTTAGCAAGAACACCTCATATAATCCAAGATGAGCACACGAAGCTGCTCCCTACCCAGAGATGGATTTGTTATCCCCCACGGCAGGCACACAACATCATCTCCACGTGTGTCCAAATTCCCCGTGAGGTAACTGAGTATTGAAGGTATTGCAAAATTCGAAGTATTCTGAAAACACAGGATTGAGTTTTTGGGTTTTTTGGGGGGTTTTTTGGTTTTTTTTAGTTTAAATAATAAATTTTTCAAAACTAGTTTTGCAAAACATTCTCATTTAAACATTACTTGGGAGCAGGTTTCAGAGGTATTTGAAAGAAAACGGGTATTTTATTATTTGACTACATCTTCTGTCTTTAAGTATAAATTTTCCAACTTTTTTTTTTCTCCTTTGAAGAGCATCTGCTCTAAGAGGAAAAAAAAAATGGAAACAAAACAGAAAAACACTCAAAGTTTGGAGTGGTCCAGTTTTAAAATAAAAACAGTAATTTACAAACCAACGTTCTCAGCATGCTCTAACACAGAGCTGCAGCTCCTCTGAACTCTTGCTTTCTAAATTATTCAGGGACCACATTCCGCAGATGCATCTGTGCAGGTCCAAATGTGAGTCAGCTCCGTCTGCCTGATCCTTCTGCATGTAGAACATTCCCAGAGGTCACCTCATGAAAGTGATGCTGAGCAGAAATCACTGCTGGACACATTGGCTTTAACGGAAAAGTGTGGTGGGTTAGAATAATGCTTTTTAACGTTGTGCATTTCTGATGTAGGCCAACGCAAAACCTTCTCATGTTAAGACTGTTAAACTCTCTTTTTCAAGACTTTTCCATTTCGGGTCTTCAAAAATATTAGAAAAACAGGATCTCTATGTGTGTGAGTTGGAAGATACAGGACAGTGGGTTTGTGCTTGTCCACCATCCTTGGAGGAGTTTTGCAGGTCAGCTACTTACCATATAAAATACAAAGTATGCTCCAGTTTTGCCTGCATGGAGACTTTTAAATGCACTTTAGGAGCAAAATATCTAGTGACTCTGCTTGGAAAGAAGGGAGTATTAACTTTAATATATCCATCTCATTATGAGTAACACCAGTTTACTGAAAAAAAACAAATGAAAATAGTGAGTGCAAGAAGGTCAAGAGGACTGACAGTAAACCTGGGGGTCAGGGAACACTGGGTCAGAGATCGCCGAAGATTTAAATACTAAAATGACAGTAAATCTTCCAAGTTAATCTCTGTCATGTAACATTAGAGTAACTACCAATACCTTTCGAAAAAGACAAATAAAAACCTTGTAATCTTAAAGCAATTTAATTTTTACCTTCTTTCTGAATGTAAAATTGTACTGAGCAAATGTAACTTAAAGATCACGAGCTGAAAGGAAGAGTTCACAGGGAGTGGAACAGCACCACTCACTCAGGGGACTGAAACTAAAAATCCACATCCATTATCCAGGCTGTTACACAAATCAGTTGGGATCTTTAGGCAGACAGAGTGTGATCCTGTTGGACAAGGTACTGTTGTATTCCCTGGCTTTGCCTCCAATCAGTCTGGGAGGGATCACGGATTTCCTCCTGTTTTCCTGGGAGCAGATTTCATGGCCCCAAGGGTATGTGATGATATGGACAGAGGGACAAACTGGCCACAAACCCAAGCACAACCTTCCCCCTGTATGTTCCCTGCCATGAAATGGGCTGTCAGGAACTGTTCATGAGCAGCCTGATCTCATGTACAGAACACTGAATAACCATTTCAAAGGTCTGACCAGCAATGGAGGGTATTTCTCGACTGTCCTGCACATCTGAACAGGCAGTTTGCTTCAATTCAGATGTAAAAATTACTACAATTCTTGGAAATCCAGCTGGACTCTCAAAATTCTCAACTAAAGTCTGCAATCTTCAGTGTGAAAAATAAACAGAAACGTGCTTTAACTGGTGCCTCCCATTCACACACACTTCACTGAAACAACCACGATGGACATTTCTTTTCTGATTTTCAACCTTTCTTTCCTCAAGAAGAATATAAAAATCAAAAAAATTTTTAACTGCAAACATTTCCAGTTCTTCAGAATTGCTGCAGTTTGCCTTTAACATGTTAATAACAGCTTAAACAAAATTCTGCTTTTTCTCAAAGGTCCTCTAGCACATGTACATGCTGATAATTAGGTGAGCCACATTTATACTTCTGCCTTTAGTACCTGCTGTGGCTACTGATAACCCCAAATTTGCTAAGGTATTACTGCAAGAAAACCAAAACTGAAGTGAAAGGAACTTGATGCAAATAATACTCTCAGGCCCAGCCTTTACAAGCTTCAAAAAGCTTAATGATTTTCTCAGATGTGCTGTAACAACAAAGAATCTCATGGTTCAGTGTCAAATGTCTGCTAGAAGCCAATGTTCATCACAACTGGAATGACTTGTTCATCATAGATTCCATCAATAATCGTTTCAGTATGTGAACGTGATCAATGTCGCTCTCATCAAGTATAAATCAAGCTGGGTATTTTCTAATGGGACCTTCAGCATTCTCATGGATCCTGCTCAACAGTAAGATTTAATCCATGCACAAGCTCAGGTGACCAGGCATCTTTCTCAAAATGGCAATTATTTACAAATTCAAAACTACAGAAACTTCCTAACGTTGTGGCATAGAAAGTTTAAATGATGCAGCTTTGAATAGTGAAAGACTCAAAGTGACTGTGCAGCACTGGATCACAGAACTGCATTTGGAGCTGCCTGATTTCAAGTCAATTAACATATTTAAATTATTGTATCTGAACAGTTATGTCAGTGGGAAAAACACCATTAGATCTAGAGTACAAAAACCAACATTTATCAGAGATAAAGGGAAATACCAAGTCTATCCATTTCATCTCCTAGGAAAGTGACTCCATTTCTACATGTTAACAGCAGAGTTAAAAGCAGATTCACTTCTTTTTTGGTGTCACTGTCTGAGCAAAGCCAACCAACCCACATGAGAAGTGACACTGCTGCTCATCTCCCTTTTATCAGTTTCTTTTTCCTACCAACTACTTCAAACCATGGTTCTGGGATAAGCTGTCACAGATGCAGACTGACCTGGGTATTTACCATGAAAACTGTTTTCTGGTAAATCACAAAGTATAGTTTTACATGTGAAAAGCCTAAAAGTTCAAACTCTCAAGTTTAAACGTTTAAATTATAAATATGAGGCCATAAAAACTTCTTATTTTTTTGAGTGTATTTGTTTTCAAAGATTCAAGCAATCCTCACTTATAGCTGATCTCTTTAGTGATTCAATAAAGCTAAAATATTACATAATTAAACAAAATATTTCTTGAATAGGATAATTTTAGCAACTAATCTTAAAAACAATCTTAAAGTCTGTTCATGCCTTTAAGGAGTTTTAAATCAAATGCTGTATTTTGGTAATTCCAGAGCAGTTTTAGGCTACAATTGTGCTGCACAGCTTCCCCCACGTTTGGTTCCCTTCCCACTGCTATTTCAGAGGGGAAGTTCTGCCAGCACACAGACCCAGCCGAGGTGTATGGAGTGCAGGATTTCTCCCGAGGAGGGAACACTGGGATCTGGATATCCAGAGGTGTGGAACCTCTCCCCCCTGCCTCACGAACTTGGAGGAACCAAATCCTGCAAAGTCTCCTGAGAAGTTACACCACAGCTTCTGTCCAAGACCAAACAACAACTTTGATTTGTGAACCAGCCCCTTCCAGCAATGACCAGTGAGACTGTCTGAATACCTGAGAGTATTTTCAAACTCTTTCAGATGCATTTCACAAGTTTTTGTGTTTTCCCAGCTCAGCTCAGGTACTGTTAGAGGAGGAAGGGAAGCCTGGTTTGTGTTCAGAGGAGAACAGCAAAAGGAGCAAGTGCACAAGGGTTGCTCAGTTACTTGCCCCTCAACTGACAGATACCCTTCCTTTTATAATAATTTCTGATATAAAAGAAATAGAGTTATATATCGATATATAATTCAGGAGATTTTATATTTTCCAATTAAATGCCTGTCAACCTTTGCTCTTTAAAGGTTATAGAAATTCATGATTTTAGCTTCTCCTCAGAGTTCCTATCTTTAGTCATAAGGTCAATCAAATTCCCCTTTTCAAATGTTACATCTTTAAAGAATATGGTAACCAGAACAAAAACAATATCCTAAGTGAGGTCAGAAGATTTCCTAACCTTTACGTATATTCTTTGTATTTTTATTCCATTACTGGCTCTTGTAGCCCTTCTCCTTCTTCCTCTCCCCATGTCTCCTGTGTTCCTTCAGATATTTTACTGATGTCTCCATAGTTTAAAATCGTAAGTAGATCCAATCCCCTTCGGTTTTTTTGAGGCTGCTACTTTGCTGTAACGACTTGCAGAAGAATTTCCAGGCTCTTTCCTTACCCCATAAATGCTGCTGATGAAATACCACTGTTTGATGGCTCAAAGCTAGTTGACGTGTACTTTTATAAAAGATTACACTAAAACAAACTCAATAAACTTGTGTGAGTTACATTTGCCATTATTTTTGACTTGTATATATCAAATTCAGGTTTTTTTAAGAGCCACATTTATTAAAATACAATCTGAACCACTAAAATTTGACCATTCATTTAAAGAAAGTCAATCAAGAAACCAACTTTAAAAAACCCAAACCACTATTGCTCCAAACAGTCCCTCTTACATCACTGGTGTCTAAATTACTAATCTGGTTAACATATTTTGCTGTCAGGGTTAAGACAAACCATCTGGACTATTTTGCTACAAATTCTTTCTTGGCTAAATGTAGTTTTTATTGTAATTTGCCTCATTTCTTCCTAATATAACAACAGAATGTTGCTGTGTGGATACACTCCAATGACCTGACAGACCTTTCCAGCAACTCCAGAATGTCTCACCACAAACTTCTTCTTGATCTCAACATCACCATTTTCTTATTTATCTTCTTACAAAAATGTGATGCTGGAACCAGCTGCTAAAAAATGCCAATTCCGTCAAAGTCCTGAAACTGGTAACCAATGTTTTCTGAGTTTATTCATTTTAAGAAGCTGGCAGTTGGCTTTTCAGCCACATCAGAAAAACCAGGGACTCTCCAAGTTCTACTTCTCTTACTGTACCTCTCCCAGTGCATCTTCTCTCTGTTACATCAATTCCAAAACTCTCCTACAAACTGCAATCCAGCGACCTCACCATGTAAATCCATGGCTTTCTTGCCATGTTTGACCACACCGAATTCAGTAAAATCACTGCACAGGGAACGTGAGCAGTGCTGAGTGTTTGAGAATTGCTCCCTTCTCCCAGGTATAAGGCAGCCCAGTTAACATCTACTCACACACAGGGTCACGCAAACACAATACAGATGGTCAGACACTGAGACTTGTCCAAAAATAAATGTATCAATAAATCAAACCTTTTTGAATCTCGTGAGTTGCCTGTTTTGCTGTGGTTTTGGATATTTTCCCTTCAGAGGGAAGGAAAAAAAAAAAAAAAAAACCAAAACAAAAAGCAACTCTGCGCTTTCCATTTAAATGTCTGACTACCTAGAGATTGAAATTCACCATTTTCCCCCCTAATTGCTAGGCAAATCAAATCTTCTCCTAAAATGCAAATTCATTCTATAACATAAAAATGAATATGCAGAGGCAGAAAAGTTTACATGTCAAATGGCAATTTTCCTAAATGGCTCACACTTTAACTTGTTTTCTTTTTTCATATCTTAGCCATGACAAAAGATTTAATGGCCACCATTACTCAGATGTTTTGTCAGCATACCATGATGAATGCACTCTTCCTGGGTGTTATTCAGAGTTACCTCACAAGATTTCTCTTCTGTGTTACATTAACAACAGCCTTCATACTTAACAATTTGATCTATCACACATTTGACTAATGTTACCCATTAGAGTTCTGTGCAATGACTCCTTGATTCAGGGAAAGATAGTTATTAAAATTAAATATATCCTTGCCTCTTAAAAATGTATTTTCTTTAATTACTAATATACATTAAATAGGATCAATCCATTAGTGCAGATATCCCATAAGCTGTCCATGAAAGTAAGTGTAAAGAGAATGTATCATCCATTAATTATAACCATTCCACTCGACCTGTGGAGGTGCTGCCACCTCCTCTGGAGCTAAGAAAGGAGACAAGAAGCTGAAAGGAAAGAGGGGGGAAAAGCCAAAATCCTGCTCAGCTCCAGGACACAGTGAGTGCCCAAGGAGGCAGAGAACACTGCAAAGGTTTAGCTCCTTCAGCCTCCCAAATCCAGCCATACAGCATCAATATCCACAGGGTCAGACTGAAGGGACTGCACACCAGGACAGCTCCAAGGCTGAACCCAAATAAATTAAGACCTGAAGGATCAGAGGTGCAAACTCAGGGCAGAACAGCCCAGCACGACACAGGAGCACTGGTGAAAAACACAAAGCTTCACATACCAGACCCCAGAACCTACAACATTTATTTTTAAAATAATAATTTTTGCTTAAAAACTTAAGCTACCAGCAGATATTGGAACATGCTTTAGACACTCATTCAACTAATGATTGACTTTTCAAGTGAACTCCCAGCTGACTGTGGGAAATCAATATGGATTTTTAATGGCACCTATACATCTTGCTGGATTTGACAGAACTTGCAAGCAAATACAAACAATCTTCAGGAAACTATTTTGCTCAATTATAAAGTATATAAAAAAGAGAAATAATGACTATCTAGACACCATCATTATGCACTTCACTCACTTGGAAGCATGAACAATACCAATAAATTACTTGGAATTGTTTTACAGTTTTTGTTTCGTCTCTTAGTTTTAGAGAACTTGGATGATGGATATACAAATAAGCTGTTCATTCTAGCCCAAAAGATTATGGAATGGTTTATTTATAATTCTTTCCAGCAGTGTTTGTGCTCATGAGTTTTTTTTTTTCAAAGGGTCTTCAGAACTTAGTACTTACTAGTTGAATTGATCCTGCATAAAATTGTTTGAAGTAATACATCAAAATTTACAATGTTTCGAAAAAAGCATCTTTCATGCTTTGATATAAGCATCATAAAATCTTTACATGGAATTACTTTGAGCAATGGGTTTTGAGTGGAATTCCCCTTTGCAAACACCTTTAACTGCAGGTAACATCTTACACAGCAAGTAATAAAAAACAAAATGAAAATGTAGTGTTAATATTCCCTAGAAAACCCCTCAATATTTATATTATCTCTAATTCAAGATTATAGCACAGAAGCACTGACCACCACACCTTTGTTTTCTCCTGCCCTGTTCAAAGTGTTTATTTTCCCTTTCTGTCTAACAGGAATTATTTGCACAATTAAAACTCACAGAGACCAGCACAAATTGTTTGCACAAATATCACGAGCCAGAGATGAGGTTTGGCAAATCCAGCTCATTATATCTGCAAAAAATGATGGGTTGTTTTTATATACAGGTGAGGGCATCAGTCATTCCATGCAACTGCAAACAGGGCATAGACACTGTCCTGCTCTCTCATGGAGAAAGGACCAAAGCTGGCAAAATCAGACCTGTTTTAGACCACCACTTCATGAGTGAAATACTTTCAACACGATAAATTAAACATTCCAAGCACTACTGTTATTATCAGATTACAGACAAAACTACATATACCAAATTTTTAGTGTATCTGCCTACAGCACTATCTGTGGTTTGCTCCACTGGAAAGTCTGTACTCCAGTTCTAACAGCCCAGGAATTACTCAGGACTCAAAATTGTGCAGGCAGAGCCCGTTCTTACTGACAATCTTTACAGAGACTTGTGGTAAGACACGAATCCTCTCTGGTCACCATCTGAAAGCAATCAATGGCATGGGACAAAACCCTCACATTTTAGGGGAGAACGAATCCTTTCACCTTTTTCTTCGGAACCACTTTGGAGAGCCGTGCAGCAGAATGTGAGCCATCTCCAAAGGGGGTCAGTTAAGGAATGACATGACAACTGTAGCCGTAGCACAAGAAAAACTCTGCCTTGTATTTTTATTACAAGGGGACAGCCTGAAGAGGGGGGAAAAACCCACTCTCTGCCACACTCCAGTGTATGTGACAAACTGGATTAATTCCCACATGTCAGCATCCATTTCAAACCCCCCCTGGAAGCCAGAAGTCCATTTCCAAAAGGAGACAGCTGTCTGTAGCCACATCCCAGAGAAATCTGCCTGTCACACACCCCTCCCCAAGCCCAGCGACCACAAAAGCCACTTCAGAGAGAGAGAAAAAAAAAAGAAAAAAAATCTGTGTAAAGTTTTGTCAGAAGGAAAAAGGAAAAAAAAGGCCGAGAAAAAATACTTATGAAACACCATTTCTTGCTTTCAGAATTTGCACCAATGTTAGATCATTATTTAGCACAAACAAAAATATTTATCCTGGGGATTGCAAACACATGAATGCATTTAATGATGACTTCCTTTTATAGACCCTGAGCTTATTTCTGGCCTCTATTATTCCTGGTGAAAAATTTGCCTTCTGTGCAGTGAAAAAAGGTGTAACATGCTACCAAATAACCCAATGAAGGCACCTGTTTGTGAGGTTCAGCTCTACAGAGCGCTGCACCCCAAAGCTCTCCAGGGTTTCTGTCCTCCTCTCTCAGGGAAAGGAGTGCAGCTCAAACAAAGGGAAAGGTCAGCAGGGTAAGGAGAGAGGTGTTTTTAGGAGTTCTCATTCCCAACCTCTCCACAAAGATTCCAGAAACAAGGAAGCACTGAACTGTCTACACAGACCAGGGCTGAGAGGAAGAGGATGACGAGTTTCCCCCACACTCCCCAGTGAACGCCAGCATCATCCAGGAGCAAATCAAGGAGCATTTACTATATTGCAATAAAACCAAATGGAGTGGTTCCTGCAACCAAGGATTTCACTGGATTTCTACCCACAGAAGAGCCATGTCCATGAGAGCCTGCACTGCAACTCCTGGCCCGATCCCCAGCTGAATTCCCTGCGCCTGATCCCGAGCTGAATTCCGTGATCCCGATCTGAATTTTCTGTGCCTGATCCCGAGCTGTATTCCCTGATCCCGAGCAGAATTCCCTACCACGGCCTATCAGCCATTCATCTGCCTGCAGTTCATTTAGAACTAAACTTAGCACAGGAAAAGGACACTTCAAAGCAGCCACACAGAGTATTGTGAAACACTCTAAGAGGTTCAGGGCATTCAAGGAAGAATCATTCCAACCTCCTAAAGAGAAACATCACTGACCCAAACGTGCTTTGTGCAGCTGTCACTGGTTCTGTCAACTCTGCGAGCTCAACAAATACAAGAAATTGTATTTATCTCCTCTGCCCGCTTCCCATTTACACAGAGTTCGACAGGCTCGTAATTAACAGCCTCAGAGAGAGTCAGCTCCTGAAACTAAGCAGCAGAAAATGAAGAGAAGTAAGGAGGTTTGTTTGAAAGAGAAATACCTACACAAAGCACAGGCTTACACAGCTTAGGGCAGGCTTGTTGCAATCTAAAAAAAAATACTACAACCATGAAATCTATGATGAGAATGCTCCGTATGAAAACCGCCACAGGATTAAGTTCAAGAGAGGAATTTCTCATGCAAACTTTGCACTCTAATCTGAACTTTTACTGTAAGCATTCATTTTCAGTTCAATTATATTTCAGGGGATATTTAGCCAAATACTCTGGAAAATTTGACTTGCTCTTGTCTACTTTAGGAATTAGAGGGGACCAGGGATCACAGCTGTCTGGAACAAGATTATGTTTGTAAAGTACAAAAATATTAAAGATGGGAATACTTTTAAAACAAACAAACATAAAAATCTCAAAGCAAACACAGATATCTTTCATCTTATTAAGAAAACACATGACTATTTCCTTTTTCATTCTCTACAAAAGAGTCTTACTCAATTGTATTAAAAAACCCTGACAAATTTTGACAGACTTTCCTCTTCCACACGGATTTCTAACCAATTCTCTAAGCATACACTGTGCAGCAAAGAATGTTTGGGGAATAAATGATGCCACAGCAAAATAAAATGCACCAATTCCTGCACAGTGAGTTCTTGAAAGAATTCCAAGATTAAAAGAACATAAAAAATGAATTACCCTTTTTCACCTCTCATGAGAGTAATCCTCCAGGTCAGCCTTGAGGTACATCTGAAACAAATGGTAAACTGTTTGGTTAACAGAAGGATTTTTCAGCAGCCCTTTTTGAAGGAATCATGGGAAAGTTTAGATCTAATCACAGCATAAAGATGAGTTCAAACTAAGGTTGGATCTTTTTTATACATCCTGCCTATGAAACACACTGCATGGAAAATCCAGAGGCTCCAAGGGACCCACTCATACCAGTGACCTACTGTCTCCGCTTTTATTTTTAGCAAGCACTTGGGTTTTCTAAGGAAGATAGGCTGCTTATAATTTTGGATCTCGGATTAGTCCCAGTAAGACAGGAATTGGTGTCTCACTTGCCATCACATCAGTCAATGGGAAGAAAGAAAGAAGCTGCAAGTAACAGAACACAACAGAAGTTTTTATGGTTTCCAGTTTGTGCCGAGGGTTCTGTGCCACCCTGATGCCAGGCAGGACACAGGCAGATGGTGATCCCAAAGCCTGCTGTTACCAGTGCAGCCACAGCCAGCACTGAAAAACACCTCCAAATGCTTCTCATCCTCTCTCCCCTGATGCACAGTTCAGGCTGGAATACACTGCTGGAATACCCAGCGAAAAGCTTTTCCCTGATCTCCTGCAAACACAAGAACTGGGAATTCTCAGCACTTAAGAGCAGAGTTTGGACACAACCACCCCTCCCAACATGCTGCACTCAGCTGGTGTGAAACAAACCCACAAAAAAGTTCCTTTTTCATCCCTTTATTAACACGAGCGATGGGACCCTCGCAGGAGCTGCGGCTGCATCGCTGACAGGAATCATCCCACCTATGCTTAAAACAAAACCAGCCAACTCTCAGCTGCAGAAACAGCATTTGTGTTTCTCCAAAAAGGGATGGCAAGTCTTTAATTATTAAACCAATTGCGTTTAGCAGATGGTCAAAGAAAAGTACTTTTAAAAAGTTGCCCAGAGGGTTATAAAAACGAACAAGCTCCAACAGCTGCCAGCTGGTGCGTGAAATCAATAATGAGAAAACGAGTCCGACTGTATCTTTGTGCTCATTGTCTGGCCCAAGGCAGCCAGGACAAGGGCCCGGGACGTCACAGCCCGGCTGAATGGATTACGTGGATCTAATTAGGGCAAGACAAACATCTGAAGCGGGACTCTAAGGAGGGAGCCCGTGCGGGATGCAGCAGGCAGGGCCGGCCCGCTGCCACACGGACCCCGCCAGCTCCAGGGCCCACGGGTTCCTTCTTGGAAAAGCCAAAATGCAGCACGAGCACCAAAGGCAACTTAGCAAACATATGGAACGTTTCACTGATTTTCTACAGTTGATGCACAGCCTAAAAATTCATGAAAATGCGCAAAATTACTGAACTAAAATGTAATGCTTTTCTGTATTTAAGCACTGTAAAGTGTGGTAAGGATATAAATTCACGTTACGTCTCAGCCTCCCAAGAGCAGCAACCTGGTTATCGCTGCTTTTTGTTCTCCAAACTATGCCCAGATTAGAGTTTTTTAAACCATGGGCCTCTCATCAACCTTAAAACAGTATTAAATTTCTACAATAACAACATGACAAAACTTCAAGCCAAAATGCAGAAGAAAAGTAAACATTACTAAAGAGGTAAAAATCAAATCAATTTTACAAAGCAATTCTGTTTTATTTAAATAATTTTAACATATGAAAACTTACCATAGGGACCTGACTACCTGGCACATAAAAACAACAGATAGTTTTTCTGGAAGATTATTTATTGACTTAATGCCTTATTCCATAGCCAAAATCTTCCCCTAAATTAGCAGAAACCATCAGTTTAGTTCAGCAAGCATTAGGGGGTTTGTTTGGAGGGGGTAAGGAGGGGTTGTAGTGGGGTTTGGTATTTTTTAAGGTTCACCCTGGAGAATGATGGGTTATTTGATGAAGAAGGGGGTGGGAGAGGGAAGCAGTCACATGAAGAACTGAGAAAAGCACATTAAGTAAAATTTCAGCTGCAATAGTAATGTGCTCAAAAAAGAGAAGCACCTCACAGATAAAGACAGAAGTGTATCGAATCCCAGGATCTTCCTGACTTGTCACTGTGGTTTTTCCAGTGAAGGTCCATTGATAAACAGACAGGAAAGCAGATTAAGATAGGCAGAATAAATTATTAATTGCTGCTCAAGACAGCCAAGATAACTCAACACAAAAGCATTCCAAATGTTATTTTTAGCATATAAATAGTACACTGTGTTTTAACTTACATCAGCTGTTTTCTTTATCAGATTTTTATCTGAAGATGGGAACAGCACACGTCCCTTCAGCTCCCATCAGCTGCTACACTTGGTAGGATTTTATGTTTGGGAGAAAACAGCTCTGAGCTAGAACTCCATCAGCTGGTTTTGTAGTTACTCTGGACAGGACATATTGAAAACTTTTCTTATGCACACAAAACCCCTGGTCCCTATTAATGCATGGAAGTGACACTTCCTGGGGACATCAGGACACGGACCACGCAATCAGCAGTGGTTTATGCACTGCAATCTGCTTTTTGCAAATAAAAATCTGGTTTTATTCCCACTCCCATGACAGCCACAAGTCAGCCACACTGTGTGCAGGGTGCTAGTGCTGGTCTGCATGCAGTGAGCAAGTACGACGCACAATTACATCCATTCTGGCACACATTTGATGAAGAGTAGAGAGACGGATCTTGGATGTGCTGGAACTGGATTTTCACTGCCATCACAGTTTGCTTCCATTTTCTTTTAAAAAAAAAACAGTATTTGTAAACAAGGTTTATTTTCAGACACTCAATTTACCTTCTGTTATCACATAAATTCTGTATCAATAAAGTGCCACCATCATTTTTCTTTTCTGCTGCTCAGCAAGGCTTACTTTCAATCACACAATATATGAACTGTAGATTGCTAGCAGTGAGCATTAATTTTGTCTATTCATTTATTTAGGAATCCTGAAGTAGACTCCTGAAACATTGCTTACAGCAGAACTGTAAACTAAAAGGCACTGGAATAATAAAGATAAGGCTGTCCCATTTAGAAAGGGAAATTTCTACATTCTTGGGTAAACAGAGAGCTCTCATAAATCGAGCAATGCCTTTTAGTGCTGTCAGTGTGACTTGAGTCTGGATGGCCCATTGTGTTCCCTAAGAAACTTACTTAAAATATTTACTGTAGAATTGTTTTTAGCGAGAATAATGAATAAATTTAACTCTTTTTAACAAAATATTTTGTTAAAAGTATGCTTTTCATAAAGTTCCTTTCAATATCTGAATAAACACATCACTTTTAAGAATCGTGGTTTCCAGGCTCCGTATTTGCACGTGTGCACAGACATTACAAAGACACACAGATGTGGGTCTTGTTTGTAACCTAAAACTATGAATTTTATAGGAATCACTTCATTTTAATCAAATTCTGCAACCCGTAAATCCCCATCCTCTTGTAATGACAGTCACACAATGCCTTTGGTGAGCCCAATTAAGTGCATCAGTCCTGGTTCAAAACCTCCATGAAAAAAAAATGAAGTAGCTGTGCTCAGTCTTTACTTGCATATCGAAAAAATTACTCATTTGACACTCAGATTATTTACTGGAAGATCAAGGGAAAGAGCAGGAAATATGAAAAGGGGGGGAAGATTTTGATAAAAGCAACAGCAAAGAACATGAGACCATTTCAGTCAGTGTTAGCTGTGTAACTTTAAAATGAAAATGAACCATCTGGCAGAGGTCTGGTGTCCAGTGAAAAACCATCAGAGGTTGTCAGTCCAGCCCAGAGTGGACAGACCAACCCCCAGGAGTCCTCCAGCCATGACCAGCAGAGCTTGGCAGACCCACCAGAGATCAGGCATTGCAGAGGCAGAAGAGAAAAAATTCACTTTTACCCTCGGAATGGCTCATGGTGTGCCTGGAGCATGGATCCTTAGTGGAAAAGCCAGTTAAGAGTTAGTTATGGCACAATGTGTTACAATTGTCAGAGGGTGATGGTGAAAGGACACTGACGTATGGTCATTTTTTAAATTCTATTTCACATTCACATAAAAGAATCTTGCTCTGTAATGAATAAAACAACTCTTCTGCACTGCAATTATAAAAATACAAACAGCCTGGCATGAGCACAATGACCTGGATCACCTTCAGTCCAAACAGCAGCCACCCTCTGCGTCATTTCTCCAAGATAAATGCAGGCAATTACAGAAATACACGGTGAGTACCAGCCAAAATCCAGACAAAAACCACCACAAAATACAGCTAAAAAGTCAGGAATGTTTATCAAATAACCCAAAATTTTTCCAAAGCTACAATTACGAACTATTTATCCTAGAAGCACTGTCATTTACGAGATTCAGGGATTATCTGCACCCAAATCAAACACATCAAAGTGCAGCTGAAGTACCTGAATAACCTCAACCTTGCCCCACCTGAAGGACTCAGACCTAAGGACCCTCAGGACATTGCAGGCAATCGTGCACTTGGCAGATGCAATGAATTTTAGATTATAAAAGTATAAAAGAAACTTCTGAAACTTAATTATGCTCTCTCACAGAGAAAGTCCTGAAGTCCATCGTGGCACACCCAAAACCTTGCCTTTACCATCCTAACTTGGCCAAACCTCTTCAAGGAGTTCAAAAATGCTCAAAAGCTCAGGAGGTGGGAAACTGAGGTGGGTTTTTAAAAATCACCTGCTGTTGGATTTTCTTTACAAAGACAAGACTGAATACTGTCACATAAATACTGTCTCTGGTTTCAGTGGGAGTAGATGGGTTTTCCTTGGAAAATCCAAGGCTCTCTGGGGTGATTTCTGACTCAATTTTGTACCAACAAGCAAAGATCACAGTCAAAAATTACACCTCTGCTCCTCCAAGTTCTCCATGGTTCCACTTCAAAAAAAACCAACTCATTAGCATCAATGGTTATTTTTTAAAGATTACGTTTCTTTCAATCAGTGAATTTCCAAAAGGTATTACTGCCTGGGAGAAAGTGCAGAGCAAAGATAATGTTATTTTGTTCTTCAGGAAGGAGTTTCAAAGAAGGCAGGAGCGAAAACCAGGAAGGACAAGAAGAGTAACAAAAATACTGGTAACAATCAGCCCTGTGTTACTGATCCCCCTTGGACACTGTGGTGCAGGAGCCAGGGACAGCAACCCCAGGTTTGGGTTTAACCACTGGTGATTTACTCTGTAACTCCAAACCTTTCTAAAACGGGGGGTTCCTGCAGCTCTCACAAGAGGCAATTTGCCTGAGGTTTCACACAAGACCTTTCAAGCTGATTTACATGTAGTATTAGTTCATAATATTAGAACTCGAGTCTTCAGCTTGCTTTGAAGGTTTTTCTATCACAAGGACGTGCAGAGCACAGCTCTGCTGAGAACTGGCTTCTTGGGCTGTTCATGCAAAGTTATGACACTCACAGCACTGAATGCAGGTCCATGCTCCTTGATGAATTCCATGATCAATCAGTGCACTTGGAAATACACGTAAAATTCCATCTGAAGGTTTCTACAGCTTGAAGTGGGGATCTACTGTCCTTGCTGAAGCACTGAGATCTCCACTACCTCTTCTCCCTATCCAGCTATTTCAAGCGTTTCCAAACTTTGGGATATCTCTTTCATACTGATGCTCTACACATATATTCACATTATTTATATTTGTTTACAGTTTAATAATTTCTAATCTGTTAATTATCTAACAGAATCCAACATGTAAATGTATGGAGCTGCTTCCATTAATGAGATGAGAAATCTTTTGTAATAGTAGCTCTTCAGGGAGAACAACAGACAGAAAGACCAAACTAATTCCTTTAACATGGCATTGGCCATCTCCCTCTTCTCTCACCTTTTTCAAAAATACAGGTCAGACATCAGTCTGCACCTATATTTAAACTGCTTCAATTCCCAGTTAAATAATATAAAAACAGATGAAAGATCTATCCCTGTCTTGGACTGTTTGCAAAATTGGACACTAATGAGACTCAATTCCCTTGATAAAATTCTGTCCACCCAAAATATTCTTGCCTGCAATGAGAATTTTTGGTACTGAGGGCTAAATCAAATGGAGTAGGAGTTTCCTACAGGTAGCAATCCAGACTGCTGCAAATATTAAGAAACCACTTGTGGACTTCTGGCTGCATCTCACTTTCTGATTTATCGTATGCCCTATTACAAGGTAATTCACCCAGTAACACTCAAGACCTTTCACCCTGCTACTACCAGAGCTCTAAGAATACACACTTAAACAATAAGTGTGATACTAATCCTGGCTACTCCTACAGAGGAGAGCTGCTTCCTCTGTACTTCCAGATCCATTAAACTGAGGGGAGGCAGCCAAGAATCCCTCTGAACCCGCAGATCTCCCGTGTAGCACCGAGCTATAAATATTTTCCACGCTCAGGGTTCAAGCAGAAGCAGCCCATAACAAAAAGCTGCATTCCCGACTGCATCCTAATGGGATCTCCCAACTCCGGAGCTGCTGCTGGGCTATCAGCACATGAAAGTCCCGGAACAAGAACTGAAACAACACGATGGGTTCCCATTGTCCTTGAAACCTGCCTCCTCCTCCGTCCCCTTTGTGAGCAGGGCGCTCACACAGCCCCGATCCATCCACGCCTGCATTCACAGCTCACCAATACTCATATGCAGCAAGGTCAGAATTTTTTTTTTTAACATTCTTTGATTAATGCTGAGAGCTGCAGCATGTTTAGACAGGGTCGTGACCCCAGGCATCCATTTAATCAAATTTCTCTGCTGCTTGTCCCAGTGGAGCCATCGCAACAAGAAACTCTCTCAATGAAAAAAAAAAAGGAAAAGAGAAAGAAAAGGAAAAAAATGCACACTTCACATCTCACATTGTTTACATGCTGTTAAGTAATTATTTCACTCTTCGACCCCCACTGGCCATCAACAGACAAGTCACCTCCTTGGAGATTCTGAAAAGCTTATTCAGCTGTATATAATTCATTTTGTCTCTTTCCTTCATTGTGAAGCTAACTGCTTAGCTTAAAGACTTCTTTGTGAATACTTAAGTACATGGTGTCCATGCTAATGATCTCACTAATTATAAGCGTATTTATCATATACAAAGTGTTCCCAGCTCTTCTTTCCCAAAGCCATCCTACTCCAGCTCTACCATCCAGCAGTTTCTCACCACGTATTTACCCAAACACTCACATGTGCACACTGCATTCCCGGGAATTCTGTCATTACCTGAGTGACCTAGCAAGTTGCTCAATATTTGCTCAGGAGTTTTCAATAACACTCTGATCTTTTATGCAGCTCTTCTCCAGGGCAAAGTGCAGAAATGAGCCAGGCAGGTAATAAAGAATTACAGTTTGCCTTTATCTAATAGCTCCATCAGTCAGAGTAATAGAGTTGGATAAAATGGTAACCTATTCACCCAGTTCTTCTTAATTGCTACCCTAGGATGCAAAAAGTAGGGGCAAGAAAAAAGTTTATTTCCAATTGCAGTTCAGAAATTAGAGGTGAATGACTTGAAAGCATGTAATACCCTCCTCTCCGAACTCAGATGGAAACTGACTGGAGACAGCATTGCAACCACAAAACCAGATGTCGGGGTGGGGAAGGGAAGGGGGGGAGCAGTGTGGATTTGGGGGAACAAAAGGATTTATTTTACATTCTGGTTTCTTTTTTTTCTATGTGTCTTCTTCCTTCTAAAAAGAATATTGCCATTAGCTGACAGAGTTATGAGAAAGATGGTGACACCATGTGCAGAGCATCCTGCTGAGGAGTTCTACAGCCTCAGTGCACTTCAAGGACCAGACTTTCACACTCTCATCAAAACTTGTCCATTAAATAAAGGACTACCTGGATCAAACAGGAGAGGGAGAAAGGAAGAAAGCAAAGTAAAAGGGGATCCTGGAAGATTAGGATCAGTTAGAAAGGAATATAAGTAACAAGGATAAAATTAGACAAAAGTAAACCACTGGATATACAGTAACAACTGAAATTTCACCTCATCTAAAGCTGACTCCTGCGCACAGCATAGAAACAGCCGGTTTTTGACAAAAAGGTCCCTTCAGACAGAAATAAATCTCAGCAGATCCAACACTTCTTCACTTGCAAATCTCTACTGAAACTTCTATGTACACATTTGTAAATATGACTGCATTGTTCCATTTCTTTTCAACCCAAACTGCCTTTCAAGAAAAGGACCTTTCACATTTAACTTTTGTGGGAACAGGAAATTGTCAATGATACAGAGTAAATTTAGGAACAGGGGTTAACTAAAAATAAAAAAAAACCCCTTCCCCTTAATCTCACGAATTACCCACTGCTACAGAGAAACATTTTCAACTGTATTAATTATTTGATATTCATCACTATCTCCAGAGAATAGCTGACATGGACATGAACAGTAAAATAATTGCACTAAACAAACTCTACCTGAATTGTTGAAATAAATGACTCATGCGGATTATTAAATTAATGAAATATTAGTTGTGACTTTTTTTCTTTGCATTCTGTAATTTGTTGAGCTAAATATTATTGAATTTATCAGCTGGAATAGTACTTAAAACCCATGTAACTACTAAACATTAAATTATTTTGTTTCTATGATGTTATCTAATTCAAAAATCGTTTTCAATAATATTTAAAAAAAAAGAAAAAAACTAAAATTTTGTGTCAAGAGCAGAATTTGTTTCCACACAGACTACACATTCATTGCACAGTTTCTCTGCTAGCACTTCTTGCCCAACAGCAGTGTTGGTGTAACAGATGTGATAATGATGTTATTACAACCCTGTTCTCAACTGCTTTTACAGAGACAACAATATTAAAGTCAGTATTTTGCATTCCCACAAATTACTAAAGATTTAAAATGAAGTTTTCCACATCTGGCATCCACCTTCATCTTAAGTTTGTGATGGAAATAGAGGAAAACAGGTTGCTGCTCCTTTGTTAATAAAATACCAGTCTTTTATTGCAAAACTTTAGCACCTCCACACACTGAAGTATGGGTAAGACTCTTCAGGAAACTCATTCTGTAGTCATGAAAGTATGTCCACTCCTCCTGGTCATAAACAAATTCTTTAAGCCTTTGAGTAAATCTGATGTAGTAAATGTAAATTATGCAGTATCTAAATTATCAAGATTTTCTATATTATAGAAATCCCTTTGCATTTTCCTTGTTAGGTTAAAGAATTTTAAATAACATTAAAAAAAACCCAACTCAAATTACAGCTTTTTTTTGAGCGAGTCCTGTAAAATAACCAGCCTGGAGTACAGGAGCAGACAATGCTGGCAGTAGCATCACTTCCTTCCAAGGATGTTCCAAAGGAACTCAAATCCAAGGAAAAAAGAAGTAGTATCTAGGATTTCTCTTAGGGTAACTGTGCCTCACTGCGACTGTACCCTAAACTTTTACTTATGGTTCACTATTAGAACTGATGATGCTGTGTTGGGGAAGAAATCAAATCTGGGTAAGAAGCCAAAGCAAGAAGGGAGGGTGGAATTGAAACAAGAATTAAATTAATCAAAGAACAACCATAAGTCATAAAAACTGGTGGTGTTTTCACACTCTGCTGGAAAAAGAAAATAAAACAAGGGAAGAGGCTGGAGATAAAAATTTCACAGAGTTCAATCCACACGAAAAAGCAGAAACCGGAACTCAGAACGCTTGAAATGGAATCCTGCACGTGAGGACAATGCTCTGGGCAGTATTTGGGAGGAGAGGAGAGGCCTCACCCTGCACATCCCTGCCAGCTGCTGCAGAGCCAGCCTGGAACCAGGGCCAAAATCCCGAGTGAGCCAGAGCTCAGGGGTGAACCTGAACCCTTCCCAAGGCCACGGGAGCAGGAGCACCAGAGGACCAAGAGCACTTGTCCCCACGGCACAGGTAGGGGACATTTATTCATTTTAAGCTGACAGAACTGTCAGAATCAGGGCAGGAAAAGCTGCATTAGCGTGAGACGGAAACCTCCTGTTGATAGAGAAATGGGTGAAACTCTGTGCTGACCCACTACCTTTGTACTTCGTGAAGGTTTATGTAAACTGCATGTACCGGTGAATACCAGAATGGACAATTTCTGATTTCCATCAGTGCCATGGCAATTCAGCAACAAAAGAAGCGCAGTGGTATCTTGATCCCATCCTCTTTCCTTGGTCCAGGTCCACACACAATTTACCTCACTCTAAGGCAAAGCTTTAAAGAAAATCAGAAGAAAAAAAATGCCATGAAATTCCCTATTTGCAGAAGAAAATGAACGTTCTTTGTCTGTTGGGACAGTTTAAGGGCTTCTGTCTAATTCAGGTTTTCATTCATTATTATACCTGATAACAGACATCTATTTTTGGGGGGGGGGATATGGCTAAAAAACTACTTCTAATATTTACTTACAGTTGAGTGTGAAATTCTTCAAGTTCACTATTTATTTTTTTAATCTATAAATGTAAAAACCAACTGATGCCTCCAAGTCTCATTTCCAGCAGTTACTTTAACTGCCCAGGCTTTCAGAAATTTCAGGAGCCACTGCATGCCTGGACTGAACTGGGAAAATTCAATACCGTACAAGATATGCAGATAAAATATGAATTCCAACCATGTAACAAAAATGCCGTTGACAACATGTATATTATGCAATTATGACTGTCATTTTATTACTGTTATTAATTTATTAGTATAATTGCAATTTTTTTCAATGTCATAATGTGATAATAAAGGACTTGTCATTACTACGTTAACCTCGGAACATCTCTGACCTCAGGGGAGGTAGCTGTACGCTTTCAGTCCAAAATGAGCTGTCAGTTACCACAACGAGATTTTGATGACTACATTATCTTGTAATTAAATGTCTCAACAAACTTCTCCTTTTGATTGACAGGTAGTTAAGACTATCTTTGACCACAGGGCAGTTTCTTTATTTTTCAAGAATAATTTTTCAGCAGTGAAGAAGAAAGACAAGAGTTTAAAAATTAAAGTGTTTTGAACTATATATTAATCTATATTTGGTACTTATAAGACAGTGAAAATTCCACAAAATTGCATTATCCTCTGCCCAAGCTATGGCATTTCAGTGACAACTTTGATTGATTGAAGGAGTTTATGCTCTTCTTTATTAGCATTTAGGTCTTTAAAGAAATAAATTCTTTAGATTTACATTTTCTCCTCTTTCACACTCATTTTTAATTTTAAGACAGTAACAATGCTTAGAGTCAATATTGATACCTACGAGGAGATCCCATCAGTAGAATGTTGTAGGAGATGCTCATAAAGGTTGATTTCTGATGATTTGGACCACCTGGAAGACCCACAGAACTCAACAGAAATTCAGTTCATAATGGGTTTAAAAGAACAAGCAACATAAATTACCCTCTACCAGAACATCCATCCTCTATAACAGGGTTTTTTGCCACAGCAGATCCTCAGTGGAACTGAAGCTGGAGGAGCATCAGTGCCAAAAAGATCCCCAAAAGATCCCAAGATGAGAAGCGAGACACGACACAGAGCAGCAACCCTGGTGTCCTCCCCCAAGAGAAGCTTCTTCTGAAGGAGGGAGGGTGGGACCACCTTTCACTGACAATCCCCCATGAAAGGATGCACCTGTACCTTGTGAGGAACATCCCACTGTCACCTGCCATGGAATTGTGCATCCAAACTGGTCCCTTCTGCCCTGGCAGCCTTTGCTGCAGCTCAGGAGGACAAAGGAAGCAAAGTGAGCATTAGAGGTGCCCAGATCAATTTCTCCTCCCTTCGAAGGGGATACCATCCCCAACCAGTCTAAGTTCAACATCAACAAAGGATGAACGACATCCTTCCCAAACAAATTCTGACATCAAACACATCCTACATCAAATACAATCTCAATAAAACGTGGTGAAGTCCTTTGAAATGCAGAAACCTGTACCAATAGTGAATTCTGATGGTAATAAAACAAAGCAAGGGCTTTCCACAGCAACGCAAAGGTCACACAGGTTGGGTACACCTGAGGCACGTCTTCAGCACAGCTGGGAGTGACAAAATTCCTTTCCCATTTGTGCTGCAATTAATATCAAATTATTTCCTGGGCCACAGCAGCAATTACTCGCACGTCATTGTCACTTAAACTGTCAGGCCTGTGGTTTAACCTTCCAGGAAGAATCCAGTGAGTCACAAGTTGACACAACAACACACAGGCATAAGCACAAGGAGAAGGTTGCCCTTATCTGCTGATGCACTCTCTAGTTTCAGTATTTCCCCATTTCCCCCACGACAGCACTGTTGAAATCCAAATCTTATCGAAGGCTTACATTACCAATGTGCAGTTTTTTCATAGATTTCACACAGTGCAGTGTTCTCCAAGAGTTCTCAACTGCCAGAGTCACATACATGTATGGGGGAACCAGCTTTCATTTGAAGAAAAAGAAAAAGCAGAAGGCTGAAAGCAAATAAAATCCTAATTTTTACGAAATTTATGCATTTTTTAGAACTGTGTTAATTTATTTGCTGATACCCAATTTTTTTTCACCTTCATTTCTCTCACATTTCCTCATTTTAGCAACACATCTTCCTGCAGACTTGTTGGACCCCAAGAGTTTTATTCAGATATTGAGGGCATTTAATAAACAGCACAGGGAGAAGTTGGGATGAAAATGTGAAATGGCAAAAATGTTGCCCAGCATGTTACAGTCATTTATGTGGAATAAACTGCTCAGGTTTAATACTGTGCACGTAATTTCTCTGAACTGTTCAAGATAATGACAACGGCTACACTTAACTGTATTTTGGGTTGAATTTCAGTTGCTATCAGGACAACTGGATTTCTTGAAATGTATTTCATACTTCTAAATTTATATTTAAAGTGATTTACTCTACAAATACCTGTTCTTGCAGAAATGACAATAAAAGCTATGTTTGCACAAGGGAAACTGTTACTTATCAAACACGGTGGTTGCAAATTTTTTTGCTATTAATTACTACTTCCTACGAAAATCAGACACCAAACAAGTTGTGGGGCTGTCCAGCACCACAGACATTATATTGCTTAATGTTTTCCCTAATTCTGGCCACAGGACTTAGTTGAGTCAGTCTATACTTGGTCGTACATTTACACTACTGATAAATAGATTGGCTCTTTCATTTGTAGAAAGAAACAAAGCTTGTTATCAAAATTATAGTAAAAAGATCCCAATAATTTTCTTTTGTGTATTAAAAATTGTAACATATACACATACACATAAATATAGCTATATTTTAAAAATAAAACTATTTATTCTAGACCAGCTACAGGTCAAGAACCTTTATCTGAACCTCCTGATACAGGGTATATCAAATGAGCAGACAACCTGTGAGGACAATGCAAACTTCAGAAGTCACTGTAAAATAATCTTTTGAAAGGCAGTGTTTTAATTTACATTTTATGTAAGAATGCTTCACTCTATACATATTCTACTGATCAAACTGAAATTAAAAATATTGAAAGTATCTAGGATGATGCACCTTAAACAATGCCCTAAAATGATGTTTTTAAGAGTATTTGATTTTGCAAAAGATATTTTAAGGTAACATTAAATAAAAATATATTTTGAAGCCCCTTAAACTTGCAGAGGATGCTGCAGAGCTTGCTTATATAGAAAGCTAAGATGTAAAATACAGAGCTAGGACACAAGATTTTTTATTCTGCCCCCCTGGTGATCTCGAGCTGACCCCTGCAGACCATAATCTCTGGAATACTGAGGGAATATCTGCAAACCCAAATACCTCAGTTAGTCCCCCCTGCCCTCCTGAGCAGGTTGGAAGTGCTCTGGAAGAGGATTACTTCCAGCCTGCAAAATTTTTTCGGAAGGAGAGGATTCAGCGCTGCTTACAGGGAGGGATGGTTGTGTCGTGTCCAGAGAGGAACAGTGTGCCAGGGAAATTCTCCTTGGAATTCTGTCACTGCAGCCCCATGGACACCCTCACTGCTGCTGCCAGAGACTGCTACCAATTAGCTCAAAGTTGGTGAAAATTATTTTATTCTAACAGTGTCTCAATGGAGGGGTGTGCCAGGGGCAGGATTTCCATTGAGGAAAAAGTGGGAGTTCAGCTCCCCACTCCAGCTCTGACACACCAAATTCAGGCATTTGGGTTTTTACAAATTTCCACAGGTCTGGGAGCAGCATTTCCTCTCAGTTCCTCCAGACTGTGTCAGTCAACAGGCACAACACCATGAATTGCCTCTGTCTAGAATATGTTTCCTTCATTTAGGAAAGTGCAGTAATTCATCAGTGATTTAACCTATAGACATTTGAAGGTTGGAGAGCACCTCAGAGGGGCTGTTGACCTTCAGCAACTGAAAGAATTGAAGCTCCAGCCTCAGTCAATATATATTTATCTTTCTGTTGGGACTATTACAACTGTTCAAGTAATGCTGACCTTGAAACTTCTGCACACGATGCACCAGAATAATGATCCCTGAAGGAAGAGCATAAAAATACCTAAATAGGATATCTAAATCCAAAATGCACATAAAGATAAAAGGAAGCATTTCAAAATGTGAAGTTGCTTAAGATAAGGTAATACTGAAGCTCCTATTAATTGTAATTTGAATAACATTGCTAAATAACATAATTACACATTTCTCAATATTTTAATGATAGGATATAATTTATGTCAAAGACCTTGTTTGTTTCCTTGTGAAATCTTTGCCTATTTGTAATTAACTTAATGTCTGACTGATAGCCTCATAAATTGAAATATTGAAACCATCTCCATCTTCAACTTGCTCTGCACAACAGCAAGAGCACAAAGTCTTAACCCTGGGCCTTGGGCTTTTGCAGCTTTGCTGCAGATAGAAAATTACAGGAAATAAAATGATTGGTTTCATGTAGTGTTCCAGTTACTTGTGTCCTCACATTTCACACAGAATTTTCTCTCAAATTTGAGATTCAAACAGCAGCCAGGACCAATTACATTAATCAAAAATATCATGGTACTACAGATACTGATAAAATGAACCCTCTCGGGGCCTCTATTTTTCCAACACCTAATACTTGACTGGGGCAGTTGCAAAGTCTCTCCAAGCAAATTTTTGGAGGTAATTTCTCTGAGAAAACCAAGAGGTGGCTGGAGCAAAGATGAGAATCATCAGAAGGAGGCTTTGAGCACAGAATACACTGACAGTTTCACATCCAGCCTTAAAACCACCATACTCCATATGTAAAATTATATGAAAAAATTCCCAAAAGAAAAGTACACCGAAAGTCTTTAAAGTTGGCTGTTCTGACTTCTCTTCAGGACATTCCAAAACCAACACAAAAATCTTCAAATTCAACCTGCAGCTACACACTGCATCAATGATCCACCTGAGCTAATTACAGACTTCAATTGAAAGAATTACCATTTAAAAACTCACGGTAAGGACAGTCTGTTAGATTTTATATCCACTACTCATCACTCAGGATCCTCCATTCTCTTTTGTGGAGAGTCCAGGGCATTACCACAATGCTGATCAGTGGCATCAGTGTACAAAAATACCCAAAACCACTGGTACCTAGGAATAGTTTGTTTTCTTCCTCCCTTTGGATTGTTCCTCTCTTTTCAGAAGACTCAATAACTACTTGAAGAAGACCATCTCACTTGCACACGTGGTTAACAAGGAGTAACTTATTTTCAAGTGCAAATGTGACCTGAGTCAGCTACCAAATGCATAAAATAAACACGTCCACATCTTACAAATTATTTTCCAACCTCACCACAGATTTCATAACTGTCAGCTTTCTGGCTGTCTGGAATTTTCTATTTTCTAAAAGCCTGAATCAACAGAATCAGCACTATTCTTTCTAACTGACCTGATAAGCTCTTGCTGGAGAGGGAGAAGGAAACTCAGGCTCCAACTCCTCCAATTCAGAGCCTGGGGTATTTTTTAAATATGTTCCTAGCACTTGCAGCTGCCAGGATGCAGAGTGGGTTAAAAAAGGGCTGTAAAATAGCAGTAGAGTCTTTTTGTAGCTACATCCAACTTGTGAAAAATATTTTTGCTTGAGTTAAAATGCGAAGCACAAGCAGGGAGCTGTTCTGTAACTGAAGATCACCCACCAAAACCCCATTTGAACACTCAGGTAGGATGAACACAGACACCACCGACACAGAGAGCATCTAATGGCAATTCCACAAGAGCTTTTCTGTTCAGTGCATTTTATTTGGGCTCAGGAGAGCCAGTACCATTTTATTTTGCATGGTATCATCCCAGATGCTGTTGTGTCTTGGATTTATTTATGCATTTCCCACTGGGATACAGGAGTTTGCATGAAAATCTGATCCCTCAAGCAGGTATTACTTTTCCTACTGCAGCCAATAAAGAGCTACCTTAGAAGAGGAGAAAAAGTTAAAAACTGCACCTACACAATGCAGTTCAGTGTGATACATGGAGTTTTATCTCATCCATATACTGCATAATAAAATTTACTGTTATATTAACTCTCTTCTGTGATGTCCACTGGATAAAGGCTGCAACAGACGTGCGTTTTTTTATAAAGGAATCTGCTGGGTTTGGCAAAATGAGGCTCAGATGGGGATACAAGAACTTCAGCTCTTGGTGCCCAATTCAGTATCAAACCTGTCAGTGCATGAGGCACTCCTGCCCGAGCACTGCTTGGTAAAATGAAGCCAGAGAGCTTTGGACACCTTCTGCCCAACAGCATCATCATAAATTCTGCCTCCAGGACACCACTCAGCTCTGAAATCCAGGAAAGGCGAGCAGTGCTGCAGGGACGGATAATCCTCCTGGATAGCCTGGGGAGAGCTGCCTCAGAGCCCCTGTTCCCTGGCACAGAGTCCCTGCAGGACTGACTCTGCAGGATGCCAGGGACATCAGCAGGGCTGGGAGCACAGGGACACCAACCCTGACAGGGTCTGTCCTGCCGCTCCCAAACCCACACCAAACCAAATAGGGTCTGTCCTGCTGCTCCCAAATCCACACCAAACCCGACAGGGACTGTCCTGCTGCTCCCAAACCCACACCAAACCCGACAGGGACTGTCCTGCTGCTCCCAAATCCACACCAAACCCGACAGGGTCTGTCCTGCTGCTCCCAAACCCACACCAAACCCGACAGGGACTGTCCTGCTGCTCCCAAACCCACACCAAACCCGACAGGGTCTGTCCTGCTGCTCCCAAACCCACACCAAACCCGACAGGGTCTGTCCTGCTGCTCCCAAACCCACACCAAACCTGACAGGGACTGTCCTGCTGCTCCCAAACCCACACCAAACCCGACAGGGACTGTCCTGCTGCTCCCAAATCCACACCAGGAGCAGCAGAGCTCTGTGGAGAAACCAGGGGAAAGCTCACACACCACTGCAAGCATCACACCATTAATGACAAATGAAACTTTTTCTTCCTGGTAAGGAACCACTACTGCCCAACCCGTGCAAATAATATCTGTCTTCTCTGAAGAGACAAACGTAATTCCTTCAAAATTTTCCTCATAAATATCAAATTAACTTCTGCTAATTCACCCAGCACAGTCTCAAAAGACTAGTGTTGGTTAAGCCAGGACATAAATACTAATTTTTTCCCAAGTGTGGTCTAATTATTGTATATTTTATACATAAGGAAGGTCTCTTAAAACTGTGAACAATGCCCTTATTTCATTTAGGCTGCAGAATATCTCAGCTTTGCCCTGTACTGTTTTAGCTTGGGGAGCAGCAGAAGATAATAAAGTTTAATGGGCACTGCTACTTAATTGTTCAAAATTCAAGGTCTCTGGGACATCAGGGGGCAAGACAAAAACCAGGTGATTGAAAAAAACAAGTACATAAACAATTTATTGTAACTGCATTTCCTTCGTTACATATTATATTAAAACCTGATGCAAAACGTTGAGTCAGAAGCACTAACTATAACCAAAAGATTCCTTATATTCAACATAACGTATTTTAATAGTGTTCACAGAACGCCCCAGCCCTGTTCATTTGATAATGTTATTCTCCCCTATATATTTTAGGCTAGTGGTGCAGCAAATTGGGATAGGTGGGATAGGAATTACACCATTTTAATTTCTCGAGGATAACAATTAAAGCTCTGCCAGCCTATGTACTATGTTACACTAAATTTATGAACAAAGGTGACGCTGAAGATTAATCAGTACATACAGGCCTGTCAAATTCCTCTAACTCCACAACATGAATTTATTATGCAAAAACAGCTACAATAGGTGAAATTTACTGGCTTAGACACAGAATGTTCCTTACTCAGCAAGTCTTCACCAGTACTCAGAGATGTTTCTTTTACCAAACAACGAAGCAAGACAGAATCTGAGCCAGCACAGACCTGTTACGATTTATACACAAGAATTACTTTCAGGATGGTCGCTAAGGAATCCACGAGTTCTGATGGGGTCTAGAACCAACTGTGGATGGAGGTGCCACTCCCAGTCTGTCCCCGTCCCTGGGCTGGTTCCCAAGGACAGCCCGCCCTCCCTCCCTCCCTTCCAGGCTGTATAGAACACTCCCTGAAATCAGTTCTCCTGCAGCTCAAGTTCAACACACATGGTTTCCCTAAACACACTACGTGGAACTCAGAAATCCATGGGAAAGTCCGAAATCCATGGAAGAGCAGCTTCATTAAAAAAAAATGATCACACGGTTACATAACCAGAGTATGGAAAGGGTCCTATTTCCCAGATTTGGCATTTGCCCAACTACTAAGAGCTTTACTTTCCAACCTCAATATTATGTTACTGAAGCTAATTTTTTTTTAATTGGGGAAGATAGAATATTATCTCTGTTGAACTCCAAATCGCTTTGGAACATCGTGCTTTAAACAAACTTCCAACCAACACTGTACGGATGGCACAAAGCCTCTCCACCTTTACTACAACAAATAAAAATGATGTACAGTATACTCAGGAGTTGTTCAGCACAGAAATCCCAGGTATCACCTTCACTGCACGGTGCTGAAAGGTGCCTGGAACCCTTTATATGATGCAGAAGCAACAACATGGAATATACAACAACTCACAGTTGTTATGCAGAGTTAATGGTGAGGATGTACAATAATCAAATCAGTAACGAGCTGTAAGCTCTCATGTGAAACAGGAAGTCTTTTGCTCTTTAAAAAAAAATTATTTTCTTACTATATCCCCAGCAATGTACAGGAACAGCAGGAAAATCCTAACAAATCTCTTCAGTTTTTCAATGAAAACAATGACCAGAAGATATATTAATACTGTACAAAACTCTAGGGAATCCCCACTTGTGCAGTAGAAACAAGCTCTGTATCTCCCCAATCCATTTCCATAGCTGCTTCAATTACAAAATATTTTGAAAACGGCCAAAACAGGGTGGACATGTCTCCTCAAAAATACAAATATTCTAAAACCTGGTTCTGTAGGTGGATGGGAAAAAACCTATTTTCTGTAGGTTCCAGAGAGTTAAAAACTCAAGATTATACTGGCATATTGTGGCAGAAAAACCCACTTACTGGGAAATATTAATTAGCTTTTTCATGAACTATAATGCCTGGGTTTGGCATACACAATCTGCCTTTCCTCAATACAGAAACAGGGCAGAAAACAGTAATTCAGCTAAAAACAGCATTCAAGGCACATCCGGAACTGACATCCACAAGTAATAAATCTTTAAATTAATAAATTTTCTTTGCGTTTGCCACAAATCTTGAGACTGTGGTATTCCATTCTTAAACATTCTGGGGAAGGAAGAGGAAGGGGAATAAAAAGAAAATACATGTTTGCAAATGCCCTTTCAGTTCCTCCTGGGAATCACGAGGAATTCAAAAAGGCACCCAAGAGCCTTCACTCCACAGAACCATTTTCCCCCAGTAAAGCTCCATCATGCCAGGGGCACATCCAGAGCTCACAGCACCACAGGTATTTTGAGCCAAGAGACTCCAGCTCGGAGGGAAATTCCCAAATTCTGTAAGAAGGTTACAGAAATTCAGAATCCTAAATATTCTGAAAAAAATACAGATTGCTAATGCCCCATACTAGAAAAAAGATCTTTTAGCTCAAAAGGACCAGAAACTTAAGTAACTTAACAGATATAACAAACACCCAAATATGCCATATGTAACAAAGAACAAACAAAATAAAATAAGCAATTTCTTGGGCATAAATACATCTAAATTTCGTTAAATGGGTGCAAAAAACTTTGGCAACAGAAGAACAGCCAACGTTTGCACTGTGAGAAAGAAGAGCAGAAAGGTTTCACTGGTCACTCTTGGGTTTCATCATATCTGAATTGCCAAAAGTTTAGACAAGCACTTCTTTCAGGTAATCCTCTACTAGTCAGTCATTTCTTGAAAATATCAGCAAAGCACAGAGGCTGACAAAGAACATGATAAGAAAAGGATTTACCTATGGTTTTGGTCTTCGGTCCCTGCTTTTGTGTTTTGGTTTTGTTTTGTTTTTAAACTGCTTCTTTTATTCAATGGAAAAAAAATTTGCAACATGTAAAACATTACCACCCAAGTTCTTCTCTCTTGCTCAAATGCTACAAACACAGCAGCAATGAGTAAATCTGTTCTCAGAACAGAACTCTTCCACTTCTTTCCTCCACCTGGTGTTCAAGATAAAAGCAGATTACTGAGAAAGAAGAGCAAGAAAATGAAAAGATGTGAGGGATGTCAGAAGTGCAGCTCCACATCCTCTGACTTACAGAAAAGTTTCAGCTCAGTGATTACCTTAATTCAGAAATGGGAACAGCAGCTGGTGAGCTACCAGGAAAGTCTTCCCCAGTCATTTTGATCTTTTTATAAACAAAGGATCCAAGCAGAACCCTTTGATGCTGCCTGATGTAAAAAACAGGGATGAAATGGTTGGAAGCACTGCAGTGTGTCTGTACCTGCCAGCTCCTGGGTTCAGGTCAGCCTCTGCTCCCAGGCAACTGGCAGCAGGACAAGGGGAAATGGCCCCAAGCGGTGCCAGGAGAGGTTCAGGCTGGATATCAGGGAGAAATTCTCCACTGGAAGAGAGATCAAGCATTGGAACAGAATGCCCAGGGGAGGGGGGGAGTCACCATCCCTGGAACAGTTCACGAAATGTGGATGTCACACTACACAGGAAGCCAAAGGCTGGACTTGATGACCTTGGAAGTCTCTTCCAACATTGAAGATTCCATGTCTACATAAAGAACTTCTCAAGGAAAAATAGCAGCAAAGTGGCCTTGTTGTTGTCCCTGCAAACTATTGCTCCTTCTGGGCTCTCAGGGTAGAGAGGTGCCTTGTCACAGGGAGAGACTTTGGCTTAACCAGGGTCAAAAAGTCCCTAGACCAGGCCTAGAAGGCTTCCTGTTTTATGAAAAAATACAGAAAATACAATTTCTAAATCCTATAGTCCTTGTAAGACTCTTCTCATGCTATTTTCTAATCTGAAACTGATACAGAGCTCATAACAGATTAACTTCTTTTGTTCCTGAGCACTCCATTTCTTACATACTGTAAGTAGACAATATTGCGATATGTTTGCCTCTCATACTGTTTTTGAAGATATTTCACATGTGAGATAAGGTTCCTTTTAAAAATCCTGGCTCTTTAGGTGTTAAACACAAGTAGTAAATCCACTCTGTCAAATTGCCCCATTTATAATATTTAATCTTCCTTCTGTAATCAGGAGAGCTGAAGTACACATTCAGAGTTGCTTTCCTTTGACACAGTTCTCTTATTACTGTCTCTTTTCCTCACATAATGTCCCACAGCAGCTGTGCCATTATGATGATGCTTTCTCTTCTCTCTTTTTCTTTTTTTAAACAGCCTCTCTAGCACAAATAATTAAAACATGTATTTACCTTCCATCACTTGGCTGAGACTAAGTGCACATTTTGCAGGGAGGGGGGCACTTGTTTGTTGCTTTTTATTTTATTTCTGAGCAGTGACATATTGATGTTTCGGATAATAAATCATTCCAATTTGTTCATCCCTGCCAACAATGGTTTTAATCTTCATTTACGACTTGCAAAGTCCGTTTTGTTGGAAGCGTTTGATAAAATACTCAATTACCATTTTTTTTTGCACTGCAGTTCAACCGCTGTGCTGATAAAGGCTCTAGCTCAGAAGATAAACTGCAAATAATTCCTGAAGAACAAATGTCAGAGGCAGTTTACAATGAATGGGATTTTTTTTTTTTTTTGGAGCAGATTATTTTCCCACCAAAGTGACAGGGCAGCTCAATATTTATTTTGTTGAGAATGTCATTTAAATATTGTTTGACACCTGCTCCCTGCAGTCAGCTACTCAGCACAGAGCACTTTCAAGGGGTTTGGAGTGAGGTTCCAGCTCTACTGCATCTACTAACATATTTCAGAGACTTGATTTAAGGAGGAGAAATGGCAGCTTCAGGACACACTTGGCAATTCTCCTCAAGTAAATAAAGGGAAACAACACCAGAACACACGTGCTGCTCACACCTGTGTGCTCAGGGACCCAGGAAAATCACACAGCAAATGTGTGAGAAAAGAGGGGACCTACGGAAGAGGCTGAAGTTTTCAACTTGACCCCGTGCGGCTTCTGTGACATTAAATCCAAAAAGAATTATTTCAGATTACTTTTCATGTCTTCCAGTCTAGGAAAGAATGTATCCAGGAGTTCTGTGGGATCTTCCCCCACGGATACTCTCCAGATGGCTCTGGTGGGCTGCTGGCTGTGCTCAGCTCATCATACCTTGTCTCTGCTGCTCCTTCCCCTGCTCCAGGGTGAGGTCCCTCCCATGGGAGACACTCTTCCATGAACTTCTCCCACACTTCCCTTCCCACAGGCTGCAGTTCTTCACAAGCTGCTCCAGTGTGGATCCCTTTCCAAGGGGTGCAGTGCTTCAGGATCAGGCTGCTCCAGAGTGGGTCCCCTGTGGGATCACAGGTCCTGCCAGGATCCTGCTCCAATGCAGGCTTCCCATGGGGTCACAGCTTCCTTCAGGCTCCTCCAGGGGCTGCCTCACCACCTCCCACTACCAAAACCTGGCCATGTCCAACAGCTGCACTCAACTCACACTGCTACAATTCCTTACAGCAAAATAGGATTTCCCCCTCTCCCAGCTGTGGAGTTATCTTGGTGATGGAGTAATAACCACTGTCAGTCCAAAGCACTTTATCTCAAAAGGATCATTCACAGCATTTTCACTCAACCAGTGGCTCTTCCAGTCCTTTAAAAATCAGAGCATTCTTCCAAAAATGGTCTCCTTAAATGTACACAAACTGTACACGTGAAGCACCTGTGAAGGTGCAGGGAGGCTGGCACAGCACAGCCAGGGATGTACCCTGAACATTCCCAGAGAAAAGGTCCCTCCCTGTCTTTCCAAAAATCAAGTAGCCATGAGACATTTATCTTAATGAATTAAAGGTGTAATTACGTCTTTTGTTTCAGTTTATTAAATCTGTTTTCAATTACCCTAGTTTATTTGCTTCAGTTATGTGTTATTTTTTTTGTGCTAACTCAGTGTTTGTCTGGAAGGATTCAGAGAACACGCTGAAGGTGGAGCCTTCCCCTTTCCTCACAAAAGACTTGGAATAAGAGGCAAGCAGGATTCACACACAGTACTGCAAGGGAACAGGAACTCAGCAATATCAGAGATATACTTTAATTCAACACAGTCTGAAGTGTATCAAGTCCTCTGAAAGGCCTTAATCTGCTAAATCAGGTCAAAGATCTATCTGCACTTCAGAGACCCTTATACTCACAACTAGTAGGAAGGAAAATCACACTAAACCAAAAATATGCTTTAAGTTAGTACATTCCTCATACCAAATACATGTGCAAGAGCTTTAGTTATAACCCTAACTGTATTTATAAAATACTTCCTCTAACTACTTTTATATCCATGTATGTATAATAGACATACATAAATCAGAACACGCATTTTCTCATGTTCTCATGTCATCTATGAATACTTTGCTCTTCTCTTCAATAAAACAAAATTAAGACTTATGCATTAAAAAAAACAGAGACAGTGTTTTTACGGATAAAATAATACTCATTAAGCTCCTTTTTAAAATTGTAATAAATGAAGAGGGAGCAACTGCAAATGATCTGACCAGAAGTAGTAGAGGTGTAGACTTCTGGAATACAATAACCAGCATACACTTAAATGAAGCACACATGCACATTAAGTCCAGAAAACAAAGCCATGACACATGCAGGACCAGGATGGGAAGGTGGTGACTAATCTGGCCTCCAGGGTTAACAGAACTGGGCACAGAGCACAATCTAACGATAATGTGAGTTATTACACAGACAAGATGGAGTATCCAATTCCCCAGTGTGCATGTGCATGTGTACACATGTACATCTGTAAATACATGCTTTACAAACCTATTACTGCTTTTCACTAGCCTCTCAAAAATATTGAGATTAATGAATAATTGGGTTTCCAAATCTCTCATTGTTCCTCTTTGCTGCTGTGGCTCAATACAGACATCATTACTTCTCCACCAGTGTAGTGATTCTATTCGTCATGCCTGAAACAACTACAGCACGGAGATTAAATACAATCTATATCCACATAAATCATTGAATAAATGAATCATGAAATTAATATGTAAATTGTGTGTTTAACCTCTATTTATACAGCACTGTCTGTCACCATGTAGTAAATCTAAAACTAATTGCAAATTCACAACTCTGCAAAAAGAACACCATGGTAAAAGCTTGACATATTTATTAACTAAATGCTGAACTACATTGAGTAAGTAATTAACAGTCATGCCAGAACAGGGAAAGGAAATTATATTTAAGCACAGATGTCACCTGTATGAAATGGCTAAAACTATTTTAGATTAGATTTTGGTATTAATCAAAGAATACTCCTATTTAATTTTTGACAGACAAATCTGTTTCCATTTATTCATGATTCCATTAAACACTCTGTTTTTAAACCTGAATGTCATGTCCGTTCTCAGTCTGGTATGTTCCCTTTAATATGTCTTTTAAAAGAAAACGTGAAGAAGAAAACAGTAAGGTTAAACGGTAATGAAATCTTCCTACAGTCTAGACAAAGTGCCCTCAAAGGACTAGAAAAATTATTTTCTATTAGCTTAAATTCCATTATTTATTTATTTGATACACAAAGAACAGAACGTAAGCTTTAAGATACCATATCTAACTTATCTTAAAATACCGTATCTAATTTTATTCCTACGTATTTCCGGTGCTTTCTGATGAACAAAAGGCACCTCGAGTTGGATGATCATGGAAGGTCCCCAGCTGCATGCACCAACACAGAGATCCTTCCCAAGTCTGATTTTGTTCTAGAATTGCAATGTATTTAAGACATGTAACATCAAAACAGATGTGGTATGAAAGCACCTGCACAGATGTGTTTGTAGCTTCCCAACAGCCACTCAGATACTGACAGAACAAAAGGAAAGGGAGATGTTCTCCCTTCAGGCAGCCAAGACTGATCCCGTGGCACAAGGTGAGTGATGTTCATCAGGAGCACCCACTGCTGCCAAACACAAACGTCATTATAGACTTCACAATATTAACCCTTTTTTCTTAAAATCCTCAGCTGCTGAAACTGAGCAAATACTGCAAGAATCAATAGAAAACAGAAGAAATTATATCTGTCTATGAAATCAGACTGGCCATTTGTCACCTGCCCTTTGCATTTTTACCTTCAACAGGTCAATACAGGGACCCTCCATGTGCAATTCCCAAGCAGGATGTGAGCAAAAGGCAGCTTCATAACTGTGAAAAAATGAATCCTTGCTGAATATTAGAACAGCAAAGTGAAATCGATTATATAACAAATATGTACTTTAAAACACAGCAACTGGCCCACTGGGCAAACTTCCTTTCTTAACAGGCACTATAAACTTGAAAAATACCCCAAGTAAATTCCAGTGGATTCAAATGGAAAATGCACCCTGCTAGGGAAGCAACTGCCTGATTCCAGGAAAAAGGGTGAGATCCTGAAATAGCAAAGACTGATGAGAAAATTCACACAGAATTTTATGCACTTGTTTCCAGACTTCTAGTAAAGATAAACTCAGATAAATTTTACTTCATATGGAATTTATAGACTTAAGCTGTACCCTCATGGCAAATTCATCCTGCCCAGAGCTCCTCACACTGTGCCTGATAAAGCTACACGAGCACTGGGATCCCCTTCTCACAACCTGCACAGCAGAGCCACAAAGGAATGAGGTGATTTGTCCAAGGTCACAGCACGAATCACTCCCAGGGCCAGCAATGAGACCTAAGTTCCTCAACTCCTGGTTCTGGCAAACAGACCATGATGCCTTTCAGTGTATTACAGCAGACTAGTCCTTGTGCCATCAATCTCAGCTCCAGAAGCACTCTAAATCACTCGAGGATTATGACACTTTTATGGGAGGACAACACTTCATTACAGACCTGAGAACTTGGGGGGAAGAGCAGGGAAAACTCTCAAAGCTGCTGAGAAAATCTCAGAAGTTACACTGGAAAACAATTGTCTATAAAGACAAAACATGGAAATTGCTGCTTACTATTTACTGTTTCTTATCCATTTATCCATCTATTTTCTACAATTTTTAGCAGTTTCAGGGACACAGAGAAGAGAAGTAACAGCCTGTGTCCCATGTCCTATGGCTAAAAGGAACAGTGGCCAGAGAACAGTGGCCAGACTGTTCAGTACACAGACTGCTCAGACACAGTCTGAACAAACTGTGGGACTGTTTCTGAATGATAAATAAATTACTGCAATCAAGTACAACCTTGTCCAAAGTTTTAAAATAAATTAAATAAAATATTCATATATTCTCACAGCAGGTAATTTCATTGCATGAAACAGAATACAAAGAGCTGCAGGAAAACAACACAGCCCAGTCACCAAACTGCAAATTTTTCTTACAGGGGGTTTTGACAAATTTTTTACTGAGAGAAGAGTTGCAGAAATCATTACCCACTACAAAATATGAAATACATACTTCAGTGTAGTTATTCCTTGAATATGTGGAAAAAAAAGAAGGGAGAAAGGTCACTCTCTTCATAGGCTGCTCTCCCATGTTCAAGTGTTTGAACTATATTGTCAAATAAATAAATACAGGAAATTAAGCAACAATAAATTGATGTATTGTAATGAAGCTCTCCAAAAGCTGCCTGGACATGGTTCTGGGCACCCTGCTTGAGCAGGAGTTTGGATAGGATGAACTCCAGAAGTCCTTTCCAGCATCACCCTTTCTGTGACTCTTTTTGCCATTCCCTATCATTCAACTCATCTGCTGGGTAGCTTTAACTAAACTTTTTCAGTTCACTCTCCCTAAATTGCAAGTAATTGCCTGGATCCCTTTAAAATGAGTCCTCTTACTTGGCTGAAGCATGGCCTCCCCTCCTGGGATGCTGCCTGATTTGAATGAAATTGTCCTTTATTTGATTGCAACCTGAATGCTGCTTCCTCTCTTGGGCAGGTAGAAAGGACTCTAATGTCCACTAAGCTTAGCTTGTTCTCATCTTCTAATGAAAAAAAGAGAAAAATTTCCCCCCAGTTCTGAAAAAACAACCCAACAAACCAAAGGTCACTGCAGATTGTGAGGTTCAATGTGGAAGCAGCAGATTGTGTGTGTGCAACATGAAACACAACCCAGCATCCCACTGGGCACAGGAGGGATTCAAATGAGTACTCATAACAGTCAGAAATTACAGATTATACAAACAAAAAGGCAAGGTACAACGTAAAGTATGTATAAAAACAAATACAATTAAGAAACATCACGGGAGGAACAAATGGGATGGTTATGAGAATCTGAGATCCTTGGTGAGACAAACAGTAGCTGATGAAGACACTGAAGCAGAAGAGAGAGTACAGACAGTGCAGGGAAGACAGGAAACCTCTCGAGTAGTAGAGAAAAAAAAAAACGTATCTGGAAACATTCAGCAAGATGGATAAATGCAGTTTAGGTGAAGGTACAACCATTTAGGCAGAGCCTTGCTGGAGGAGCAGCTCCTCTGTTCCCAACAGCACTGACAGCAGAGCACAAAGAGCCACATCTAACTCCAGGAAACAGGAATTACCTAGGTAACAGTTCAGCTTCTTGCCAAGACTCAAGTATTGATGCTTTCAGGACAGGCAAGGCCCTTCCTGGAGCAGCTTTACTGATATGAGTTCTAAAAGGAACTGGAGCTTTCCCTCACTTGTCTACACCATTCCTTCTCAGTGTCTTAGAGTCTCTTTTAATCAACTCCATTATTTCATCTGGCCCAGTGTTTCAGATTTAGCAGTCGTCTTAAGTGAATTATTTGCCCTATAATTTACTAATTTCCATCCCATTTCAATTACTCAAGTCCCTCAAGTCACCAAATTGTCATCTTTATTCTTCTATATACTGACAATATCTTCCTACATTCGTCATCAGCAAACTGTATTACCACACACCCACTCTCTGTCTGGGTGATCATTAAAAATATTAAATAAGATCAGACAAAAAAATCCTTGAAAACTCAATCATGTAACCTTTCTTAAGTCTGATAATTTCAAATTACATTAAACATGCTTAAGCTATTTTCCCCATTTCTGCCAGCCTGTCCAGGAATTTCCTTTACTACATGCTCTACAGAAGTCCAGACAGCCGTGGCAGCCTTTCCTAGGTCTAGAAAAATCAGTAATCTTAGCAAACACAGCTATTGAATCAGCTTTGCACAATCTACCCATGGAAAAATCACAGGACATTGTGTCTAACTATCCACTTTTCTGCCTGGTTTGAATTATATTTAATAACAAAGTGTGTTTCAAGTTCCCCTTTGCAAATTAGATGAATTATTACCTCTAAATTTTCCATGTTTCCTACTACGAAATCTACATTGATAAGCTACGTAAACTTAATAAAAGTCCATATAAATTTGCCAAGATAAATTAAGTTATATTCACATATCTGTCCTTACTGGGGCATAAGAAGGATCCACTGTATTTGCTCACCAGGGCAACCAAACCCTGCAGCATGTTCGGGACTCCCAAAGCATTCTGAACAAGGGCAGAAGGATTTAAAGTAAACCCTGAAGCAGAGCTTCTTCACACCAGACACAAGATGAACCTAAGCTACACAGAGGATGCAGAAATAAACAGCAGCAAGGGCAGGAGGAGGTGGGGGAGGACACCTGCATCCACGGGCAGCTTCCACAGGCAGTGCCTGTGTGCCAGGGACCGATCCTCAGAGCTCTCAGACACACAACTCCCAGGCAGGCACTGCTCCACGACCCTTTTTTACTGCACTTCAGATCTCTCTGGAAAGTGCTGAGGCTCAGCTTCCCTTCTGGGGCAGGAGGATCAGCACACCTTCCTCGCTCTGTATCACAATCCAAAGGCAATGAAGGAATCACAGGAACAACGAGGCTGGGAAAGACCTCTGAGAGCATCAGGTCCAACCTGTGCCCGCCCCCCACGCTGTCACCCAGCCCAGAGCACTGAGTGCCACAGCCAGTCCTTCTTTGGACACCTGCAGGTATGAGGCCTCCATGAGCTGTCGCCACCTCAGACCTCACATCCCACACAGAAATTTGGAGCAGCCCATCGTTCCAGCACCCAGATTAAAGGCACCAAGGAGGGCAGGGAGGAGAGGCCACAAAGCAGCTCCTTTCTGCCCTGCATAGGGCCAAGATTGCCACAGCGCTGTTTTTCGAATCACTAATGGGTCTGATACTGCTTCCACAAGAGATTTACGTTAAAAAGATAACTTTCCTCACTTTTGCTTTTCATTTCTGTCCCTTCCTCTGCCCGACATTTCATTCTGGGAGAGAGAAGGAGCTGCTCATTTCTGCGGCAGCCCAGAACAATCTCAGATTTATGACATGCGAGGAGCCCATCAGGGTGATAGAGCAATCTTTCCAGCAGACATCTCTCCATTACTGGAGCTGATGCCTCCCTGCCCTGGTGCCACTGCTGGACGGATCTGTCAGCCCCAACAGGGGGGCTCCCAGCCCCCCCAGCCCCCTCACCCATTTGTCATCTTTATCTCAGCCAGCTCTGCAGCTCCTCTTCAACTCTTCACGTGCAGCTTCACCGCCTTCTTTTTTTTGTTAAACAAAATATTTGAATGAAACGGCACATTTCCAACTCTGCGTCTTATGTGACTTTATTTCCCGTCTTATTTTATGATGAAGTTATTTTAGTTTTTATGAAAAGAAATAATGGGTAAAGATGAAGGCTTCATTCCACTGTGCTGACAACATACTGGTGGAGAAATGGTGCAGTTAATAATGTAAACTTGATGTATGTAAGCACAGCTGGTTTGGGAACATCTTTTGAGTTGCACTAATTTATACTTTGCCTTTATTTTGTGTTTTGGTTTATCATTTTGATTAGCCACTAGAATGAGCTCTCTTAATTGCTTCTGCTAAACTGCTTTAAAGCAAAAAAAAAAAAACCAAAAAACCCTGCCCCACCCCAAGAAATAGAAACCATGCAACCTGTTTTACTTTATTATACTTTTACTACGTTATTACATTCAAAAATCAAAACCCAATTAAAAGTTGTCAGATACTCTCTGGGCTCTGAAGGAACAGGAAAAAGGGAGGGGAAATCCCAAATCCTCGGCAACATTTGCTCATTAGCAATTTTAAATCCTGTATCACACAGACTTCTTCCAGTGATCTACTTTAGGTTTTGCATCTTAATTCAAGGTTTGATGTCCAAAACACATTATTACCAATATTAAATGGCTACTCCTTTCATTTCCTGTCTCCCAGAACTCCCTAAATTCATTATGTATTTACTTATCAAAAAAGGCAAACAGAGCAGGGAGGAAAAAAAAAATAGCAGAACAGAGTGGGAGACGCTTTAGAGAGTCATACATTAATGCACAGTCTCACTGCATTCCTGAACAGACACTTTATAAGTTTAATATTTACTTCTTCTGACAAAACCACTTTAAAACTGTTTTCTAAGACTACTTTTATTTTAAATTTAAATCTCAAACTGCTGTGAAAGGCTTTCAGAAATTATTGTATTTTATCAAAAATACAGGAATTGAAAAAGGCCACATGCAAGCTGCTCTTGTTAAATTAATAAAACTTCTGAAAGTCGTACTGAATAGAGTATTGAGGCTATCAAAACTGAAAACAGTCACTGCAGAATTAAAAACATATAATTAAGCTACAACAAAGGTTTCCAGCTGCAAACAAAGACTTTTTTTTTCATTAAAATAAACTTGTAACACTGAAAACAGGCTTTTTACCTTTTGAAAGATCTCTTCTCAGCACTTTTCACCCCAGAGGTGCCCAAACGGATACCCCAAAATCATCATCAACTGTTCTTTTCCTTAACAAAAGGGAATCATGGCAACATGTCATGCTTCCAAGGTAATTCTCCATAGACAAAACACCACAAATATTTCCAAAAACAAGATCTGGAAATACCTCTACTCCTACGTACCTTAAACTTAAATTCTGAGAATTGGTTTCCACCACAATAGCTAAGAAAAGGCCAGAGCACTTCACGGGAAACACTCAGCAACTGGAAAATTCACAGCACCATCACCACAAACTCCCATTGTCTGGGCAGAACAGAATTTGTGACTCTGCCCTTTGTTAAAACTCAGTGGAAAAAACTCTTCCAGCCTCAGCGCGGAGAAGGAAGTTAATCACCTGATTTAAAAGTGGGCTGCTCTTTATATTATGTCTGAAGTAAAGTGACAGTCAGACTTCTACAGTAACACTGCCACCATCAATGCTGCAGTCTCAGGTGTTAATGCTTCATCTACATTTAAAAGCAAATGTAATAACCCAGAAAGATCAATATTATTAGTTTCCTATTCCATGTTGAGTTACTGCGTATTTGCTACTTTTTTACAGAATTCATCAGTGGTGTTAACCACGGCTCAAAAATGTTCATGCCAAACAGCACATCCCTTACTTGGGAACCATCAGACTCCTGCAAAATGTGCGGATCGATAGTAAAAACACATCAGGAAATTATTTTGGCAAAACTGTTCTGCAAAATTCCACACCAAGCAGCTGAAAAGGCTGAAAGGCTGAGGGCAGTGAGAACACAGAGCAGTCTCTCACCTCAAAGCTGCTGGTTATGAGCAGACGACAGCTGTACCAGAGCCACTGGGAGCAGCTTCAGGGAGGCAGGGACAGCAGCATCCCAGACTGCTTCTGAACAAAGAACAATTGTACAAGGATCCAAAGTGTATGGGGAAAAGGAGAAAGAGGTGGAGGCCCTAATCCCTGCACTACTTGCCTTTTTCTCCTCAAGTATTTTACTTATTCAAAACCAAAGTGCCAGTTGTAGGGTGCCACAGCACAGGCTGGTACCACTGCCTGGGGTGTGCAGCAATGCCAGGGGCTTGGTAGGTCTGCAGAAAACTTTTATCAATTTTAATTTCTTTTTTTTAAAGCATCCAAGTATGAAACTGCTCCAGTCTTCCACCACGAGTTGCTTAGAATATCAACCACGATAATAAAAACTGGAAGACAACAATCTGGCTCCATAGGTCAAACATCCTTCACTTGAGAAAAATCAGGCTGGAAACCCAAGGAACTCAACTCATGAGCTACTGTTCCAACTTTCAGTACCCTTCAGTATTTGTCACACCTCCCCAAAGCCATAGTTAAGCCTCTTAAACTCCACTACTTCCTTCTTCCATAGCCAACTCTTGGAGTACTTCTCACATGTGCTATAGGAAAAGGACCCTTTTATAACAAAAAAGTCAAATCTTTTTTTAAAGGTAGTAAAAAAAAACAATCTATTTTGCAGCCAACTCAACTAACTTCTGCAAGAAAAACATTTAGTCAGTATTAAAAAGCAGAAAGCACCTTACATTTTGATTAATTTGATACTCCTGTATTATGCATAAAGCCACTCATTCATTTTGCCCTGCAAACTATTCTTATCCAAGAACAGATACGATCAGAGCAAAGCAGTGAAAAATTTTATTAAAGTAAACACAATCACAGTGAAACATGCTCGTTATGGAAATACACCAGCAGCCACTAAAAAATGGGCCATTTCATATGGATGTAATAAATATTTTCACAGACACCTATCTACTGTTCTTCCGAAGTTTTAAATGCATAAGTATTAAGAAGCTTTTCCTGGTGTCTGCCTGAGCAGATGTCAGTCACCTACCACATTTCAGACATTTAAAAAGCATTCCAATAGGAAACAAGAACAAGGTATTAAGGTAGGGAGGCTTCTTCCCAACTGAGCACAAAGCCCATCTCTTGTTATGGAATCACATTCTGACCCTCCCCACGGACAGCAAAGCATCTGCAAAGAAATACGTTTCACACTGACTTATTAAGAAAGGGAACAACTACAAACCAAACCACGTGCAGCACTAAGTGCTCTGCAACAATAGATGGGCAATGCCAAACAGCAATTTCACAGCAAGCCACAGGCCTGGAGCTGATCCATCTCCTAAAGCTGATGGATGAACTTCCTTAACCCACGCTAAAAATATGAGTGCTGCTTTCTACCACAAGTTGTGCAGCAGCTTCGTGCTTGTGAAATGCTCAGGTAACAAGTCAGATTCCTGCTCATACACCCCAAACTCCTCTTGTGATGAAATTCCAAAGCTTGTTGTACCTGCTACTGATAGAGCTGGACAGGTCATCCTCAAGCAGCCTTTGCCTCTAAGTCAGCAGCTAAAACCAGTTAAACAGCAACTCAGGGACATCCAGGGGAACACACTCAGCTCTCATCTGGTCCCATGTTCCACACCTGCTCTACTTCTGTGGGCCCCAAGTTTGACTCAGGAGTTTGATCTTCCCTCAGCAGAAGACATGGCAATGGGTTTGGGGCTGGCAGGCTCTGCACCCCACAGGGATATACTGGCACATTCTGGAGCTGAAAATCCCTCTCTGGTGCCACCCATCACAGCAGAGTCCCACAGGACACCTCATCCAGCAGTAACGGCAGAACTGGACAGCAAAACCCCACAAAGGAACCAGCTACCCAGTGCCAACACCCATGAGTTGGGAGATCTGTCCCCTGCATACCTGTCCCCTCCCTCGAGGGAGGAGAAGAACATGCAAGAAGAACAGTGGGGAAAATGACAGGGACAGCAAGGGACAGTGCCAGGCTCAGCCCTGCAACTCCTCATGAAGACTCAACTACAAAATCCTGGAAGAGCTACTGTTCACTAAAACCCTGAAAACTGACATTCCCAGACTCTGGGCTTTGCTTAATTAAATGACAATAAAATCAGAACTGTTAATAATTTTTTTTGTTTGGAAAGTAACAAAGCTCTGTACTCTTCACCTCCTAAAAACATTTTACTTCTTATTAAATCATAATATTCTAAATTATCTTCAACTTTAGTTTATATTCTTATGCTGAAGTTTTAAAACCAAAAAAAATGAAAACCAAACAAAAAACTCCCAGACCTTTAACATGACATGAACTAAACATGAGCCAACATCCACTCTCACGTTCTGAGCCCAAGGCCTGGGCATGTTAACTTTACATTACATTACTTTGTATTAAGTACCTTTTGGGGTTCTCAACATGCCTGTAGTGGTGCACACACAGATATATATCTGTATGCCCACGCACACACAGTCAAAAATCATCTCATGTTTTCACGAAAATTTCTGACCCTCCTTTCCCACCGTTTTTGCAAATATGGCCTTTGTGAAAAATGTATAAGAGTAATGAAATTCCTGGCTGAGGCTTTAATCTCAAGTCACTTCTATAACAGGGGGTGGATCAGAGAGTATAATTTGCTGTTATCGCACTGCTCATCTCCTGTGTTGACAATAGAAATCCTCCTGTTAGTTTTTCTTAGACAAACGTGACCTCAACCTGATATGACACTTTATTTTTTCAGCTGTGTAACAACAGTCTTAAACCAGGTGCTTTATAAGCTGCATTATCCCATTTTGGGAAACTTTTGTGTTGCTATCAGCAAGGTAACACATTAAAAATATATTTTTTTTGCCTATATTTGTAGGCTTATAAATTAAATACTGTACACCAACTTCTTGACATTTTCAAATCTTGCCATTAACAAAAGTATTTGACCACATGTTTTTTGCGTTCTTAATTAAAATGAAGGATGGATTGGCAGGCTTTTAAGGAAATACCAGTAACATTCCAGGATAAACTGAAAGCATTAATGTGTTTAAAACATTTGTTTTCCTTTTTCAAATAAGTGATCATTAGTTTTTTCTGGAGGTTTTTGGTAGGGAGTTATCTGTATTCTGTTGTTTTTATGTCTGCATATTCATCAGTCTAAAACAATTTCAGACCCAAGCCTCTTTGGTATTGTGTTTTAGTACTTGCTGGCACTAGAATTTTGCACCATAGCCCTCGATTTATAGCCCTCATTTAGCCATCATGCTATTCAAACCCCTGACTTTAAATATCCGCCACACAGATATGAGTAACAAAAAGAGACAGAGTATAGCAATTGTGCCTTCAAAGAAAAGCAATAAACCATTCTGCTTGCTCTCCTTCATGTTCTTTAATTCATTTCATTTCATTTTAACTACCCAGAACAATTTCACCAGCCATTAGCCTGGAATGAAACCTTACAAAGGCTGATTGTTGTTATAAAGATGGGTCCCAGCACTCCCTCCCCCTCCTTTTCATAAGTTTTAGGACAAATAGGCTACTTCATAGCCACAGCTTTGTTTTTTAAAAAGAGAATTCTTGCGAAGCAAAGGACAGACAAACTGCTTCACATCCACATTCAAAAGACTCCAAAACAACATCCACAGTGAGCTGGGCTGGCTCGGAGCCCTAAGCCCGGACCGTGAGCAGGGAAGGGACAACAAAGGATGGATCTCCGGGCGATTCTGTGCACGAGGTGCACCGGAGTCCCCCAGACGCGACACACAAACACTGATGCTCTGCCCCCAAACCTTCAGCAAAGGGTGGGGGGAAGCACCAAATGCTCAACTCCACTACAGCCAACTCTAAACACGGGGGGGGAAAAAAAACCCGCACCAATTATATGAGCACATTTTTATATATGGCAGAAATAAACCTTCATGAGTGTCATTTCTGACAGCCTACGCCAAGAAAAAGCTGCACATTTTTGTCTCGCTGCATCCATGTTTGGAAAACAATCTTAACAAGAAAAGAAATAAAGGCACGTTCTATTTTTTCCAGTTTGTAAAGAGCTGCACACCTTACATTTAGCATCTTTATGGAAAGCTGTGAAGAAACAGATTCATTCTAAAAAAGTGCTCAAGTGTTGGATTCTGCTTTTTTTCCTAACAAGCTGGTGGCGTTTCCCCAGCCCTGGACAGTCTCTCTGCTCAACATGAAGGCCCCAAGCCCGTAACAGCTCTGCCCTAATTTACAAGGTTTGTATATGTAGCAACATCCCCACAAAACGTTCACAACCCTGTCCAACTCCAATGTATTTTTGATCCTTCCCAACAAACAGATCAGAGAGATCTTTTCCAACAAAGTGTCAACAAACTGTCTACGCAGACAACTCCCTCCTCAGTTTGTGTATTATGTGGTTTGTATTATTTTTACTCCTCGTTAAGTGTCACACTTGTCAAAAGAGTGAACGCCACTTTTCCATAGTAACACGGTTTTGTGATGGAAGTTGTGAAACCTTCAAGACTTACAGATATTTCCACAAATATCCAGTATCTGCTCAAACATTAACACCGCGAGCTCGGAAAGCAAAGGAATGGATTTCTGTGTTTTCTTTTCCAGCAAGGTACCAAAACTACTCCTGAAATTTGGACATTTTTTCCCTCTTCCAAGAAAAGACAAAGACTAACTGATCAACTGGTATTTATTTCATTACACTGCAGGGAAAAAGTGACTTAAAAGTAATTCAAAGTAATGATAGAAGCCAAAAATTACTTTTTATGTAGTGACAAAAAACTTGGAACATGAGATTATGTTGAGTGTGAGAGTGTCTATAAACAGAGCTGCTTTATCCCATCTGAGCTGTTATTGGTGATGCCAATAATCTGAGTTTGAAGATGAACTCTGCAAAGCTGCATGTTTTACCACTCATTTCCAAATTATGTAAATGAACACCACATTATACTATACCTTGCTGGAGGTATGCTTGGTAAAATAGCCTGATAAATAAATCCTGATACAATCAAAATTAATTTTCACCTGACATATTTATAGAAATCTGTAAATACAAACTTCACAGGGGGAAGCACCAGATCAGAATGTCAAACACACAGCCACCCGGTACCTTCTAGAATGTCCATTTATGTCCCCTCAACACTAAGGTACTGTCCCCCAAGGCATGGCTTTTCTTTTTGTTTTAAACACAGAGACACTGGAAGGGGTAAGTGATCTCACACAGCTTCTAGCAACATCAATTATCAATACAAACACCAAGAAAAAGCTTCAGCTGCAGGTCTGCACCTCTGTGGAAAGTACAGGGCTCTGTAGCATTTAAAAAGGGAACTCCCATGCAAGGAGAACTTGAACAGGACTTCAAGTCAAGAAAATACCTTCAACAGAAACAAGAAAGGAGCTCCAGCCCGAACGCAGAATGAATCTAATTTTATTGACTGTGCAAATAAAAATACTTGGGAATTTCTATAAACCAATTACCTACAGAGCAGTAAAACACAACAGGACACCAGGTACTGCTGGAAAGCAAGCAGCATTCCTGTATCCTCTTCCAATTATACCTCTCAGAGAAATCACCAAAAATCATGACAGAAACAGCAGAGATGAGTTTTCCTGCATCAGTAAAACTCCACAGATACGAGCCATACTTGCTCTGTTCTACACAACTGTGGATTTGATAAAACACCAGGAACTTCAGAGCCAGGCCAGAACCAGCTTTATGTGACAGGACAGTTCAGTTCCTCATTTTGGAGCACATGGCACCACACTGAATTAGAATGTTTGTGCCTTATTACACTGTCATACGGTCAGAAAGCTCACACTGCAAGATTAATTACGACTCTTTAAAGGAAGTACTGCTACACACATCTTCAAGTGAACACTTAATCCTTTCCCTGACATTTATTTAGATGTGGACTTTTCACCTTTGTGCCACCCTGCTCTGTAGGACATCATTTGCTATCTCAATTAAGCTGCATCAGTACTTTTCATTCCAACTACCTAAACTCTCACCACTCTCAACAGGAGAAAATATCATTTGCTTCCAGCTTCACAGTTTTCATACAGCTACTGAGAACTGTTAAACTGAAATAGTGTTCTATCCCCCAGGATGAAGGGATGGCCAGGAATAACTGTGCCCTGGAACAGACTGGCTGTTTACATTTCAGCAGCTCTGTGCAACCTGCCAGGTAGCACCAGTTACACACCTTTTAACATCTTCTTCAACACACCTGACACGTCTTAATTCCTGTTCTGAGGATTCTGCATTAATGAGGACAGAGGCAGTAACTCACTCCACTGGCTGCATGCAAGTGCTGAGGCACAGACAGCTCCCTGATCCACCTTGCTCTGGGCAAAACCTCAGTGTTGGTGAGCGAAACAACCAAAAAGTGCAAAGCCTTTCACATCTCTGGACTGCTTTTAGGAGGTGTTTTTATATATACACACATACATGTGATTGCAAAACATTTAAAAAATCATCTAACAAAATACAATGTTATACATGCTCAAATCAAACAGCAAACAAAACATTTATGAAAAAAAATTATAATTCGTAATAGAGGCTTGATGTCTATTTACAGACTGCCCGGAAGTAAGGTACTGCTACAGAGACATTCATATTTCCAAATAACTTTGATCATCTGCCTCACAGGCCCTCTGCTGAATCTGCTGCTTGCTGCACACTGCCATGCAGTGACAGCAGAGGCAATTCAAGCAGGCAAGCTTGGGTATTGCTGCACAGCCCAGAAAAAGAGCACTGAGAAGACTCCTCTCTATCCCTACAGCTGCAGGTACCCAGGTACAGAGTCCCTTTCTGCAGCCCAGAGAAGCACAGGTAGCTCAGGGCTGCCACGAGATTTTAGGGATAAGCAGCAGCATGGGGTCATCTCACATCGCAGCAGAACGTAGAAACTAAAACACAGCACTCCTCCAACAGCCACTCCAGGTCAGACTCACGCCTGCACTTCCCTCCTGCAAAGACAGCTCCCTGCAGTGGGCTGGAACTCACAAGTTTCACTCCTTCCTGACGGCATCAGCAAATCCAGACAATGGAGGCATGCTGGAGGCATTAAACACTAATCACAAAGTGGCCACGCAGGGATGAAAGGGGAGTTAAGGCACCAACTCCCTCATACCAACGGCTTGGAATCACAGAGTAAAATGGCTTTCACAGGAGGGCATGAAATTGGGAAAAATCACAGCTAATTTATAATGCTAACTTAGTGCAAGAAATTATTTTCACGCACACAACTATCACAGAACCTTCCCACAAGAGCAAGGAGCAATTCAGCACCAGACTGTAACCTTAAATTAAGAACGACATTAATTAACCATGAGGGAGGAAAAGAAGTAAACCCTGCTCTAAACAAGCAGAGTTCCTATACAACAGCTTATTTGTCCCTTCCATCCTTGCTACTTACAGTGCCACAAAACACAGACTGGCACTGGGGAAAGCAGCAATAAGCAATGTGTCTTTTGGAGTATTGTTTCCAAGTTCAGCCCAGTCCCACAGAAGCTATAAAAACTTCCAAGTCTGTTAATTCTGTTATATTTATTGTGCATGCTAAGATGCTACGTAAGAAGTGCTTTTAAACAACACAAAATTTCATAAATAGCATTGCAATTGCTTTGAACTGTGGCCTGCAGCCATCTCCTGCTGTAATCAATGACAAAAATCAACTGACCTCAGCAGCTGCAGGTCACCTACCAGACCAAAATATGGGCTGGCAATTATTGTATAAAATACCCAAACCCTTGCTGAAAACTCATGCAATAGATCTCTCTTCACTTTGTTAATATCAGGGAAGTCCCACATAATGTTCTGAACTGAGTCACTCAAAAAAGGTGGAGACAGATTTTTGTTGTTAGTTAAGCAAATATTCGTCTTCATGGGTGAAATATACTTAATTGGTGTAAAAAACACATTGGTTTTACCAAGAAAGACCTAAAACCAGTAGATCTGTAAAACAGAACATTGTTTAATACTCTTATTAACTGCAGTTTGCTTAATTGCAATACTTAAGTCATGAGTAGATCTAAAATTGTCAGATGCATTTAATTGAAATACTATCCCTACAGCTAAACACCGAGTGTTTATAATAAGATACATGTTATTCATGATTAGCTAACTGCTCCCTTTCCATGGAAAATCCCACAGAAAAAGTAGGGGAAAGCAAGGGAACAAAACTGCACTATGGGGTGGGGGGAAAGGGGAGGTGTTTGCTTCAAGGGGGGTTTTGGTGCATTTGGTTTGGGTTTTGTCATTCTCCATTTAATCAAGTGATCTTTGTTCCCTTCTTTTCTCTAATATCTCTAAAAGTTATGTCTTCATGTAAAGAATGAAGTAACTTCTTTCTTCCTAATTCTTCTCACCCTTCCTCCATGTCCAAAATCATACACACATTCAAAACATCATCTACAAAATTCTAAGTCCAAATGAATTCCTGCCAAAAGAAAAAAACAAAAAAAAATCAAAAAAACCAAAACAAAACAAAAAAAAAAAAAAAAAAAACAAAAAACAAAAAAACACCAAAAAACCCCAAAAAACCCCCAATATCTTCATTAACAGCAAACAGTATCTACAAACTGGAAAACATCTACAGTACCTGCACACAGTTCAATCACTCTGGTCTATCCTGACGTTAATTTGGAAGTGCAGCACAGAAGTCAAAACTAAAATTCCCATTGTATGTAGAGATCAAAAAAACCCCTATATTCTATGGGAGAAAATGAACTAAAATAACTTTCTGCCTAACAAAAGAGTGTATCCTAATGGACACAACTTCAAAAAAACTGCTGCTGAAAAAATTAAGACAATATATTTACTAAAAAACCAAACTCAAGCAGACTGATAAACAAAAAGTCTTCTAATTCTCTGTATTTTTTCCCTCTGGAGGTCTGTCAGGAAAATCTGAACACTAAAATTAATATATGCAGGATAAGATATGCAGCTGAAAAGCTGAACAACCCAGTAATATACATTGGTTAATTTGACTTTTTGTTATTTGCTTTGAGATCCCTACCACAAAGTTCTGCTCAACATATTCTTGCTAGCAACAATCTGCACCAGAATTAGTGTCTCTCAAGTAGCAAGTGTAGCATACACAACAAGCTCAATGAGAGAGGCAATTAACAACTGCTGCAAAAAATAATTATATATAAAGATGGTCTGAAAGACAATACTCTATCTAAAATGACCTCGCTGTATTCACAGCACTGATAAAACAGTTTTCCTTTAAAAAATGCCGCTTTTTTTATTCATCAAAAGAGAAAAGCCCCAAGGTCACCTGTCAATAACAGAACAAACCCTCAGTAAATCACAGTGCTTCACAAATAAATTCCTCATCAGTAATTAAAACCAGGCCTCTCTGGCCCTGTGTTATCAGCTCATCAAATTCATTGCTCATCTAGAATAACAGATCCACATCTGCAGTCATTACAGCATGCCAGATAAATCAATCCTCTCAATGATGCTTTGAGCCATCTCTGCTCCCTTTTAACCAGCCCGATATTTATTTCCCCCTGACACTTCTGACATTCTATTTACTGTAGGCAAATGGAACTCATACGGCACCTTGTAATGGCTTTACCAAACCCCATTGTGGGGCATATCTTCCAAGACTGATGGGTGCAATAAACAAGGTTTTATGGTGTAAGTGTGAGCTTCCAACTTCTTTTTTTCCAGGAATTTGACTTCTGCAGTGAAGATGGTTTATTACATTTGATTGCAGGTGGAAAAAGCTATATCTACTTTGAGACCTGTCAGCTAAAAGCAAACAGGGAATTTTTGAAATAATATTATTTTTGTAATTTTATTTTCTCATTGATAACAATATAGAATAAAGCATCTCCCTTGTCAGGACTTGAAAAGCAAGGCCATTATTTATCATTCCACCTCCGCCCTCCCTCCCACCAAATCAAACATATGTCTCCTCTGTAAACTTCCAAAAGGTACAACAGCAATATATAATCACCACATACAAAGTCCATCCCAAGCCCTGCCTAGCACTGTTGTTTACATTCATATCTGAAGTACGTGTGGTTAAGTAGGCACACACATATTGACAGACGAGGTCAAAAATGCTTTTGTGGCATCTGAGCCCAGCAAAAAATCACGTTTCTTAAATTCACTGCACAAACCAAAACTTTTCACTGTTTGGTGCATTCTCCAGTAACAAGCATCAGGCGGTTGGGTTCAAAACGAGAACAAATTGTTTCCTTGAGAATGAAACAAACAGCACAAGAATTACTTTTCAGCATAAATTCTGACTGTTTGCACACTAGCACAGCTGCTCTATTTAAGGAAATTGAGTGAAAAATCTGTTTAAACTAAAAGAAAAAGCATTCCTAGAATCAGAAAGTCTCCCAGAACATAACATGTGTTAACAGCTCTGAGGAGTTCAGCAATTTCCAGGACTCAAAGCAGATCCCCCTCCTCCGTGGGGGTGTTGTGTTTCCACGTACACATGGACATTCATCCAGGAGATGCCTAAAAGCATATGCCATCCATCCAGGAGCCCCGTTTTGTCCTAGAAATCCGGGATTTCTGTGCTCCAAAGAATGATCCTGTGTCTAATCTAACTAAAAAAAAAAAAAAATCAACTTTCTGGTGCAGGGAGGAGAGGCAGCCCAGCTCCCCAAGTGCAGCTTACCCCGAGCCAAAGCCCTGCACCTGGATCAGCGCCGCTCCGCGTGATCCAGCCCTGGGAATGAGCGGGGCTCCTCATCTCCCTGCTCATTATGCACGGCTCAAAACTTGCATTAAATTACTGTCACAGTGTTAGTGGATCCCTCCTTTAGCATATATTAAAATTTTATTCCTGTGTGGCAGCAGTGGCTTGCTCACAGCGACGTGAAAAGTCCTTTATCGGAACAAAAATGTCTGAGCCTATGGCAGGCTATGAATTCTCAGATCCTCCTTCCAACTCTGATTCAAAAATGACAGGATATAGTCTTTTCCTTAATGAAAAATCTATATTTATCACTCTATTGTTCTTGTGTACTGATCCTACTGCTCTCTGAGGCCAAAGTTTGAATATATTGGATTTTGAAATAATAGCCCAAGGCTCCGAGATGCTGGGCTGTGATACATAAATGATGAGAGGGTTGTTCCCTATTTCTCTGCTTCTCACCACAAAAACAAAATACAAATTTCATGGTGAAGATCTTCAGAAGTCTACGTTATCTACAAAATGCAAATTATATGGGATATTCACAGAACTCTAAATGATAAAATCAGACTCTACTGAGAAAGATGATCTGCCTGTTCTAGGAATAAACCAGTAATTTGTTGCTTTAATATCATGAAGTCCTATTTTTATGTAACCATAGATGTGACAAGCTCAACTTGCTTGGATTTTTTAATCTTAATTCCAGTTGAGTTTCCATATAAATGCTTGAAAAGATAAAATAATTTAGGACAAAGATCCAGAGACTGAATTTATCAATCTGTTATATTTCACACTTTGATTCTTAACTGTAAGAGGGGTTGCTAAAGAAAAAAACTCCAGCTATAGACTGTTGGTACTAGGAGAATAAAGAGATAAAAACCCTTTTTTTTTCCTATAGCAAAATTTAAGGCTGCTGTTATGACGAAAACATAAAGGGGAAAATCTGGAAAGTAATTTTCACCTTCATCTCATAATAAAACAGAGTTACTATCTGAGTTCTGTAAAGTTGCACCTTCTATACTGCTGTATTTTCAGGGTATGGGGAAAGGTTGTCTCTCTAGATTTTGCTTCTTTGATGTGTCCAACTTTCCTCTGACCTTGAGTGACTCTGGCTGAAGTTTTCCAAACCAGCCACTGCAATACTCATCTTGCCCCAGTAACCAAGAGAATTTCAGGGGGCCCTGGGGATAGATCTGCTCTTCATGCTTTTTGCCAATTACCTGAAAATCAAGAGCTGAGATTCACAAACTACTGGAGCAGTTTAACATCCAGTACCCAGGGAGAATTAACACCTTGGGGAATTCCTGAGATTACCACAACACAAAGTGCCACAGAAATGCAAATACAACTTAGTTATAATTAATGAACATTCTTTTTGAAAATTTAGTTTACGAGTTATATATATATATACACAGTATAACTAGAACGCACATATAGAAAACTGAAGTTTAAAAAAAAAGTAATTTCTCATGCAACAATCCATACCACATTATTTTGTCCAGGCATAATACACTTCCAGGAATTTTTACTTATTCTCTCCAACTGCCTTCAGTAAAATAAGTTAGAAGAAATTTATTAAAAACATGCTATAGGGAAAGGCTCTTCCCATTAAAGTTCTTGTTTTGCCATATGAAAACATGATTCTATTCCTAAAAATTCGTTTTTAACATCTAAAGTGGGATCTGAGCAACCTTCCAGCCCAAAATAACTGTACTATGGAATACATACCTTACTCTTCTAGATTATTATATGTGTATTACATATTATGTATTCACACAGAATGATTGTTTACTTTGGTTTTTTAATTAACTTTAATTGCTTACCCAAGGTGAATAATATTATGCCATTAAATAAGAATTTTTCAGTGTTGGGNCTGGTCTGAGTTTAAAAAAAAAAAAAAAAAAAAATTACATGGTCAATGCTCCCAGACACCTCTGCTCCCATTCCTTCACTTTTCCCCTGATACTTCCCAAGATGAAAGTGCCCCTTGAATCTACAGAGTCACATATCACTGTTTTCTGTCTGTCCCACAGACTTTTCCAGATAATTTCCAACAATGCCTTGCTGGGAATCATGCTGCTCCTCGGTAACTACTCAGATACATAATTTTACAAGCAGGCTGCCTGTACAGGTTTAGAGACAGAGACACAAGTCTGATCTCAAAGGGAAAGAGATCCAGTTGTGATACGTCTAAAATTTGTATTTTCTGAGTAAAAGGAACTACACAAACAGCCCTCAGGCAATCTGTTTATATTTGAATGGATCCAGAACTGATGTGCCCCATTACGAATTCACTCTATTTGCTGGTAGAGGGTTGAGGCTTAGCAGCCAAGTAAAGAGAAGACACTTGTACCAGCACGCTTCAAAAAGGGGGTACAGTTTAGGCACCCTCACTACCCCCAAATTATTGCTTTGTCTCCTGCCAAAACCAGACATTAACACCCTGAGATATTAATAACAATACTAAATATCTCCTGCACATACAGAGGCGTGCCAACTGCAAAACTGGCCAAAGAACCCACCGAAAAATGAGATTAACCCTTCCTCAGTCCTGCTTACCATGATATATGGCTGACAACAAGGATTTATCAACACCAAAGACTGCAGAAACCAGAACAATTCCTAGAGAAGTATTAACCCACATGTCTGTACAGCCCTGAAATCCCAGCCTCACCTTCTTATGCATCACTAATTATTTTAATGACTGCTTATTTCTCCTGACTCTTAAAACACACAGAATATGATCTAGAGAGGTGACTTTGGCAGAACACACACTCCAAGGGTAACCTATGTACAGCCTCCACAGTTTAAAGGGGGATGTGCATCCTCCCAGTATTTCCACTGGTTTTTCCACACACTTTCCCACAACACTTTCATACAGCTACAATTTGAAAACCATTGCATATTCCAGCTTGAACAACACTGAGTCATGGACAGCTAATCACAGCTCCATGAAGAAAGCTGACCTCTCTAACGTTTGTGAGTCATCAAAAGTACAAGTTCAGCAATTTCTGAAAAACCAAGATCAAAGATTACAACTTTTAAGAAATAGTAGAGCTAAGGGAATATATTAAACTGACCACACAAAAATGCTCAGTGTGTCATTTCACACTGATGCACTATTGGGCTCTGAAAAAGAGATGAAGCAGTGGGCACCCTACTGCCACGGAAAGCAGAGATGATCGTTTTCTGCTTATCAAACTGGAGTTTCAACCATACAGGTGAAGAAAGATCTTCACAGTATGCTTAGGAAGTCAAAGAAACTTGGCCAACACAGCTTCATTCCATATTACCCATAATTCCAGAAGCTGTGCATCATATAATGTACACGGACAGTCTGCAGGCTTGAGTATTTAAATGTCCTACTATTTCTTAGTATTTGCCAAAACCTCAGGCCAATGACAGGATTACGTGTTTCTTCAAAAATATTCAATTACCCCAACCCACAATAAGACCACAGAAAGAAATTCATTTGGATTTCCAGACCAAATTAAGTTGAAATTAGCAGACAAATCAATAACACGACCACTCCTCTGAAAGAACTCTCACTGCTCTTAAATGTCACAGTTGGCCTAGACTTTACCACTGATACAGGATCTGCTGTAAGATCATGCCAGAGGAAGCGCGTAACAGTTTAGTGTTCTGTGCAATAACTGTTTTAATTTAACATGCAGCTTGAACTAGATTAATATTGAAATAGTCTTTACTTTGAATGATTGTAAGAGAAAGAAACATCACAACAAAAGAAGGAAAAAAGCAGTAGGTATTAATTTTCCTGCTGTTTACTTAGGTATAATCCTTTCCTTCACAAAATACAAGACCAGTAAGGTGTAACAGTAACTGAAACACTCACCTCCACTTCTCTCACCATGCCCTGCACGGGCAGTAATCAGAGGGGTCAAGATTGGCTTGAATCCTCCCACATTTAAAAGACTTCAGAATTTGACTGTGTTAAGAAAGGCTGCTGGATATTTTCACAACCATCATTTATGTCAGCACAGAAAACTGGTCACTCTGTGTAAGCCCAGCACTCCAACCACCAAGAAGAAGAACTCATGGGAGGAAACTTAAATGACTTAACAATTTCTGAACACCAAGAAAATTGATGAGATGGCTCCACTACTAATTGTGGATGGCTTCACTATTAATTGTGAAGTCTTAGAAGAATTCTTTCCAGTTCAACTTCTTGCAAGACCAACTTAATTCATAAAACAATTCACTATCTACCATCTGTTGTCACATATCATTACTCAGTGCAAACTGCCCAGAGGAGAGATAAGAAAAACATCTGAATGAGCAGCTGGTTAAGATAAAGCCCTGAGCATGTGCAGACACAAAAAAGAAAATGATATCCAAGTCCTTACTGCAGGTTACTTTCTTCCAATCTGCTTCTGCCTAAGAGCTGGGAAATGCAGGCTACAGATTACAAGAATTTTCAGATTCCTTGTTGATGCTAAAATCATCTACAACTGGTCTCTCAGCAGGTGCCAATCTCAGACATCCTGACCTCAGTACCACTGTCCTACAGACTAAAACACCTCGGCCAAAAGCCATCAGGCTTAGGAAATTCAGCCACACAAAGAATGACAGCTGGATGCTGTCCAGCACGCTCTCCATTGACTTATCACACACTATCAGCCTGAGCAAAAAGCTTCTATTTTTATCTCTTCTTGTGCTGAGTATCTGGATCCAGCCAATCTAAAAGAAACAAAAGAAAGTGGTCTAGGATTGTTTGCTCCTTAATTGTCACAGATCTCCTACCCAAAGAAGAACAGCTCCGCTCAAAGCCCTCACTGCAATTTAAATCCCTGATTGATCCCAGAACCTTTTAATCCAATGAGAAATTCCACATTCTTTTTGAGTCTCCTATAATTCTAACAAAATATATTTAGACCTTGTGTACTGAAATTACTTACACAAATATTCTGGCACAAAGACTTGGTGCAAGACCTCTTCAACAAGGTGGTCTCATCTTCCCTTCTGAGAAGAACTTGGGAGGATAACGATGCAAACACACACAAAGATGTGAACTGGTTTAATTCAATCCTATTGCTGGAAGGTACAGAAAGAAATGCAGCCTCCCCATCCATGGAGTATTTATGAAAACATTCCACCAGCAATTTACGTCTGTGTCAGACAAATGGAAGCGGTGTCAGAACTTGCATCCTTTATGCTGAACCATCCAAAAACAACAGAGAAAAGCCAGATTATCTGCCCCAGTCAGCATTTTAATTTTTCGAAACTCATTTGTGCGAGGTTTTTCATCCTTCTTAAATCCCCGTGACATACACCTAAGCATTAACAAAAAGATTATTTTGGCAACATTGCCTTTGGCTTCTCTTTAGGGGATACCTACCTTTGTAAAAGCGTTTCACACCTTCCTGGAGAAGTTAAGCTCCTCAGACTGTATCAGCAAACCTGAGAGACACAGGGGCACAAACCTGACACATAAGCAGGGAAGCTGAGGTTCCTTAATAAATGAGGCAGATGTTGAAAGATGTCTTAGGGAGTGTGGAAGGCACTGATTATCTACACAGAGCATCCTATGAATGCATATACTCTCATGCATGAATACCCTCACACACTTATAAAGGAATTAATACATTCTCATAGAGGAATACCTGAAATTTCAGTTAGTCTCTAGAATATTCTTACTTTGTTGGTTAACTGCACTTCAATCATGTATAGAAGTACAGCAATAACTGAGTAAAGGGAAAACAAGAGCAAACATATTACCAAGCTCTCAGGGCTATCACCTGCTATGAGCTGGTCTGTTGTACCTTTATCCACAGAAATAACACACAGATAGTTTGGACCCACGGTGGGAATGTGCCTTAAGCAGAAGAATCTGCTTATAATGGCGTGACTTACAAAAAACAGAATTTGCTTAAGGAATAGGAAAAAGAAACATAGCAAACTGGGCTGTAAGCTCTTGGAGAGGTCAAGGCATGATTATTTAATATAAATATGCTTAAAATATATATTTATGATCGCCTAAATTTAACAGCTTTCACTCAAAGGGTAAATCCATAAACTAGGTACAAGACACTGAAGAGATGAGCAACTTCTTTACTTGGACACTTGCATTTTTACATTAAAAGGCAAAGCTGTGTTTTTAACCAGCAGTTAAGTACTCCAAAAAGAGAGACTAAAATACGTGAAGTATTTGACAGGCTCAGGACATCTACCAGTACAACAAGAAACACTTCACTTGTAGTTTGTTTTTTATCAAAGATATTCTCTCTTTTAAACCATTCTATTACTAAAGTCAAATGCACAGACACTTGCACTCATTTATGAGAACTGGAAGAGAAAGTACAAAGTTAATAACAACAACAATACAGAATTTAAAGTTAATATGGAAAATTACGGGCAAAGATCACACAGAAGAATTATCCTCTTATGAAAAACAGCACTAAAACAGGACTAGAAATAGCACAGCAAGCCTTTATTATTGCTCTTTGAACACATACACAAATTTATCTTGTACTGCTATAGTACTTTCAGCAGTTTCATTGTCAGGTCCCATTTTCTGCTTCCTCCGTTCTCCCCTTCTCCTGATTCAAAACCATCCCTTTAACACATCATTCCTAATTAGATGATTAGTGCTTGGAAGGGCAGGAGATAAGTCATTTGCATAATTTAATCATAAAAAGAAGTTAAAGATACAGATTTTGCTGTTCGTTTGTACAATTATCTTCACCAGCCTGGGGGGCTGAGATATTAATGTGATTAAACAGTATTTCTGCAAACAGGCAACTGTGTGTCCTCTATTAAAGCAGAGCTGGAGGCAAATGAAAAATTAATTTTAGAAGACAATCAATTTTATTCTACATGACTGTAATAAATAACAGCCCATCTGCAGACAAGTCATTAGGCCCTGGGAGGCTACACGTGTCACAAAGTCTAAATGACACACAAGGCCAAATTTTCCACCAGAACCAGAGTCATAAATAGCCCACCAATGGCCATTCCCCTTCAGAGAGTGCAAAGGATTTCCCAGAAAAGCCAGGTGCATGTCTGAAATACTGATCACCAATCACCATTTGGGCCTGTACAGTATTCACAAATGCAGGGACTTGGTGGTTTGCCCTTCATCACGTTTGCAGTCTTTTCTGAACTCTGCAAGAATAAATCAAGATCTGGCTAAATAGCCAGGATGCTACCTATGATACGATAACCCTTATGAAACAAACATGCTAATTAAATACATAATAATTATCAACTGACCACTTTTTAAACTCTTAAGGTATATAAAATTATTTTTCACATGCAGTCACCTCCACTTAGAATATTAAAACCCACTCCCCAATTAAAAATAATCAAGATAGTCTCAAATACATGAAATATGATTATGCTCCAAGTAAGGATTTCTGAATATCAGCAATGTACAATATATGCACAGCAACAAGTTTATAGTGTTCCCTATACTAAAAATGTGTTCTGTTTATCACCATTGGTAAACACTTACCCTCAATGGAAAAAGTGACTATTCCTATACAACCTGTAATCCCTGATTCTTGACAAGTGTTTACCAGGCAATGCAAATAAACATCTCTTGACTGTCACTATTCCTGGCCTGTGTGGTGCCTTTCATCACAAAAATGGAGATACACAGATTGTTTACTGGAAAGGTCTGGGGTTCCACTATGCACTTTCTCTACGTTTATTTCCTGTACAAGTACATGGACTTAATAAAAATCTATCCAAGTAGGAGATTAGCTAAATACATAGGAGTTACAAATGATATTTCATTATTCCAGTTCCAAATTTGCATGAAACGTTTCCTGATGTGGACCTAAGTAACTTACAGATTAATTCATGGCTATGCACTGAGGTTTGGGTGCTTCCTATGCTGGCCATCCAAAAATCACTGAAATCAGTTGGAAGACTTTGGTTCTACAATGGTTCCATTGTGAAATTCCACCTGCAGTGAGTCAAAAAGACAAAGCAAAGCAATCTCCTCCTTCATGAGAGATCCAAAGCCTTCATGTTCACTCCCTCTCCTCTGCAGTCTTGCACAGAGAGCAATGGCTGGGTCAGGACATTACGAAAAACCAACAGCAAAAAAAGGAACTTTCAAATTTTGCCCAGTCATACAACCAAACTAAGCCCTCAATGTAAGCACTTAAATAAAAATACTCTTTGCCCACCTACTGTCTGTAAACTTGTTTACTATCACTCAAATTCTCACAGCACAAGATGCTACAGGGATTATTCTGGAAACAATCTGACATCACATAAACTACTTCATGTGTATAACATGCTAAAAAGAGCTTCTAACTAAAAGGCACAAGAGTGAACAGCAACATCAAAAACCCCTGCAAACAAACACCAATATCAAAATACGGTCAAGAAAATCTTAAACCTTTTGAGCTTCAAAGACACTTTTAAACTTTTAAAGACAACTCAGTGACCAATACAACAAGTGAAACCTGTGAGTGGTGTCTGCTGTTTGTGTATTGAGTTATTGTGTTGTTTTTGTGAATGACAGGTCAATCTAGATGAGGGGGAAAGATGAGGCTGTGTGGCCAAAAGAACCTGAAGATGTCAAAGAGAAATTCTGTGACAATCAAGGGCAGGGGGAAATGATCCTCACAGAACAGGCACACTCAGACCCCAACAAAACACACCAAGTAAACGAAATGCAGCGCTGGTAGAACGAGCCCCTTCCGTAGGTGGCTTGCATGTGAGACTGAGCAGCAGAGATGCTCATCCCTGCCAGGCATTTAACTTCTTGTTAATAGCTAAGTTGGAAAAAAAAAAAAAAAAATCAACAAAAAATATGGAGTTTATACTATCAGAAACTTCACATGAATGAAGAAAAAAAGTTCTTATGAAGAGTTTCTGTCCAGATCAGAATATACCAGTGTTAAAAGTCACTCAACTGACTTTTACTCAGTAAACAGAAGTTCTTAAAAATGTCTTCAAAATTCTAATGCCATAATCTGAACTACTCTATTGCACTCTCTGCATTACTCAGGAAAGATGACTACAATAAATGTCTCACCAGTGTTTTTTGTTTTGCTTCCACACCAACATGAGGAGAGATTCTCTCCTTTAAGGACAAATAATTAAGATGGAACAGTTTATTAGAGGGCTGTGGTTTTGGGATGGGAGAGGAACATGCAAACTAAATTCTGAAGGAAGTACATTAAAAAAGGGCAGGATAAGTGGATGACCAGAAATCCTCCAGCTTAACATGCAAGAGAAAAGTCATTCATGAAATTGCAGGATAGAAATGTTCCTAAGTTCCAGCAAGAAGAAACAGATTTGTTTGAACCAAAAATCAGTTGTGTAACAAGTAAGGCAATTGATAAAAACAGAGCAGAAAGAAGTGACAGCGATTTTGGTTCTGAGACAAGAAATCTTGGTTCATACAACAGGGAGATCAATTAATGCTCTTCAGCACTGCTGACCGGGAGAAGAAGTGAGGTTTGCAGCGTGTCACAGCAACAACTCTGGCTGAGCCCTGCCGAGGGCTCCTGCAAGGGGCACCGTGGCTGCTGAGAGCAGCACATCAGCCCTGGCACACGGTGGGCACAGCACACACCTGCAATGCAGCAGGGGAGAAAAAGGTGCAAACAGCCTGGACTGAGCTCTCTCCAAACAGTCACAGCCTAGGAGAATACAAAAATGATTTTGCAATGGCAGGATGCTCAACTCAAGGTATTTTGATAAGTCACCTATCAGATACGTGAACTGCCATATAAAAAAAACCCAACAAATAAAGTCTCACAAGCCAAAAGAGTCCCCAAACCTACAAATTCATCTTTCATCCAACAGAGGGAACTGGACACCGAGTTCATTACCTTGCGTCCTGTTTCAGTATCCATATTCTGCTCTTGTCTAACTGCCAGCATTTTACTACCTTGCTCTGCTATGGCTTTTTTATTGTTGGTTTTGGGAGGTTTTGTGTGTTTGGGGGAGGGGTTTTGGTTTTTTCTTGTTCAGACATGTATTTTAAGTCTCACTGGAAAGACTTGACGTTTTTCCTGCTTCTATTTTTCAGTATTATCTCAGCAGCTCTTTAGAAAATTGCCCTCTTTCAGCACACAACAACATTTAGAAGTACAAGGAAGAGAGGAGGCAGCTGCAGATGAAGAGAGATGCCTTCATCAGCCTCACAGAAACCAACAGGGATAACATTTCACAGACACAGGACATTCTCTGATTAACTGGTATCAAAACAGTCTATTAGCTAGCATGTAAAACTTGCACTATGCAAAAACAGCCACTACACGTGTAAGAAAAAGCATAATGCATAATATTCTAAACATGCCAACTAGAGGGTCTAAATGAAGCTCAAAATGTTTTTTCTTTCAACTAGCTTTGGCTTCTTAATTAGCAACTCTTAAGTTACTGTAACATACAAGTAACTAAATCCCCCTACTGGCACAAGCTCTGTGGCAGGAGTTTTCTTTACAGCCACCTTTATTATTTTAATTACAAATATACAAACATTCTTCTCTAGGGGCGGTGGGGAATAGGGCAAGTCAGCTCCTCAGCACACACACAGGATTACAGGAAATCATTTGTGAGACAGAGATGGCACACTACGACATGGCTGATTCCCAGGAAGGACAAACACAACAGCAGAGTGGCTGTACTGACCTGCCTGAGTGACTCCTCAGCAGGGCAGTGACCCCAGCAGTAGCTGCCTGTGACATCTACTCCCAACTCCCACAGAACCCAACCATCCCAATAAAATCTTTCTTCCACAGCACTGGTATTTCACTCTGCAAATAAGTTTCCCAGAAAGGCTGGGTGTCAATCCTTGCAGTAACTCAAAATCTAACTGGAGACAGCTCAGAACAACCAACTCTAGGTGAGCCTGCTGCAACAGAGGAACTGGTCTACACCCCAGAATCCCGGAATGGTCTGGGCTGGAGGGAACCTTAAAGCTCATCTCATCCCACCCCCTGCCATGGGCAGGGACACCTTCCACTGTCCCAGGCTGCTCCAAGCCCTGTCCTTGGACACTTCCAGGGATGGGGCAGGCACAGCTTCTCTGGGCAAGAAGCACCCTGAACTTGGTCTTCTCCAACCCCACGAGGTTTGCCCAGTCTCACCTCTGCAGCCTGTCCAGGCCCCTTTGGATCCATCCCTTCCCTCCAGTGTGTGACCAGCCCACCCAGCCTGGGGCTGCTGTTCAGGGCTCCATCCCACTGTCCCTGTCCCAAATGTCTCCATCCCACGATCCCTGTCCCTGACACCAGTGGCTCCATCCCGCTGTCCCTGGCACCAATGCTAACCAGCAGCAGTGCCAATCCCAATCCTGGAACACCACTGCTCACTGGGCACCAGCTGGGTATCCAGCAGCTGGCTGCAGCTCTGAGTGTGACCATCCAGCCAATTCCTCATTCATGGTCCATCCATCCAGTCCACACCACTCCAGGTCAGAGACAGGGATAGCCATCATCTCAAAACGCACAAAGACTACCTCAAGAGGACCCTGCTAACCCAAATAATTCTGTGATTCTGCAAAATATGTTAGATTTGGAACCGTACACAGAGCATGAAATAACTTCGATAAACTTTTTAAAATAGAAAGTGTTGTGTTTTAATTTCACTGTCCATTCAGGCTTGAAAATAGGAAAGAAAAAAGTCTTGATGTTTTGCTGATTTAAAATACCACAAGGGCATCCCAGGCTAAAAGTTCTCTTGCCATGGACTGGACAGAATTCAATTACTTGCTGAGAATGTTGCTCACTTACATGGCTATGACAAGTATAAAACAAAAATTAAGACCTTTAGGTAAGGACACCAAGATAGCCCACACAGCCCTGTAAATTTATTTAGCGGTTTTAGTTCATGCCTACAGCAAATGAAATTTAAACTAAATTTCTGGATTATTCTGAAGTCTCCCTCTCCTATAAAGATATATATATGGAATTTTTGAGGAAACAAGGTTGATTTCCATGGTTCAGAGAGCTTTGGAAAAATCAAGAAGTTTAGTTTAAATCGCATCATATATAAATCTGTGTGTATGTCAACATTTTATCAATGAATATATGTATATATTAATTGCATAAATCCTTTATTAAATATAACCCCCACTTTAGCAACAGGGGAGTTGAAATGTGTCATCTGCTAGAATATGAAAACTCTGATCACAGAAGCCTATGGGAACAACAGTGAGAAAGACTAAGAACACTGAATGCAAAATGCTGAAAAACAGCCCTGAGATTCTTTCATAGAAAAATCAGAGCTACCTCTGCTCAAAATACTGCCAGTCCTACCAGGGAGAAAAAGGATGCGGGGGTGGCATTCAAAGGACGCAGCACAACCTCCTGGCATGAAGCTCATTTCTGTGTCTGAGCACAGGAAACCCTCAAGTCTTACAAGCTGTGAGATGGATCAGGTTGAGTCTTGAACAGAACAACTGCAAGTGCACTGGTGATGCACAACGGGACATATTTCACTATATTTTAGTTATACACAGACTGGACTTGCTTTTAGACCGAATAAATAGGTAACATCTTGATTATACAAACGTACTTTTCACCCGAAGCCCCTGAAGTAATTTTTCCTCTGATTTACAGAAGGAGCACAATTGAGAAAAAAGCTCTAAAATCATTACAGGAGATGACCTCAAAAGTCTAGATCTACCCTACACTTTGTATGCCACACACAACTACAGCCAGCGTTAAGGGCAACTGAACCATTTAACTGAAATGGAAAAATATATTTAAGATTTCACTTGATTTGCTGATATGATACATCACAGAAGGCACCAGCTCAAGGCGGAGAGAAAACTAGTTGACTTGCTTGAAAAAATCTGAAGGAACATATATTAAGGATCTTTTGAACACTTACATTCCTATAAAATACATTTCAATACTTCAGTGACTACATGCCAAATGCTTAACTAATACTGTCACTGGAAACCTTCAATTAATGACAGTATTAATGGAGCTTTATGTAGCATAGATAATAGTGCACATGCATAATATGGCAAGATACCTCAAGTTTTACACATTAGTAGTAAAAAGCCCATTAATAAAGAATAATCCAATAAAAGCTCTGTTTGTCATGGCATTATCATACTTTTTAGTGTAAGAAAAAAAGAGTCTCCTCCTTAAATAACTACTAAATGCTTGGGGTTCTAACATATTGCTGCAAGCTATAATGGTTATAACTGTTAATCCAATACACCTTTTATACAAACCCATAAACACACGAGTGGAAAAATAGCACAGATGTTCATCTCTAATGCAATTTCCATTCAATTTCCTAAGTGCAGTCCCTGTGTGCAAACTAGCTTAACGTTATGTTTAGCTTGCAAATTCTTTTAATAAATAATGAATGCAATAAAACTGGTAGATCAATGGCAAGCTGAGAAATCATAAAAAAGCCTTTTGTGCTCATGCTGTTGCCGATTTCAAACTTTAATCCAGCTACAGATCAATAGTACTTTTTCTTTTTAACCCATCCCACAGATAGCAGACAAAGTGGATGTAGGTTAAATGCCAGTACCAGATATCAATTTCCAGAAACTTGATAACATCAGGCACAATTGCAATCGAACATTTTATACCTTATCATAGAAACAATATACACTGCTAAACATTACACTTTAAGCCACTGCACAGTAATAAAGGGAGCACATTAATTGGGTTTGCTTCTTACTTTCTGGAGAAGTGGAATTTGTGAGTGAGTCAAGAAAGGCTCTGACAATCTATTTTAATGAGCAAAATGGGCTCAGAGGGTCAAGATGTAGTGACAAGGGAATATAATCTCCCCACGCCTGCTAGTGACAATAAACTTTATACACACACCCAAAACAGCAACACGGCTGCGCTACCAAAAATTAAAGGCAAGCAAAGAAATTTCTGCTTTACAGGATTCTGATATTGGAACCTTCTGGGACAGGTATCAAAGTACATTAGTTAATAGGTATATAGGTGGTTCTTACAGGTTGTAGAACAGAGGGAGAGGGGAAACCCTATTACTGAGTCACTTTGGATAACCCTGTTTTACCAAGAGGGAACAAAGATCAAAAGCATTTAAGCCCTGAGGGACAGTTCTAATATCAAGCAGGATAAATCTAAATCACTCAGAATCATTACTAACTAACATACTTGTGCTTGGGAATGCAGGTTTAATCAGAACATATAAAAACCTTGCCTTGGCTTACACCGAAGGAACACATCCCAGACAGCAGGAACTCTGAAGCAGCCTCATTATGTTTGGGTTTGATATTAGTACTGTGCATGTAAATAATCATTAAAATCATGCATTTCCATACACCTACAGGTTTTATTACACTGATAATCACACAAAGAACTTACAAACACAACCAGCTGGGAACTTTCCACATATTTTAAAGTAAGGATTTGGGTAATTTTGTTCGTAACTTCAGAAAATTCCTAATTACCGCCTCGGAAAGGCACAAAAGAGACTCAAGATCTACATTCAGCAAGTACAAGATGAGATCCAAAAACACAGCAACATGTAATTCCTTCAAATACACGGTTCAGTAAATATGCCCCACCTTTGATGAGAAGGGCTCAGATCCTAGAAACATTTTTAAGTTCTTTGCCCTTGCTCTGGCAAATGGCCCCTGGCATGAATGGGAGGTTCACCTCAGCAAAGTCAGAACAGAGACTTTACAGCCCAGACTTCAACACCTTTTTCATACTGATGCTGACAAAAAGCCCTCACAAAACACCAATTCCAGCCTGAAAGCAGTGAAATAAGACAATTCTTTAAAACATCTCATGAGGCTCATTTGAAATATTTTCTGCAAAATTATCAGGGTAGGCAGACACTAATCAGTTACTCTCGGGCCACTGCCATACAATAAAAAGTGATTCTTTAATTCAGTGGGTTTTGCTGTGCTCCTCAGTCCTACCAAAGTTGATTTTCCCTGCTTTTCAAACCAGGGCACAAACAGAGGCTGCGTGTGCAGCCACAGCCCCAGCGTGAGAATAATTCCCCATCTACAGAGCTGGTCCCTTCTGGAGGCTTTCTGAGCATAATGCTATTGCCACACATTGATATATTGGTGAGAGAAAGGCAAATATAACAATGCTAAAGCTTAAACTCATTTGAATAAACTGTGAATTTCTATTACATATATTGTTTCCTTTATCAAATTGGAACTACTGGAGCAAGAATACCAAGAATGCCAACATAAATCTAGATCTGTTACAGCCAGTTTCTCCAGCTTATTCTCAGAAGTCTTAAAGACAAAAAGTCAAAGTTCTTCTGAGTGGAGGAAAGATTAGAAAAAGGAACATTCTTGATAATTTTTAAAATGAAAATAAAAGTGCCAAAGAGAGAAATCTGGTTTGACAAAATGACTGCACAAAATACTATTTTATCCTCTAAAGAAAAACAAAGATGACCACGAGTAGTTTAGTAAACACTAAGGAATAAAAGCCAATAAAAGCTATGCATAGCCTATGTGGGAAGTAGATCTTCATTATTCATGGCAGAGTACTTTACACTTTGTGCTATCTTTTTTTTCAGAATTTAAAACCTTTCCACAAAGACACATTCCAGCCTCTTTTATGATTTGCATTCCACAGGTTCTGCCCAAGATAATGGATACCAGACTAAACTGACCCGAAATTAACAGTGATCATCAACTTCTGTAACATATCTGGCCCTACATGGGGAGTAGTAGCAGAAACATAAGAAACAAGTATTTTAAATCTAACAGATGTTGAATCCAGACATACTTAACTTTAGAAGAAAATTCTTAATGAGATTAAGAAAAAGAAAAAAGAGAAAAAGCCTTACTTCAGCCTGTAATCAATTTGGACACAATGATATTCTATTTATAGCAATACTTTTAACATGTTCTAGTCTTATATTATTTATTCGTATCATTCCTATTACAATGAAATATTAATGCTGAGAAAGTGGTTACTCTATTAAGGAGCTATCCTATGTTTAGATTTTAATATTGATCTCCACTATTTGGGAACAATTAATCATTCTATAAGAATCTGCATTTGCCTGCGTTATAATACCATCAGAAGTTTAGCATCTTCCCCCACAATAATGCCAAGATTAAATTTATACTTTGACCTATTCCTAAAGGCAATTTAGTTATTCCAACAGAAGGGGGAAAAGGGGATACCGCCACTTTAAAAGCTTCAATCTCTTTGACATTGCTGGCAGTGTATGGGAACATTAATGCATCTGTCATGATAACAAGCTAAGAATAACATCTAGACATCAAACCGAGCAGAGAATCCATCTGAAGTGATTCATTCAGATCTGTCTCATTGATTTATTAAACACAGGGCAACATCTGCAGCCTCACAGAGCCGCTTGGCGAAATTAATGCAAGATCAATTCAAATGGAAAAAAGTGCAAAAGAGATAAATCAAAACACAATTTGCATGCAGTTCCACAATCAGGCTTATTGGGTGCAAATGCTCAATTTTCCTCCCAAAGCAAATGAGTTTAAACGTTGTTTTATCTTTGTAGAATTGTGTGATTTGAAGTGACAGTGAAGAGTTCTGCAGGTTGAAATGGTGAAAAGAAAAAAAGGAGAAGAAATGCTTGCAAAGACCTTTTGAATATGCAACAAGAATATCATTAATACCTAATTGTTTAGCTTTTTTGTCTTTGCTACAAAAACACAGTATTTTTCAGTTGTAGAAGTCTCAGTAGAAAATTACATATGTATTATGCATATACACATGCAGGAATCATACAAATACTCCATTTTGGAGGAAAAGCATGTTATCCTTCAAATGGGGAGCTCTAGTGCTATGAAGAAAGAAGGGAATTTTAATCAAGGGTTCTCCAGCTTAGATATGCATCTAATGAAAACAGTCAAGTATTTTAGGAGTTTTGAACAGGCACAGACTTTCAAGATATCCAAAGAGAAAGAGGGATTTTTCCAAAAGCATAACTGCACTGCTCAGAAAGTGGGAAAATTCCTTTCTCCATCTCAAGCAGAATCCACTTTGCCAGTCATCTCTCTCCAGAGGGTCTGAAGTGAGCCTCCTCTCTAAGGGAGAGAACTGAAAACCTGATCTTTACTGAAAAATGCTAACACCTCCAAAATTCATAAATTTGGCCAAGTCTGAACGCAGCCTAAATATCCACTTAGAGAAAGAAGTTTATGGACAATCAGATGTCCACATTTCCTATCAATACACAGGAAGCTGTGTGCAGTACTACATGGCTGGATTGCTTTAATTATAATCTTGACATCAGTCTCCTAATAAAACAGAGTACTGCTGACTATAGGGTAGCTTTTAATAGTCAACATGACTAGACCCTCATTATCTCATAAAATTAAATGCCTGCATTTACAGCTTAAATTCATTTCTGAAGCCTTTAATTGTTTGTGACTAGCCAAAGTAATACAAGATATTAGCTTAACTGTTACTTTAAATCATAAAAAATATGCCATGCACTGAAATGCTCTTTTCTGGAAAGTATTCTGACTCCCCACTAAATAATCCAGACCAACACTATGCTTTTTCAGTGGCCAGTAGCATCCATCAAATACAGAACCCTGTGGATGAGGCTGTGATCAAACTCATACAATCCTGTTTTTCAGGACTGACATGTACACTATCATAAACATGTTCTTACTACAGTTTTAAATTTCACTTTCACAATAAATCCTCATTACAGCTTGGGGTTTTTTTAATTAAGCAAATGTTATGCTTTTACTAAATTTATTTACTAAATTTAAGATTCCTCCATAATTTAAGTTATCTTCTAAGGTATTGCCCAGCAGGAGCTCGATTTTGTCAGTATGTTGTACGCACTTGAAGGTGGGACCTGTAATGAAATGAGCAGTTAGTTTCATTTCACAAACCTTGCTTGCAAATTAGAGTGCATGGTGCTGGCTAAGAGCAAACATTTCAGGAACATTCAGTAAACATGTGAATGAAAATTTAAACAGTACATGTGAACTTACTACAGAAACACACGCGTCAAAGCTGCTGGACAGAGTAACTCCTGCTACAGAACACAAACACCAAAAAACTTTCACCTACGGGTGTACTTCTCTGCAGCTCTTACGAGCTCTATAGACAAACTCAACTAAAAAAATGCAACAGAGTAAGCAGGAGAAATAAAACTTATCCTTTTTTTCAGCTGTATATAATTGACAGTTTGCATTCCAATTTAAAAAATGACTAGAAGTGCAAACTAATATAAGAGATGCCGACTTTTACAAGTCAACTACCAGTGAAAATAATGATACCCAGCATTTCTTACTGCTTTTTCTAGCAGCTCTTGAGTTTACTGCAGCATTTCTACAATATTCAAATACAGATAAAAATCCCTATCAATTAAAAAATATTTACTAGAAAATCAGTGCACAGTATTCTGAGTTGAGAGCAATATTTCTAAAACATCACGTATTTTCAAGCCTTTACTTTCCAGGTACAGGACTAAATACTGTGAGCATGTCTTTTAACACTTCTACTGTGTTTGATTTGTTCGATACCATGCTCTGCAGTGCTTCCCAGGTCACTGCACAGCAAATAAAAATAATTAAGATTACTGATGTATTTAATAACTTTTACCTAACATTCTCTCAGTAAGTATCAACTGTCCAAGGGAAATAATAATCTGTAAATAAAATGAGGTATTAAGCATTTAATTAGCATGGCAGAATATAATTAACGTTAAGTTACAATCCCTGAGCAAAGTTTCAGGTGTGCTGATTAACACTCCTCACGCATTAGACCTGAAACCGTGAATGCAAAACACCTTGATGTGAGCAGGTACTTCCAACCAGTGGCACCTTCATGAGGCATAAAGAAGCGAAATGTAAAGAGATTCGCTATTCTTGAACAGGTAAAAATACGTTTTCACACCAGGGTGGGGAGAGTTTAAGCACAATCAACACGTGTGAGTTGAGAGCTCTGCCTCGGGTCAGACGCGGTTCTGCCCTGCAGGAGCCCCCGGCACTGTCCTGCCTCATCGCCAGCCTTTCACCAAGGCTCTGCTCCACTCACTACTGCTCCTCTCAGACCCTCCTGGAGCATCACTGGGCTCCTCACCTGCAGCTCCCTTCCCACTGCTCCCTGCATTACCCATCCCCTCATCCTATCACGCCCATAAGTCTTTGTAAAAGAGAAGGAGAAAAAAAAAAAAAAAAAGTTGGGAAATACAAATTTTAAACATTTAACACTCCAGCATTTCAAGATTTTAAATCACTGGTTGTAAGAGAGCAGAAATCATTAGATTGCATCTACAGGCTGCATCATCAAATCAGATTCTGTATTTCCCTAATGGAAAACTTTGGCATGGTCACAGAAATTAGCGAGATGTGTTTCTTTAACCATCAACTTTCATGCTAGTCGAGTCTCAAACATTCCACAGAAGCATTTACGTGTTAAATGTGCCCCTTAGTAATCTAATGTATTTGAATAAAATTAATCTAAGTCTCAGACCTTACTTCCAAACCCATCACTTTAATAAAGCAGTGGGTGTGATGTCATCGAGGTGCCTGACATTGAAATAGACAGCGGGAGAAGCGGTTACAGAAAAAGAACAAGAGTGAGAACAAAAGCATATAGTTCATATAAACAGATCTAGGAATTAAGTGCATCTCTAAACCGCCACCTGTAATACAAAATGATTTGAAACAAAACAAAAACTGCATTCAGAAACAACGCCCGGTCTGCTCCTGCTTCAGCAGCGAGTGCAGGATCAGGCCCCGAACTGGCACGAAATTAAGTTGTTATTTAAAAACAAAAACCCCGTTCAGTGCTAAGCAGGTCGAACCAGTGCCACAAAGCCCAAAGTTACTGAACAATTGCACGCTGGAGGTCGGATATCGTACCCAAAGCTCGCTGAAGCGTCTGTAAAGAAAGTTTGCTGCCACAGAAAGCAGCAGCACGCTGACATGAAAATGTTTCTGGAGACGTCCCTCACCAACTGCTGAAGCAGGGAATGCCATCTCCGAAATCCCTGCCTTACACCCTACCCCATGGCACCAGGGTTCCTGCCGAGCCCCGAGAGAGTTTTGTGTTTATTTAGATCATTATCATTTCTAAAGGCAGCAGCCATGAGGTCACAAACCAGGATTATAACCCCAAGTATGCAGGACCCAGCAGGGATCCGGGGGCTCGGTGACCGAAGCCGGGCAGGGCAGGGGCTGCGGCCGCTCCGGAGCTGCGGGAGCGGAGCCGCTCCGGGGGCACCGGGACCCGCAGCCCCTGCCCGGGCACCCGGCTGGCACCGCCCGCGGGAGCGCCGGGGCACAACCGCGGGCTCCAGCGGGACAAAAATAACGGAGAAAACTTTCGAGGTTTGAGTTGGATTTTTTTTTTTAAGCAGTGTTTTCGGCAACTATCGGGTTTCCCTGGTTGGAGAAAAGTTTGGAGACCAGCGCGCGGAGCCGCTGCGCTGCCCGGCGCTCCCGGCCATGGCGGGGGCTGATGGAAGCAGGGAAAGTTTTCCGTGTCGGCACCGCCGCACCCCGGCCCCGCTCCCCCCCAGCCCCTCGGTGCCCCACCCGCCCCCCCCCCCCGCGACCCGCCTCCCCC
>WEKY01057664.1:1368116-1469617 GCA_013390045.1 Picathartes gymnocephalus | reverse complement strand
TTTTTTTTTTTTTTTAAATGAAAGTAACTATTTCATTAAATTAGCTCCAGGATACTCCACCGTTCTTTACAGGAAGTGGAGGGAATGGTCTAACTGGGGACTCATTCTGCTATTTTCCCCTGACACAAAGCCCAACCTGGTGAGGCTGAATCCACAGCAGAATTGAGTCTGTCTGAATCTCAGTCAAAGGAACTCAGAGTGATATCAGAATCAAATATTTAAGAGCAGGTTTTGTTTTTAACTTGACCAATCTCTGTGTCTCAGTATGTTCTCTGAGCTTTTGGATAAAGTCATATGAAAGAGGTGTCTTCATCTTCAGGAAACACTGTTGACTTTATCTACCTTTTTTCCTCTTTCTTATTTTCACTTCGAGGTTGATGTGACAAACATTGATAACCCACAAAAAATATGTAATCTTACATAAACCTGGCTTTATATGCTTTAATTTCATTGACTTTCTGATGGAATTACCAGTGACTTGTGGAGGCATAAGGATGATCAGGCCATGAATTGAAAGTACAGGTTGGAACACCTGTGATTATAATTATTTAATGCATCCTGTAGTTTGAGTTTTTAAAAATTCTCCTTTCCCATATTTATAATGTTAAAACCTCTCAGTACCCTGGGAGATCATGACTGATATCCTTCATTAGTATTATGAATTTTAGAGTATTTTGCATTGAGGAGCACTGTAAATGAAAAGCATTTCTTCAGAATTTTTTCTAAAGGGATATCTTACAATTCGATTCCATTATGATTTTAAATAGGACAAGATCATCCCTATTTTTTCCCACAAGGTCTATGAATATAGAATAAAGCAAGGTTAATAGAGACTTTGCAATGTAAATATTTTTTCCCTAAAATGTAAATATACGATATAGGTCACATAAAAAAAAATTGAACTGTGTGCTCTATTTTAGATAGTGTTTAATTTTATATAAGTAACAGAATTGAAGAAAACTGAAAATAAAAAAAAAATGTTTTTGCTTAGAGTGATAGAACTCCAGACACCAATCTTTGCTATTTTAATAATGAAGGTTGATTGAACACACTGTGGTCACTTCAGTGCATGAAATTAGCCAGAAATCCTGGGTTTGCTGATATTTTCCATTAACAAAAATTTATTTGAATCCAGCATCTTTCAGTGCAATCCTTTTCCATGCAAAATATATGTTAAAAATTCAAATTCCTGGACATAGTGAGGAAACTTCAAAGTCTGTCTTTTGGCCAGAGGTTTTCCATAGCTGTGCTGCAGCTCATCAGTTGTCTGTCCTTCTGACAATTCCTCTGCCTAACAGCAGCCACGCAGGAAAATCCTTCCAACAGGCTCTCCTCAATCCATTTCTTGGGCACAGGCACCTCATCTGTGAGTTTTTACAGCTCCAAGTGTGATTTTTTTTAAGGTATCTTTCTGTGTAGTGGCATGAATGTGCTTCTGTTCATCCCAAGAAAATAAGAAAAAAGACACCATAACTTAATTGAACAAAGACAAGTAAGGCTTCCCATAGAATTCATCTTCCCAATTCCTATTTAGGGAATTCCTTGTCATGCAGGAAGCCATCTGAAAAGAGGCTATCAGGACACTGCCATCTGCAAGGCTGCAGGGAGCAATTGTTTCCACAAGTCACAGTAACCCTGGTCCGAAACAGGATTTTAGCTCTTGGCTCACTGGCCCTCATGGAAGAGTAAAGGAACAAAAGAAAATGAAGTAACACAAAAGGTTAAGTTCTGGAAGATCAAGCCCTGTTTTTCACAGATGCCAGGTATCAGGAATTGCAGCTATAACACCAGCTCTGATGATCCCTCTGTTGCAAAATGCTTTTCATAGTCATTTCAAAGTCATCAGGGAAATGGGAATTATGAAAGTTTTATTTTGCTATGCACAGTATACAGCCTTTGTAGTCTTGATTGCTCATCTCTGGTTTGATGTGAAATAAACTCAGGAAAAAGGAAACTGCTTTCACCAACAGATATTGTGGATCTGAACTGTTCATAACTGCCAATACTGATAAACTCACACAATATAGGTTACTAGTTGAATACCTACAGTTTACTGTAGCAACATTACCAGGGAATACAGCATTAAATCCCATCTGGATCAGTATCCATAGTGCTGAAATACAAACAATTATTAGTAACTTTGAAAATCTGTAGGAGCTCAGTGTCTACATACAGTTCCAGTTCATTGATGGACTTTCTGAATGCTACCCTCATCTGGATGCACTAACACTTAAATTAGTTCACCTACCAATTTGTGTGCAATTATCCTGTGTAACATCCCTTGTCTAGATTTAGGTAGCCCCTCACTATTTACAATCTCTTTCTTAGGAGCATTTCAAAGTGCTGTGCCACAGTATTTATGTATCTGTTTTTCTATACAATTTGATTACATTTTATTGGAAAAAAAAAAAAGGACTTATGTAGTACTTCTAGATCTGACTTCTTTTGAAACACTTTTCCACCTTTTTAAGAAAATTACAATAGCTTCCGTGAAAAGTTCAGACTGAAAAAAGCAAATGAAAAACCCAAGCACTAAAGCACAAAACAGAAAAGAATTGCACTGACATGTGAAATGTGTTAAAAATTCTTCTTTGAATCAGTCATTTAGACATACAAAGATAATGATGATGATTATGATGACAATAATTATAATCAACTAAAATTTAAATTCATCCATTTTCTTCTATGCAAATACCAATTATATTTCTTTTCTTTAAAATGAATGTGACCATTTTAAGTAGTTATTCTTGCAAATCTTCCTAATAATCTGCCTCAACATTGACAACAGCACAGCATTCTTCTGGAGTGGGGGGTGGGGGGGGGAAATTCTGTCTCTGGCCTAATGGAAGGGCCGAAATGAGGGTCTTTATCTAGAATTAGTATTCCCAGTGTGAGGAGCTACAGCCTATTTCTTTATTTACTCCATCAAAGAGAGGAGGAAGTGCTGCTCCTTAGGTGCTAAGGAGGTACAAAAAGGGGGAGGGAACATTGTGCTTCCATTATTAGTTCTGCTCTCTGGGTTCTGAGTCATTTCAGGCACAGAGCTGAAGTAAAGCTCCAAGTCTCCTTGCTCCCCTTAGGGATTCTGTGGTGCAGAATGCTTGAGAGAGGTGGTTGCTGAGAATAACTGCTCTGCTCCTGGAGAAGTTACCTTATCAAAGAGCTGCACTGGGAGTACTGCATGGATCTGGGATCTGCTAAGGCTCACAACCACCAAGCCAACATCTTACCCTGAAAAAGATCATGCTAAGACTAAACAAACAAACAAGCAACTTTCTAATGAGTATTGTGCATTATGATTTGTTACATTCAAACCTAAAATTCTCATTCAGACAACAAGATCTGACCTTTTATTGTTTTTATTTTACACATTATCACTCTAAGAACACACAGCCTGGAGCACACCCTGTTATCAAGGCAATGGGGTTTAAATTCAGGTTGCAGATATGCTACAATGCTCAGTTGCATTGCTCCCTGAAAACAGATTGAAATGCAAACATCTTATAAAAACATTAAATACTTCAATATAGCTGGCCCACATGGTGTTTACAGTAGGAGCATTCTTTTCCTAGACATATAGACTAATTAAAGTTTAGTAACTGCATTGTCGATGTCTTCTTTTCTGCAGAAGAAAAGGCAGCATTTAAATGGAGTGTAGTATGCTCGGATTAATGAAAAATGGATGTTAAATCCTAAGTGTCCATCCTGAATTCTCAAAAGCATCACACATACACAGAGTCTGGCACCACTTTACAACTTCTGAAAGGAAAACAAGAGCTATTCTCATTTCTGTGAGCAAGCTGAGTATAATCTCATTTCAGATGCCTTAAAAGTTTCAGTGCACTACCATTGCTACTCTCTGACTTTAAAATCCTAAACAGAGTATTTTAAACACAAAACTTGCTTAAACTTTAACGTTGGGAAGGAAATGCTCGACAAGGAGGCCTTTGCTGTATATGGGTTTAGTAAATTCACTTATTAAAGAGGTGATTACACATACTCCTGGTTTATAAGCTGATAGCTTTCTTTTTAGCCACAACCTTTCACAACTTAAATTTCTCCCCCAAACCACCCTGCTGCAGCTGACAGATATTTTCATATATGCCCTTTCAGAGGACACAGAGGAAAAGGGTCTGGCAGCCCCTCCCTGGCTGTGTGTACCCTCTGATAAATTTCCAGCACTGCAGCAGCAAAGCCCAAACTAAATCTCTGCTCTTACACAGAGCTCTAAGTGGAGCCCTGACAGACCCAGGGTTGGAACTGAGGCAAATCAGCCTTCAACAGAGATTTTCTCAAAGTAGGAACAGTGTTTGCTTTCTCATTTTTAGTCACCGGCTTCCGTAATTTCAAATGCAGCTGTTGTATTAACTTGATTTTTAGCAGTATTATCACCAATATCCTGCTTTACCTGGAAGTCAGTCCCTGGCTGTTACTCACTCCTCACTTTCAGATGTCTCTTGGCTACAGTTTGGTGTTGGAGTCCTTGGTGACACGTGTGTCTTCACAAGAATCCCAGCTGGCAAGAACTCATTTCAGCTGAGGCCTTTATAGTCTTTTGTTTATGGTTTCTCTGGTGAAGTCCAGGCAAAAATACTGCATATGAGACACATCAATTCCTTTACTTTATGGACTACTTTAAACCCTTTTAATTATATGATAATATTTATGGGGAGTTTCCTAAGGGACTTTTATCAGTTTCAGAACTTAAAGTCTTGGTTTATCCTCTCTTTTCATTTCAGCCAGGTGCCATTTGTGATTTTCAAGACTGGAGAACACTGCTGTTTAAAAAATACTCAATAATCTTGCACTTGTCATTCTCTTCAAATAAAGAAATGCAAGATATCCAATCTGTGGCTGGCTGATTTTGTTTCATGTGCTTTATCATCCATCTCCCAGACTAATTCCTGTTTTTTTCAGTATCTGTATGGGCACATTGTTAAATACATACATATAAATTAAGTGAAATAAAATAACTACTCTTATCTTGTGTTTAAAGGCAATATACATTTCACTTTCAGCTGTAATTATGGTTTGTTAATCAAACAGAAAAGATCAGGATGTTGAACTTTGCATGGCAGAACTCGTACTGACTGTAATGAAGTAGGAATATGCACTAATGGCTGAAGGATCTGTATTCATAAACTGGCAACAAGTCAAAAGAGATGAATAAAATAAATGCAATATATAAAAGAACGGGAATATTTCCAGAGAAAAGAGATTAATTTCTTACATAAGCTACAGTCTCCAGATGTGCTGGAAAAGGTACAGTTTTTCTAAACTCAGAGAACACAAGTCTGAAAACCTTACTATGCAATAAAACTGCTTTGAGTAATATTGCAAATGAAGTAAGGCAGTAACTGAATGTCATTAGACATACTTGTCCATCTTTACTTAATCCTCCTTAAATTTTAATAAATCATAATCCTAATGAATCTTGATCTATTACACAGCTTCATCACCAGTCATATATCCAATCCATTTCTTTTTTCTGGTGCTTATGAAGTATCATAATTGACCAAGACTTTTAGATGGTGGAATATACAAATAGTGGAACTTCCAGGACAAAAGGCATTAAACTCTGCTTTGTAGCATCCTGAATTTTGAGCCAACCTGAATTTTGGGGCTGCTGCAAAGGCTTTCTTCTTCTTCCTGAACACCTGTAGTTTTAGGAAACCCATAAAACTTATAGGTAATTCTTAATGTAGCTGTGATGGAACTTTCTTACCGTACTCTGCAAGCAGCCTGATCAAAGCTATGATCCTGGGTTTTCTCCTCTGTGCTCATTTTGTACGAGATAATTCTAACTGCCAGGAGAGACCTACAGAATTTTTGCAGAATCTCACTAATTAAAGATTGAAAAAACAGACTCTGACTTGCATGGTTACAGAAGTCAAGTGACATGTAATTCTCTTTCCAGTCTCTCTAAGCAATCCCACAATTTACACACATCTTAGTAATCAAAAGGGCAACTTCAAAATGAGTTTCAGTGCTCCTTAGGTAGAGAACGTGGGTTTAATTATCAGCATTTTTAAAATATATTCAGGTCACTGATCTACCAAGGCCTGTATCCCAGGAATATTCACACCATCCATGGGAACTCAGTGTCTGCATCTGACTGAGGATTTGCACGATTGGGACTGACCACTGCCAGCTGTGACAGGAAGACAAACTCAGATAGTGGTAAAAAAGAGGAAGCTGGAATAAGGGTTGTCTGAGAGTTTAGAATAAATTTGGACAGAAATCATTTTTTCCCCACCATGCCTGGCTGTGGCGAGGCTGTTCCTGTGGTTAATGAACAATCAGGGTGCTGCATGCGTGAGTGGGTGCCAGTTGTGGAACTGCAAACGCCAGGGGAAAACCACGCACAGCTGCAGCACCACACAAACACTGCCCTGCTGCCCGAACTAATGAGCCATTTCCTTGGGATAAATCAGGTTATTCACTGGATGTTTCAAGCAGCTAATAGGCCCGATCCTGCTGCTGATCCTTATTCAAACTGGTACTCAAGGAGAATTAAATTCTGTATCCATTGGGGGAATAATAGAATGAATAATGAGATTTCACACGTGAAATCACTGCAGCATAAAAAGACTACATAGCTAAAAAAAAATTAAAATTCATCATGGTGAATATGAAGGATTTTCTGTTTGTTTTTGGTGGAACAAGCATTTGATCAAATGCTGGGAGACTAGATCTTGAGATAACTAAAAGCTCCATAATTCTAATGCTGATTCTTCCTGATTTTTCTTTTGGGCATCAGCATTCCTCCCTGAGAAAATTAAAAACTTCCAGGGTTCATGAGACTTTTCTCAGATTACTGTACTTCTGAAAAGCATTTTGATAGAGTTAGATATTAACTACACAGGCTTTGTAGTTCTATGGACATGTGAAAATCCCAAATAAAGGTCATAAAGTAAAACACTGCGTTTTTATGAGAGATGTGTTGGTTGAAATCAAAGTTGGAAAAGTTGCTCACAGTATTTAGAACTGCTAAAAGTGGGATCTTAAAGTTGATCTTTGTATGCCTTTCTGAACTGCTATTGCTAAAATTTCTGTATAAATCCTCTGCAATATGCAGGATTACGTAAGTAGGAATTACTTCATAAAACATAGGGAAAAATTTCTTTAATCCAAATGTTTAAAAAAATTACATTCAGTTTTTCAGTATGCATTTTGGAATGCACTTTGGCAATCCTAATTGATGAGACCTAGTTTAACAAAATATAGGGAAATTCAGTAATCAGGACACAGGATGTGCAGTTTAATTACGTTAGTGTGCATTTCTATTTGTTTCTAATGTAGAGGATCTATTGGTAAAATGAATGCCCATTTTGTGGTCTGTTATGCAGAAAATGTTTAATCCAGTGTTTGATTTACTCTGTTAAATCTTCTTTATTGAATGTGCTTATTCATCCATGCAGAATTGGGTATGCTGCTTTCTGTTAATATGACATTGCAATTAAATAGCTAAAGAGAAAAACATGGCAAGACATTTTCTCAAGGTCCATGAAATTCTCATAAAAATTATTCATACTTACATATTTCATTTCTACATTTGCTGATACTAAAACTGCAAACTACAGAGAAATATTTTGGTGTTGCGTGGGACTGACAAACCTTGCAGTTGAAGATCCTGAATAATCATTTTTGTCAAATAAATAGTACTAAGAAGGATTTCCGGTCCAGTGGATAATGACTGTCATCACGAAATAGGATTGCACTGATTGCATCTTATGAATGAAGCTAACAGGAACTCACAGCACCAAACAACAGCATTTTGTGGTGGAATAAATACTTAAGCACTTGAGAAACAGTAAGACATTGACAGTGAAATAGCTCTGCTCCAGTGCAGTCCTAGAATTATATTAAACAGTAACAAAAGGGTTTCGTGATGGTTTTACACATTCCTGAGGGTGCCTTCCCTCAGTAGGAAAAGGATGTGCAAGGGGAATTTGTCTTATCTCACCAATATAGTGATGCTTTGTTCCTCAGCACAAGACATTCAGGTCAGGGATTATCCAGAATTGTGAGAATTCTGCAGCTATATTTCATTTACATGTTAAAAAGTAGAAAGGACAGCTCCATCCATGGAATTGCATGGGAGCTGCAGAATGGAAGTTTTAATCAAAATCTCCATGGGACAGCTGCAAACATAAATATAAGGAACATAAGATTTGATCTTACCCCTCTTCTGTCTGAATGCCTAATTCCTAATTTTTTCTGTCACATATTTATCAGCGCAGTAATCAAATGCTGATGTTTAAATCTCTATTTTTTGTTCTTGCATTGGTGGATGTTTCCTGCTAGACTGTTTTCTGTGCTGCACCCTGCTCCAGCACGTCTGGCAGTACCACAGGGGTAACATGGCCTCTGGTTTCCATTAGTCACTTTTTACTATTTTCACTATTCTTTTGCTATGTGAACAAGGAGCTTGTAATAAGGTGTTAACAGGCTGCTAGCTGGTTTATTGTTATTATTGATTTAAGGTGCTAAGACTTTAATATAATCATACACAATGAATAATATTAAGAGATTAGTTGAAAGCTATATAAGCCATTAAATGCAAAATAAAAAGCAAAACTTTCCAGAAATTTCCAGCATATTCTGGCACAGGTGTTCTGCACTGGATTATTTTGCCAACATTGCTGTATCTGGATTTTTCAGATCTGTGGTTTCAGTCCTGCTATTCTTAGACTGGTGTTATAGGAGGGGCTACTCTGAACCAGGTGATTCTGGATTTTATCCCTGATTCCACCTTATTTTCTCTGTAAGGTGAAAGAAGAGGCTGAGCAAGACTAGTGTGGCTTTGGGTGTCAAAGGGAAAAAAAGAGTTAATGAATGAGCTGAGAAAAATAGAGAGGGTTTTGCATGCAGACAACGTAGTACAGTCAAATATCTGTTAATTAACAAGAAAGGACATAAGATTAATGACTGATACACTTTCTAACTAACACACTAATAACTTTCTTTTTAAATCTGTATTCAACACCATGGCTAAGGGAAAAAAAATACTGCAGTTGAGGATAAGGGAACTTTTAAAAATAATGATGAAAATATTTCCTTGGATATATTAATAAGGAGCAATGAGCAACAAAATTGAAGAAACAATGGAAATTGTTTTGGAAACAGTGACTATGTAGGGGAAATAACAAAAATGAAATTTGTTGTTTCTGAGGAAATGGTCATCCAAGAAACGTCAGTGGAGTTGTGAAATGGGATGGTTTGTGCTGTCCCAGGCTGCTCCAAGCCCTGTCCAACCTGGCGTTGGACACTTCCAGGTATCCAGGGGCAGCCACAGCTTCTCTGGGCACCCTGTGCCAGGGTCTCTCTTCCCTCACAAGGAAGAATTTAAGAACCTCTTCCTCAAATCGACCCGTAAGTCATACAAAAACACGCGTGCTTGCACTGACGGGATCTCCGTTGGGCTCAGCAGCTAGAATGCCGCCATGTAACTGTAGTTAAGAAGCTTACGGACGCATGCAGGTGCTGATATATGTACGTATGTCCCCTGCTGCATCCCGCAGCATTCCTGCACGGCAGGTCAGGGCTCGTTCTGTGGATGAGCAGGACAACAGAGAAGGAAGGGATGGTGCGGACGAGGCGCTAGCGAGCTGCAGGAGGACAGACCCGGGTCAGCCCCGGGCTCTCCGTGAGGGCTCCCCTCCCTCAGGCGGGGCCGCCCCCGCCCCGCGCGCCGCCGGAACCCCCGCGCCGCTCCCGCCCTTTCCGCCGGCGGCGCGCGCGTGACGGCGCCTCCCAAGATGGCGGATAACCTGCCCACAGAGTTCGATGTGGTGGTGGTGGGCACCGGTACGCGGCGGGCCGGGCACGGGGGGCAGCGCCGGGCCCTGGCAGCGGCCGAAGCTCGCAGGGGCGGTGCGGGGACTCGGGTCCCTGGCTGAAAGGCGGCGGCGGCGGAGTCTGGGAAGGGCGGGCAGGGTGTGCGAATGGCTGCTGAGGTACCTGCGGGGGCACCGACCGGGACGCCTCCGTGACACCGGCGGGGACATCCCCCCACGGCGTCCCGGGTACTCGCAGCTGTAGGGCTGCTGCTAACACTTAAATAGCTAGATTTGCTTAGAGATGGAGTTGTCGCGCAGGGCCGTGTGGGGCTGGCCCTGGGGGGTTTGCCAGGACCCCCGGCCCTGTGACCGGCCACGAACCTGCTGCCCCCACACCTGAGATCGGGGGCCCCTTTGGTGCCTCAGAAAGCTTTGTCTGACTGACTCTGCCTCCCTTGCCAGCCATTATTGCCAAAATACCATCCTGCTGGTCAGGTTTGCTTTTGTGCTGGGAAAACAGCTCTGAAGAGCTGAATTTCTATCTTATTGCAGTATATGTGCTATAAGCTTACAATATATTTTTTATCATATCCTGCAATACAAGTAGTTTTCAATCTTCAAAGTAGTTTTTCTAATCTTTATGCCTGCTTATGAATAACGCAAAACTTTTTGAGTCTTTCTCATTAAGGCACATTTCTCTGTCTATGAATGATTGCACATATCAAACACTTAATTCTAATCTTCCTGCCTTTTCTGTATCCTGTACAAGTTCATCCTGTTCAGGTGAATAATGATGGAGACCTGGAATGTCTCGCTGTAACTTACAACAATGTAACTGCAAGAGAAATTTTAAAATTCTCCTTCAGAACTAAGATTCTTGCTGTTTGTGTATAAAAATAGTCTGGAAGTATTCAAATAGATTTCTGTTTGTAGAATCCAGTGACAGTGACCTGGTTCAGATGGGTCTTGGTAAGCCCCCCTTCTTAAATTGAGCATTGAGCTCTAGTCTTAAAATGCATCACTGTTTATAGGTCCCAAATTCACAGTCAGATTTCATTTGCCTTTGTAAAGAGCTCAGGGTGTTGTTTGGACGAATGGGAAAATGTTATTGTTTTCCATGTGAAATTAGTAACTCTGATTTTGGAGTTCACTACTCTGTCAAATTATGTCCATAGGATTTAAGATTTCTAGCAATTTGGATTAGAGTGAATGAGTTTCTCAAGAAATTGCTGATTTCAGTGTTCAGCAGAAAAAAGCAATTGCCATACAGTGTATGTGTAATTGCTTAAACAATTTCTGATTTATATTTGGAGTTTTTGGGTAATTATAAAACCATACTGACCCCATTGTTGACCAAAACTCTGCTAAAAATGCAAAATTCTTGTTCTTGAGTTCTCGAGCAGATTAAGACTTCTGTGTCTTAGCCCTGTTCTGTGGTAGGAATGAATCTGTCATTTTCATATGTGCTCAGATATGAAAACATTTCAAGTGTGTGAGAAGGTTGGTTAATAATGAGAAGCTGAAGTATCAAACTGTAAGGGTGAAATCTGAAACATTGTGTAGCTTCTGTGATGATCCATTCTTTACTACCATGAGGTAAATAGTGTCCATGCAGTCAATGCTGAAACTCAGAGGTTTATGAAAATGAAATTAATGTTAAGCTATTTACTGTTCTAACCACTAAAGGGACAAGAACTACCAGAGAGAGCAGGGCATGTGCAGCCAGGAAACCCAATCTTCCCTGCTTTGGAGTGAGGTGTGATATTGGAGCTTTGATGTTGCAGGAGGGAAATTCTCTGAGCTAAATTCTATGAAGTATTGCCGTATTTGGGGGTGTTGATTTATATTCAAGGATGCCTTTTTGCCCACGTGTAGAGAATACTGCTATAACTAATTCCAAGATTGTCAGAATTCTGCACTTTAGGATTTATTTTGTCTTTTCTTTGCATTCCTTTTTATTAAGAACATACACAAGTGGTAATTACCACTGGTGACTGACTGAGGGTTTTTTAATCTGTATTAAATTTCTCAGTATGGAAGATTGTTTGGAGTGGAACTTTCATCTGTCTTCTCTTTGGGAAGTGACTCCTGAGGGAATATTTTAGCCTAGTCTTCAACTCTGTGGTTTCTAGTGCTGTCACCAGTGCTGAGTGTACCTGTGAATATGTAATTGTCATACCATAATAACCAGAATGTTTGTGTTCAATGGTATTTTTAATGCATAGTAGTAATTGCATTAATTTCTGTGTGTGTGGCCTTTTCCTGGGTTTATAACTTGTGCATCTATTAAATTTAGTAATTAGATTGAGTGGTAACATAAGATTTGGATTTGTTTTTATTTCAGGCTCATTTAACTGCTTCCCTGTAGTAAGCTTAGTGCAAATGGGAACCTCAAACTAAATTTTAGTCATCAGTGCTTCAGTTAATGTATATGTTCGATTAATTCATCAATATTGCTATGGCAAAAGGAAATTCTCTTTTTGAAGAAATTCCTTTTCCTTAACTCAAGTATTTTCTTGCATGGGCAAGTTTAGAGCAAGGTGGGTGTGGGTACAAAAATGCTTGTCCTGGTGGGTACAGCAGCTGAAGTTTCACTACTATCATGGAATTTACATCTATAGTTCTAAAGAAACTTGGATTATCTCATGACATGAAAGTGGCATATTTTGAGGGTTTTGGTGGCCAACGCAATACGAGAATTAAAGCTTTTACGACGTTATTGTTTTGCTCTAGTTCTGGTTTTTTGTTGCAGCTTTGAAGTCACTTCCCCTCCCTATCTCCCCCAGCTTCTCATATCCCTGCTTTCCTGCTTTTTGAACAGTGTTGTGCTCGAGTTATCCACCAACCAGGCAGGAGTGGGTTTATTAGATGGTTCTTGGCCAAAGCAGATATTATTCAGGATCATCAGTCCTCAGAGCAGGTCTGCTGCTTGGGAAAGTGTCTTCTCTCTGAAGTGATTTTTATTGGTCTAAAAGCAGAACAGGGAATCACTGGCAGAGCTTCTGTCTTCAGGCAGTTGTCAAATAGGAAAATTCATAGGCAAAACATTCAGCAGTGTTGAGTTCAGAGCAGAAACCCCTGTAAGTGCCAAGATGTGCAACTTCGTGGCTGTGCAAAGTGGTGTGGATACAGGTGCAGGGTCATGTTTACCTTGGAATTTCTTCAGTGAATTGGATTGTATTCAGTCTTGACTTCTTGTCTCTGACACACCCCAAGACCTGCATTGACTGCCTGGAAAGCTGTAAAGGATATGGCTCTTTAAAAGGTGTTGTAGTCACAAGTTCGTCTGCCAGTAATTCTAATTTTTTTCTAAAAAGGAGTTATTCTTTATAAAAGCAGTCACAGTAAATATTCTAGTTCTATGCAATTTTCTTTCCATTCTAGTTTTCAGTGGTTATAAATAACACATGAAATGACTTTCAAGGTAGAAAGCAGGAATCCATTTTGAAATATTCTATAAAATAAAGAGTGATTTATGGTTTCATACGATTTTGGCTGAAAGCACTCGGGCTTTGCCAGGTCATCAAAGTCCTGTCAGGAGAATCTATTATTTATTGTTCGATATGCTGGGAGTGGTGTAAGTACTTTATGTTTATCTTATGTAAGTGTAGTGTGTTAGGAAAAATCACTTCCAGATACTAACACAATTTTTAAAATATACCTTAAAAATCTAACCCAAATATTACATATGGGAATTTTAAAGGTAACACTGAAGATTGGTTTAAAAAGATAATAATTCCTAAAGGTTTTATTGTTGCAGGATATTTTTAGAATGTGCCCAAAATGTTTTCTAATACATCTTTTGGACTGGTATTTTGGTTACATTACCTTATATAACTGCACAGTCTTCAGTTTATATCAGCAGCTATTTAGAGTTGATGAAAACTCAATGGAAAACCAGGTGAAGATGGATATTTTTTGATGTCAGTGGTCATTGTGGACTAACACAGTGGCACTGACTTGTAATGTTGATGTCTGTAAGGAGGAAATAGACCCATGTTTTGATAATCATTTGTAGATAAGTCATTGCCTGTCTATTTAAATGTCAAACAAAATGAACACTGACTCACAGTCCTGTCCCATGTTCTGTGTATGTCCTACTTTCATTTTTTCAGTATTCTCCAAATGTAAATGTACCTTTATCTTCTTTACTGTTTTTTTTTTTAACCTGACTAAAATTAAGGGGTTGTGTTCTGGCCTGGCTTCCAGTCTGGATTTTGGGGTGTAGCAGAGGTGCTGTGATAGCTGCTAGAAGGTTTGGGCTCCCACTGGTGCCTCAGACAGGTTTCTTTCCCAGATACTGTACAATGTCCCTGGCTGCTCTTGTGGGAAAACTCATTGTTCTGTGAAGCCTTTGTTGTCCTTCTCAGCCTGTTTGTGTTCTGCAGGTTTTCCAGATTATATTGCTGATCTTACAGAATCAGAGCCTGTAGGACTCCTGTGACCCTACTGTGACAAATACAGAGTAGGTCATCTGCATATCAAGGTGAAAAACTCCTTTAGAAAAAACCTTAGCAAGGTAATTTAAAATTCTAGTCTGAATGAGGAACAGTGGAATGCCAGGTTTGTGTATCCCAGTAGGAAATGTGGTTCCACTGGCTGGAGAAAGCCAGGGAGCTGTGGGTTCAGTCCTGCAGGAGCTCCCTGGGGCTGTGCCAGAGCACCCTGTGAGAGAGAGCCCCTGGTGGGACCCAGAGAATTACTTGGAACTGCCAGTGCAGGAGGAGAAACTTCCTAAATATCCTTTCGTGAAATGTTTAAAAACGTGTAAGGAGCAAGGAGAGCAAGCTCTCTTCCTGTGGGAAAACAGAAAAGGAACTGAAAGTATTAGAAGACTCAAGTGAAAATAAAACTGATTATGTGACTTGCTATACAGATCTTTTAATGCGTATGGTTTGCTTAATCTGCTGCTTTTGCTTTAAACCAAAGATTAGACTCAGAGCTCTAGTATGTGCTGGAGAACACTTTTCAGAGAACACTGCTTGGTGTGAGCATGACTTTTGGTAAAAAGTTAAATTTTTATTTTGAGCATTAAGTACTTGTATTCCTTTTCTAAATAATGTTCATTTACACCAGTTGTGAGATTGTATGGTTTTCATTGTCAAGTTCCTCTGATGAGACACAGATCACTATATGCAATTACAGTGTAGGAGAAGAAACTTCTTACTTGTGACTTCTTTCTTGACCAGTTATGTATTCTTACTTTTCTTAGTGGATTGGCAGAAGTATTCTGAAATGCAGAAGTATTTTCTGATACTGCTCTGCAATATGAGCAAATATTAAAATGAATCAATTTTAATTATCTTTAACATAAAGCATTATATACAAGAAGTATTTTAATTTGCAATTAAATTATGAAATGCTTTTAAAGTTCCATATATACCAAAAACACACCACAAGTATTTTGTTGTGAGCTCCTCCAGAGTCAGCTGCTCTTCTCTACTTAGAAGTTCAGATGCAAACAGAATTTATTGCAGCTGGTCAACTGTCTGACTCCAGAAGATTGTTTTGAAATTGTCTGTGTTCCAACCTTTTTATATATTTCCCTTCAACATTTTATATTTGAAAAAGCCACTTGTGATTTATTTAGTAGATGGAGTGAAGCAAATTAAACATTTAAGCCTTTTCAAGATGAATCTTGTGTAATTCACTAAAAACTTATAATCTGCATGACTGCAAAACAGTTTGCAGTGAACAGCTGGGGAACCAAGATGCTCCCACAGATACGAAGCTGTTTAGTTTAGAAGTGGCTGGGGGCAGTGACTGCGTCCTTTCCAAGGCAGTGCAGCGCTAGAGCAGCAAGTACAGCTGCTAAGCAGGAGACACAATGTGTAAGCCTAAAATTAGTTTTTGATCACACAGGGGTGAATTATAACTTTTCATTGTTTTGTAAGACTTGAGAAATTAATTGGCTTTTAAAAGTGAGGAAAAAGAAGTTTTCCACCTTACCGGTTGTCTCAAACTTTAATTTTGTTGTATTGAAACTAAAAATAGAATTGGTTTTTTGATAACTAAATAATGATTAGCTAATTCCTCTATTTCTTTTTTACTTCTAAAACACTATTCTTTAAAATGAGAATATGGCTGATTTTGTTTCATAGGGAAGCTCCAAGAATTCATGTAATGGAGATTATCTTGGTCAGAGGTTACTGGAAACAACCAGATGCGGATTCCCAAGGTCAGCTTGCAGCAGCCACCACTGTAAGATTTATTGAGATGAATCTGCCTGTTATATATCCAAGAAGGCTGAGATGGAGACAGTGCTCAGGCAGTGGCAGTGGGAGTGAGTGCTGCCAGAGGAGACTGTGCAGATAAATTGTATTTTTCATCACTTCAGGACTGTCCTGAGCCCGCTGTTTGTGCTGCCTGCTGGGTACCCTCGTTCTGTCTGCTGCTGCTTCTGAGGCTGCCCTGGAGTCTTGCTCAGCACTTCCCAGGGCATTACACAGAGAAGTCGGTCCTACAAACCTCAGGTTCCACTGAGTGCTGAAGTGGCCATGCCACCACGTTTGTTACGTTAATTAGAGCCTCATTAGTGTTCCAGTTCAGTCTGCTTGCCACTTTGTTTCTTTCCAACGGGAAGCCAAATGCAGAAGGACAAGTGTGCAGTCAGCATTGTCCCTGGAGCAACACTAGAAACACTCCCAAGCTGGTTCACTTCGACTTCTCAGTGTTCCAGTGAGGATGTGAATGCATTGCCTGCTGGATGGGTGGGTGCCAAGTACCACCTATGAAATTCTACCTGGAAGAACATGTTAGCAATCCAGACATCACTAAGGAGTAGAATTGCTAATTTTGTACGTACGTTTGTATCTGTGTGCAGCTGGTATGCCCTACCTCACTGAAATTTTAAATTAATGTTTTCTTAAGAGGCCGGGGAGGCTAATTTAATACTGCATGTGATAAATGGAGGGTTGGTCAGTGGAGAAAGAAGGAAATGGCTTTAAGGAATGATGATAGAGATTCCAACTGGTATTGACCAGTCCTCCTTCAGGAAGGAAAACTCTTTGTCCTTGTTTTTCCTGGTGAGAGAAATGAGGTGCAAGACAATTTACCATAATGCAAATATTTCACATGTAGGCGTTCTAAGGGGGCAATATGAAAGGGCCAGGAAGCACAGAAAATGTTTGTATTACTTGGTAACAAGCTCTGCAACTTCTGAGTTGTTTCTGCCTCAAATACAAAGAGCTTCTGAGTCAGCATGTTAAATTGATACAAGAATTGTATGGATTCCTAATTCTTCCTCATAAATCCCTTTTATGCTGCCAGATGTTTAACACACTGAAGTCTGGATCTGTTGCTGCTTTATTGTGGTTGGATCATGCAATTCCTATTCAGACTTCTTATTTCCTGCTAATGCCATTGCAAATCTAAAAATGGTTTGGATTTGGAACCTTACTTGAGAAAATGTTCTTTTGCAGTAGCCCTTTTCAGTTATTTCAGATACAGTAAAATAGGTGCTGTCTTTCATAATAACTAATACGTGTTACAGCTTAGTAGGAAAGTAGTGTTTATTATTAATTGTACTAGAGGGCAATGATGATTCAGTAATTGGATTGCTGTGTTGGATAGTACAGTCTTAGAATTTTTTTAAAATGATCTAAAAGGAGATGTAGATTCTTGTTTCAATCTTGGTGTTCTTGGTGATCTACGTTACTGGATCCAAGTCATTACTCAATTGTCTGTTCACAGACATTAAACATCAGGAGTGGTACATGTCCTTAATCCTTTAAGCTGGCCAGACCAGCAGCTGACTGATCCCCAAGAGGGATGAATGGCAGGAAGTGTTAGGATGATCCTTCATGAGGAAAACAGCCCAGAGAGATCCACGTTTTATACTCATTAGGCATAGGGGAAACTTTGGAATCCAGAGTCTGCTCTGCCCTGCAGTGAGGATCCAAACATATTTCAAAATCTGAATATAATCCATTTTAGGGCTTTTGACAAATCAAAGTTTAGAACAGAAAACTGTTTCCAAATAGGAACAGTTTCTAAAAATACATATTTCTGTGTTACTGAATCATCTGAAGGGGACCTATTTTGCACAATTCTCTGAGGAGTCTGTCAGAGACAGTTCAGCTTTCCATGCTCTCATTTCATAAATTGCCATTTCTCTTTGCAGGCTTTTCCAAGTTAGTTTTTTCCTAGAGAGAGGACAATGTATAACTATATTGTAATTGTCCAGAGCTTGCTTTCTTGGTAAAGCCTTTTGTTCAGTGACCACCATGCAGTGCATGGAGGAGTAACTTGCACTTGACAAAGCTGCCTCTTTTCCCTGTGCCCTCGTTTCTACTGGAGAAGAGAATTCAGAAACTGGTGCCATGGGACAGTCTTATTTATTTGTTGGGTTTCCTGAGGTATTGTCACTCAAGAACAAAGGGTGTCGTGCTCTGTCAGGTTGTTGGGAGCCTCTCCAGAAGCTGGGATACGCCGGCCTCGCCTTCCGGCTGCATTCCCACTCTTCCCAGTGGGTATGTGGGGGGCCACTGTGTCTTAGAAACACAGGATTGGTGAAGAAAATTGATGCCAGCTTTCAAGAGCAAGGAAGCTAATTCAGGGAACAATTTCATCCAAGGTTAATGGAAGAACAGACCTCCAACACGGTATCAATTGGATCAAGCTTAAAGCAATCAGTTATGCCCTGGTAGCTATAACTCGGCCCAGGTCAGCCAGGCAGCACTGGTGATGTTTTACAACACTTTCTCAGTGGCTTTTATCAATAAGGAAGGAGAAACAAGTTTCTCAATTCCATTTCTAGAGTAATACTCTCTGTGCCCCAATGAGAGAAAGAAAAGCTTTTTTGGGAAATCCAAACAAAGAGTAGTTGTAGATTCCATTCCAGATAGTTTATAGAGGGAGCGAAATGAACCATATATATAAACATGGGGGGACAGCTGAGTGTGGAGCTCTCACATAATGGCTGTGCAGCCAGGGTCTTGTGTCAGTCCTGCAGTGTGTGCTGCACTTATGTATTTTCCCCTTGTCTCCTTGGTCACAATGGTCTGTGTTTTGAGTTTTTGCTTCCAAAAATTCAACTCAAAAGACCTTTGGCCTTTCTAGGCTGTGAAATGTCTCAGGAACTGCTGCAACTGTTCATCCCTCCTTCTGCCCCTGGAGTTAATTCTGTGTTAAACCTTCACTTGCTTTGGAAGGTCATCAATGCAAAACTATTTTCATTTTTCTGCTTTATCAGTTCAGAAAAGGATTCTGTTTTTTAAATCCATCAAAAAAGTAATCATTAAAACCAGAAATTTTGCTGGGAAACTGTAGCTATTTTCGTGGAAAATTTGTCATGCCTGTCTTTAACTCCATCTTTGTATTGATACAAACATTTGTACTTTTGGACATCACCATAGAACTGTTCTCCCAAAAACTCATGATTTATTTGATCTGGAAGGAGGTCAGGAGTGGCAGAAAATAAGGGCAGAAGTTGCACCTCTTAATTTTGATGATTGTGTTGGCCTTTGTTGGTTTAAGTTTGTGAAACTGGTCTGGTGTACCCAGCTCCCAGGGGGTGTTTTCTAGATTGCAGGATTTTATTTGTTGGTGAAGGCGCTGTTCCCTCTAAGAAGTAGACAGTGCAGGCCTGGAATTCTGCTGGAGCTGATGTTTGTCACGAAGGGGGCCAGAGTAGGTTGTGCCCTCCCACAGCCCCTTTTCCCCCTCCCATTTCTGTCTCTGCAGTTGCACCAGTGCAGCTGCTTCTGGTGCTGCTGGAAATCAGATCAGCCAAAGACTCCTTTCACTTTCTTTAATCTTATCCCTTAACTGAATACGTCGCCTAAGTGCCTCCTAATACCAGTCCCTAGAATTTTAATTGCTGTTCCTGAATTACTTGCTTAAAGAGCCAACACATCATTTAAAAAGAGGTTTGAGAGAAGTTAGTGCCACAGAGCTTCTTAGCTGGTGAGCTGTCCTGCTTTTCTGAACCTGCTCCAGAATCCAAGGCATCTAACTGGGCATGTGAAATCTGGTGAGTGGGAGCAGACATTGCAGAACAGCCCCATTTATTTATTGAACTCCACTGGGATCCTGTGCCATTCCAAGCATATACTGCTGGTAGAGATACCACAGCCTTTTGGTGTGCTTTTTTGCTACAGATTTTTCTAAATATAGTGAAAACACTGATTGGATAGAGTGTAATTGCATAATGTGGGAGATTTTGATAGGGATACCACTCTAAGGACAATCACAGTCTTTATGTCAGACACTTGGAAGTGAACTAAAATGCCCTCAGGTAATACCTGTCTGCATTACCAGGGATGTGGTTACAGAGCATCCCTCTAAGCTTTGGGTATCATTGTGCTGGCAATTACTCAATGTGGTATGATAGCAGGGTATGGAGAGAAGAGGCTGGTGCCAAGTTTCAACTCAGTGGTGGTTGCAAGTGGTATGTGCCATACAGTTGTTAAAAAAAGAAAAAGTTGAATTCAAGAGGGTCAGCAAAATGTTAAAGAGCACAAAATAGCGTTCGTTATTTTAGTAGAATGAGACTTAAAAATTTCAGTGACTCAGATTGTAAAATTTCTTTTGTTTGAGTTGCCTACTTCAGACCAAGTTCTATCATTATTTCAGTTTTTGATATATCATAGCATGCCAAGTTCTAAAAACTGCATGTGTCATTTCAGGTTTGCCTGAGTCCATTATTGCAGCAGCGTGTGCCAGAAGTGGCCAGAGAGTTCTTCATGTGGATTCGTAAGTTACTCCAGTAATTTCTCTCTTTGGAGCTAAACTGACTGGAAGGGTTTTTGTGTCTCTGTCACCGTGGGCTGCAGGACTTCTCTCCTTCATCTGGCACCAAGTAATGTTATGCTTCTGTCTCTGCCTTATTTTGGGGGTGTTATTTCCATCAATAGAGCAGGCAGTTTTTGGAAGCTAGCTCAGGGATTTGGAACTTCAGTGCTGTGGTGAAGGATACTGTGATGGCTCCTCCCTTGCTACAGGCAGCAATGGCTTCGGGTTTAGTGCCCTTCATTCTCATTCCTGGCAGTGATTATCCCATTCTCTTTGGTGAGAATGACTTGTGTTATTTCAGTTGTTTGTTTTCATTGGCTATCAAAGTCTGTAATAGTATTGGCCACTGGAACTTTGATATCTGTTATCCATGCCTGTTTTTAACTATGATGAATATTACCTTTTAACAGTGTATGTTGTTCCTTTTGTTAAGGATCAGAATTATGAATTCAGATTTTTCTCAGAGTGTTAAGAAATGAGATTTAGAGTTACTGAAATACCTGTGTTAGATGTGCTGCTTTGATTAATCTGTTGTTCCCTAAAACCGCCCAAGTCAGGGACCAGGTATTGAAAACATATATGCATAAAGTCTTAGTTTATAGTTTACTTGCTCTCATTACCTTGTGTACCTTATTTTATTACTTTTAATCTCCAGCCATGTTTGCATTTATCATAATATGCTGCATAGGTGATTATGGGAGATAGTTTTGAAGTGGCCTATTATAAAATACTGAGTTCTGAGTTTGATTTATAAACACTGTCCAAGCATTGCCATCAGCAGTAGCTAATCTTATTGAAAATAGTCACTTCACTGCAGTGTTGCCATAAATTGCTGTAGACTGATTTTAAACTGAAGTTAGCTTCTGCCAACTAGTAATTGAAGGAGCTCTATTTCTCTGTGCCAGCTATCTGTCTCAATAAACGTAAAATCCGTGGTTCTTCTCAGAGAGCTACATTTACTGTAGATATTAATGAGCTGTTGACATGTGAAATTTCAAGGATATTTGTTAAATGATTTAGGAAAGTAATTTGCAATTTAAAATGTGGAGATTGGCACTTAGTTTAAATTTGAAGCTGCTGGAGAAAGGTAGATCAAGACTAAAAGTGGATTACTTAAAGTGAATATGCTTCCTGTACTAATTGTGCACATGCAAAGGACTGCACATGCACATGCAGGTCAATTTCTTGCAAGAAAAATAAAGAAATTATTTCATTTCTATAAGGAAAAACAAGCACAAAATTCTTATTTCTGGTGTCTTCTGAGCTTTTTTGAAGAAGTTGTTTTTCTGTTTATTTTCGCTTAGGATACAATCTCACAGCAAAGGTATTAGAGAGTAAAACATGGTCTCAGCTGGGCCATGGTAGTTCCCTTTGGTCATGTTCATATCCCAGGATATAATGTGATGTAGCACAAGTGACTGCCACCATCACCCACCCTTTTGTAGGGCTGAAGGATCTCAGGAGCTGTTTGGGTTAAACCCCTCCTCTTGGAAGGCCAGGCAGCTCCTAAGCACTGTCCCTGGGCCAGAATGGGAATCTTTAATACATTTGCCTGTGTACTAATAGGTAGCACATGAAACTTTATGGGTTTGAAATAGAAGTCATTTTGTGTTCAGATCCTTAAAATCGATGTGGCAGTGACGTCCTGTGCAAAAGACAGCTGCTCTGATGGGTCAGGACTTCTTTCTGGAAGATCAGATGCAGGACAGACACATCGAGGCAGCTCTTGGGGGAAATCGTGAGGCATCAGCAGCTTCTGTCCAGCCAGCAGCAGCTTCGAGTGGCCCCGTGGGGGCTGTGCCATGGCCCTGGCAAGGGCCAGCTCCTGAACAGGCACTGGCCAGCAAATGCTTTTGCTGTTCTTACTCAGGCTTTAATTGTGAATCTCCTGCTTTCAGAAGTGTCCAGTTTCTCAATTTGCAGTCTGTGTGCAAAAGGACACATTAGATATTTTCTTGGTTCAGATTCAGGTTGTTCATCAGTCAGAAACAATTTGTGATTTCAATGGTCTGGATTGGAATTCGCCAGTTATTTCTAAAATGGTGATAGTAACTGAATAAAAAAATCAAAAGCTAATGTAGGAGAAGAGACAAACTTTCTGCAGAGGTAAAATTGTACTTCGGCTACTTTTCCAAAAGTTTGCACAACTTTTCTCTGCTGTTAGCTCTGAACTACAGATTAGAGATTTGAAAAAAGTTAGGGAAAAGGAGCAGTGTTGTAATTCAGGTGAAATCCAGGTAACACAGGAGGAGTTTTGAGCAAATATAATTTAGGAAATAATGTATGGTAGGGAAGGAAAACATCTGTGCTCTAACTTAGTAGAAAAAATATTTTCCACCTCTACTGTTACACCTTCAAAATGCTTCCTGTTCTTAGGGGATAATTGGATTATAGCCCTAAAAAAGGGAGAGAATATCCATCTTTGTAGTTTGCTAATATAGCAAGAGAAGAGGGGAACTTAGGCCTTGAGATTTTGGGACAATATTTTAGCTCTAATTAGGCTTTGATCTTGACCATTACTTTAAGGAATTCCTCAGTTCATCTTCAGGGCAATTATAACAAAAATATTTGGTTACAAAGGAGTCTAATTGTAAAACCATTAGTCAGCTCTTCTCAGAATTCCTCTTCAAGACTTGCTATAAACTTTGCTTATTATGTCAGTAATCATGTCTGCTCTGTCTTCCTTCTGTAGTGTTTTCAGATGAGAAAATTAAGCAATCCTGATTCATCATCTAGTGGAGGGAAACTAATTAAAATTCCAGGATAAAAAAAATCTGGAAGTTGCTGCTTGAGGAGAAGATGAATATTTGAGGTGGCATAACACAGTTTGGGAAGGGTGCTCAGACATCAGAGGAAAGGAGGGACAGCTGTGGCTCATTTTCCTTTGGAGAAGGGCTCTGCCACCTCCTCAGAATGGATGGAGCTCCACAGCAGGGTCATGCAGTGCTTTGTTGAACACACTGGGTTGCCTTAACACTGAGTAAAAAAAATAATTTCAAAGGAAAACTCAGCTGATGGACGGAGGAATGTTCACATGAAAGATGGCTGACAGCTCACAAATACACGGTTGTAACTTTCTGTGAGAACAATGTTAATTTGTCTTACTGAAAGTTCTAACCTTAGATAGTCTAAATGTGCATGCCTTAGTATTGGTGTAGATTCAAGAAACCCACTCCTAATTTGAGGCAGGTGTTTTCTGCGATTTCTGTGATCATGGCATTGCCCACTCTGTCAGCCATCTATTGTATTCCATATTCAAGAAACTTACAACCAGAACAGCACATTTCCTTAAAAATAAATCTTCGTGGCCATGGTTTTTGGAAATCCCTGAAGCGACAGATAATACATGGATATTGAACTTTTTATTCTGTGGAATCTGAAGAAACATGAAGAAATTACCCTGCATCATTGGCAGCTAAAACAAAGCTGGAAGTTATCATCACATGCAACTGTCAGGGATTGTTTTACAGATTGAAATCTCATAGAATTGGGCATTTCATAGATTTAATCCTCATTGCTTTGTGTTCTGTGTGATACCAAACAGCAGCACTTTTGAAGCTCACCCATGTCATTTACACAAAGTAAGGATAAACTCCTGTTACAGAGAACTGGAATTCCCGGTTGGAAGCCATCTGCAGATGGAGCTGAGCTGCTCAGAGTCACCACATTGCAGGGTGTGGGCCCAGTCCCCCCAGCTCCATGATGCAGTGTTGGAGCCACCTTTATTCAGTGAATGCTGGATTTTGTTGTCTTTGCAGAAGATGTCCTATTTATGTTCTTCACTATTGCCTTGCAGGAGCTGAAAGACTTTTTTAGGTCAGTTTGTAGTCAGGAGCAATTAGGCACTGCTCAGCAGACATCTGTCCTTCATATGCTAAGTAAGCACCGTGGTCCAGAGCAGCAGCCTCTGGTGCTGGAGCAGGGCTGACACTCTTCATGAAGGCTTTGTCAGGGCAGATAAGCCTTGTCAAAAGCATCCCATCGTAAATCTAGTCAGGAGAATCTAACCTGAATTTAGCTTTTCACTGTTATCACACTGATCTCTACAATTTAAAAGTGGAGGAGGTTATGATAAGACTAACAGCCTTCACATTATTCTTTAAAATGCAAACCCTGTCTTTCTCCCTGAATTTTATTTTATTTTTTTTAATGTGTGCAGTAACATTAGCTATCTGTTCAGGAGGGTATTTTTGGTATCTTTCAGGCTTCTGAAGTGCCAGTACACATTGCCAGAAAACAGAATTAAATCCTGAAGTAACTGTTTTATTTTGCAAGAACTGGTGACTTTTTAAAATGTAATTGCTCTATTATTTTATTCTCAGAGTTGTTAAGTATTTAAGATGTGCTATGCATGACAACAAAAGCCAACTAATCCAACTGATCTTTAGAGAAATATTGGTAGAGAAATTTTGAAAAGAGAGAGCAGAGACTTTTCTTGATTAACAGCAGAACTAATATTTTTTTGTGATTTAAAAACAGTAAATAATCTTTTTCAAGCAAGAAGGTGGTAAATAGAAACTGGGACGTGCTCAGGGAGGGATGATCACTGTACAAATCAGTTCCTTTGGCTCCACCTGCAGTACATGCAGTTCAATAAGAATTTTGCCAGAGCATCTTCACAGTCTGTAATAATCATAATATGTTGTGTAAGCAGTAGAAGAATAGTGAACTGCACTTTCCTGTATTTGACATAATGGATAAGAGAGCCAATCTTGGCCAAGAAGCAGTATTATCTCTATTTTCCTTTTCTTCACACCGTCCCATGCGTTTGTCTCAGCATTATCTGTTTACCCTCCAAAGAACTGGATTTTGGACTATAGTCTGTTTGGTCAAAGATGCATACAGTGAGAAAAATGGAAATTTTGCAGTTCATTAAGAATTGTAACATACTAATTTTTATCTATTCTGCATCTGAAGAATCTTGCCATGGAAAATGTTTTGAATGTATCAGACGTGTCTGTTTACTCTTTAAATCTGAGAAAGCTGTGTTTTTCCTGTCCAACAAGTTTTCCTTTTGTTTTTCTCTTTACAGGAGAAATTACTATGGTGGAAACTGGGCCAGCTTTAGTTTTTCAGGATTATTGTCCTGGATTAAAGAAAATCAGGTAAAAATTTCCCAAATGGCTTCTTTTAGGTCTCCTTAACATTAAATCTGTTGTTTGCATGATTTATTACAAGACAAATTACCACCCTGCTTTTGCTCTTTGGTAATTTGACAGATCAAAGAGGTTTGTAGTTCCCAGCTTTCCTGGTTGAGCCTCACCCATCTGGCCTGGCAGTCTGAGGCTCTGATGTGCCTGGTTTGTTAATCTGATTGAGACCAGCCTGGTGCTCAGCCACACTTCTGGGTTCTTGAGCTTAAAGAGAAGCAACTACACCATTGTTTCAGTTCCTTTATGATAATCTGGTCTTTCCCATTTCCTCTTTGATTCTTTTCCACTCTCTGATGTTTTAGTCCCTTTTGGTTTTTTTCCTGTGCATTCAGCTGATTGTTCTTTAGAGGGAGAAAAGTGGGTGCTGGGTCCTTCCATTGAAATGTCCTGTAACCAGGACAAAAAGATGAATGCTGATAGTGTATTTTTCAATGACCAGAGTTTATCTCATTCATGACAGTCCACTAGAAATCTTCCAGGGAGGATATTTATTCAGGAGTTGGAGCACTTGGACTGGATTAGCAAATGGCTGCTCTGTTATTTACGGAAGTGCTCAGAGCCTGTTGGGCTGTAGAAGATGGAAGTTTCTCAGCTCAGTCTCATGCCTGTTCTTTACCTTGTGCTGCCTCCTGGCATAATCAGGGCACTTGCTCAGTGTATGCTTTAGAGATTCCTGTGTGCACAGATTAATACAGTCCTCCAAATCACCTGGTTTTTCCATATGGTCTCCCTTCAAAGAGTTTTGTCACAGAATCCACAACTCCCCTGGCTGTGGCAAACCTGCCTTTTAGGAGATTGTGTTCAAAGTTACATTCAACCCTCAACGAAAGCCTGTGTTTCATTTAACACTGTATTTCAGATTACTAGAGCCAATGCTGTAATACAAATGTTGGCATGCTGTGATAAAGTAACCAGCTCAAACTGTTTTAACTCAAAAAATATAAATAGAAAAAAACATTAGGTCACTTAAGATGTTTTTTTGTTCTTATATTATTAGATGGTACAAATTATTTGTGACTACAGAGATTTATGGTTCAAGAACAGCTTGCACAGTACAATATGTAATTTTATACTTGTTCTTTTAAGCAAAAGACAGATCTCAGTGATGAATGTGAAGACTGGAGAAAACTGATCCTTGAGGATGAGGAAGCTATTCCTCTTAGCAGCAAGGATAAAACTATTCAACATGTAGAAGATTTCTGTTTTAGCGAGTAAGTAGAAAGGTAGAAATACGTGAACAGTTTTACAAGCCCGGGGTAAATGATCACACTGTGCTTTTGGTTTTAAGGATTTCACCACACTGCCATACTGCACATTGTCTCAGAAAGTAACCCTGGCCTCTGAAATGTTCCTCATGTCCTTGTGCTTTGTTGAAATCACTTCACTGAAACAACCTCATCCTTCCTAAATGATCTCTCTGGGTGCAGTGTAATTTGTTGGCCAACTTTGTGAGTTGGTGATTTACTTCTTTACTTCTACTTTACTTGTGTTTGTAAATAGTACTAATAATAGGCAGTTGTACACTGCCATCAATTAAATTTTTTCCATTCTTAATTTGGCTAAAAGCTGCTGTTCTCATAGTCAAAAATTAAACCCCTAAATACATGGAAAATGAACTACATGCAAAAGAACAGGAACACAAATGGACAGCAGTACTGTAACTATGAAGTACTTCATTGTGCTAAAATGATAAACATATTTTTCCTTTGTCCTTTTTATATACCATGAATTAAACTTACTGAAGTTAAATTTGCTGAGTATAAATTTAGCTAACTGAACTATGTATTTATTCATTTAGTTAGTTCGTTAGTATTTTTATCTTCCGGATTTTGCACTGAACTGAACACTCTCCAGAATTCCTGAGAGGTTCTTTGAGATAGTTATGTAAGTTTAACCTTGAATCCCTTAGAAAATACCATAGGTAGCTAAATGAAATGCTGACACATACTCATAGAGAAATACAGATTTCTTTCTGTAAACATCATAAGTAGGAGAAGAAAGGTGTGAATTACATTAATGCAATCTGAAGGTCACAGACTGTTCCAAGATTCAGTCCTGCACAGTAACAGATACAGATAAAATGTAATGCTTATTGAATATTGTAATTGTTGTCCTGTTGTCCTAATAAATATTGTTCAGAACCAGGATTAAATCAGATGGAAAGTTTTCAGTCTTTTAACTTTGTGTATGATTTTTGACTGATAGCTGGCTTCCAAGTGAGTCCCCTAGCACTGAGATTTCACACTTAAAAGTGGGTGAAATTCTGCTTTTCAGCATTTAACTTAGCTCAGTACAGTGCTTTCTGTCTTGGTCATCACCAAAAAAAAGTCCAATCCCCCAAGGAACAAGGATAAGGTTAAGAAACCTGGCAAAGAAAAAGTTCTCCAAAAGAACTTCAAACTTTCTGAGTCAATTACTGTGTTTCTGACAATTTATATGTTCTGCCTAGATTCTGTTGTTTTTGCTTAACTTTTGTAACTCCTATGAAGTAACCATTAAACATTTATTTTGAAAGAATAAACAGCTGGGTAGCAGTATAATATACACAGTGCAATCTGAAATGAATGGCCTTAGAACAAAGTGCATCCATCAAAGGGAAAGAATACTGTGTCTACAACAAGCTGGATTGAAAAAAGGCAAATGGCTGAAAAATAAATAGTGAACACCTGTGCTGAATAAATTAACCAGCTGGTTGGCAATTTTTCATTTGACCTATCTGAAGGGGTTGCTGTTACAAGGCATTAATAAGACACATTCATTTTAAGATATTCCTTTGTTAGTACCATTAATTGATGAATGGTGGAACATAATATTCTAAATTTACACAACAATTTGTCTGCAGATGTATTATTTTTTTCTGAATTAGGAGAAGAATTGTCTGTACAGAAGTTCAATTTGAGTCATTTTTATAGACAGTTCTTACATTATTCAGAGATATTTGCTCCTATAGGAAGGATGTCATGAATTTAGATTATATACAGTTTTTAGGCTTTCATTATAAAAAAGTGTGGAGTTGCAAATCATGGAGATTTAAGTATTCTTTAATGGGAAGTGAATAGAGATTTAAAATATGTAAATATTTCTGTTACACTGCTCTTCAGACTGATATAGAAAAATACATAGTGTATTATGAATCCAAGTTTATTTCGATTTTAAAAAGTAGTAATCAAGCATGTTTCAAATGAGATGAACTGTTCATTGAGATGGGGAGAAGGTAGAAAGAAAACCTTATTCTGAAATTTTGTGTTATGAAAAGGTTTAGGATGAGTTAAATAAAAGCTTCATTCTTAGCTACTGCATTAATGGCAAGAGCTTTTGCAGTTTTCACAAACATCATGTTCCAAAATCCTAAAAAAAACCCCAAAATCCAAATAGAACGCCAAAATTTACTTGACTTTCATTTTTATTTGTAGCAGAGATTACTTTTTAAAAAAACATTTGACAAAGTACTTATATTTCTTTGATATTTTATAGTTACTTAATGCTGGCAATGTGAAGCAAGAAGACATAATTAATGTACAGAAACAGCCTTCTCTCATTAGTGCTTCCTTGTAGCAGTTCCTGTATTTCCCAGGGCAATATTTTACCCCAGTCATGAGTTAAGTGCTTCCTGGTGACTGTGCCCGAGCTGGGAGATTGCTTCCAAACTTTTCATGAGTCCGTCTGAGCTCCAAGAGTTCATAAATGAGCAGTAATTTTTAAAGGATCCCAGGTTTTTGTTTCTTTTTGAACAGAAATCCTGCCCCTGCTTCCATCTGTAAGGCTGCAGGTGTGGGAGGGAGCATTTTGGTATGGATGCTGAGTAATTCCTTGCTCTTCTAGGAATTTTAACCATCCTGTTAATGCTCTTTTTGCAGGTCACCTTTAAAATCATAGTTCATTAGTTTTCATCCAAGATTAAACTGTTTATTCAGTGCATTAATAGCTTGTGGTATAAAGATAAAAAGATAGATTGGAATTATTGCTGAACTCCTTTCACTTACAATGACACTGATTTGATTCGTCTCAGCTGGTGGTGTAAACTAAACCAAGTTCAAAAGTCCTGCTTTCTAACGGAGGTGTCACTGAAGTTCAACATAAAATGAGTAGATGAGATTAAAAGTGGAGGGCTGCTTTATAAGGGGAATTTTAAAGAAATGTTTTGGAACGGAGATGGGCTGTGCAGAGTAAATGCTGTGTGGAAATGTCCCTCCTGTGACTGGCTGCCTTCATCCCCTGTGCCTGGATTTGGAGAACTTGCAACAAACAACACTGCTGCTTGAACAACTAGTTAGAATGCAAGGGCAGAGTAGAAAAAGGAATTTGAAAGTTTTCCTTAAGCTGTGGGTCAGTGTGGTCTGGTTCTCAATGGATTTGCTGGCATCATGGCTGCAGAGGAGGTCGGTTGTGTAAAGCTTGTCTGTTTCCTGCAGCACAGCATCTCAGCTTCATGACCTTAATGCATATTTGCTTTTCAATTTCATGGGTTTTAATCCATAGGGAACACCTAATGAATTTTTTATTTCAAAATACTCTATTTCTGTTGTTTCTGCAGCTGTGTAGTGTTTCACCATGAGGGCCTTGATTTTCATTTTCCATCTTTTGAGTACATGAAAAGTAAAAACCCAAATTTTTGTTGGGGTTTTTTTCTCCTCAGTAAAAGTAGTCCTCTTGAATTATAGCTTCTCAGCCAAAGAACCAGAGTTTGTTAGTGGGTGGAACACCTGATTTGGCCACAATAAAGAAATTCTAATGCTTTTCCTAGAAATGCTTGAGGTTTCTGCATCTGGCACCAACTCAAAACTTCAAACAAGTTTTTAAGACGCTTCAAAAAGACTTTTTTCCCCTTTTTTTCCCCTCTGTGTTTTTAATCAGTCAGGATTCAGCTGAAGGTGTTGAAGAAGCTGGTGCATTGCCAAAGCTGCCCATGTTTGGAGCCCCTGCTGCCCAGGGGGTTTCTCCAGAATCGGAGAAGGAGAGTCCAGCAGCAGAGGGGGTTTCTCCAGGATCGGAGAAGGAAAGTCCAGCAGCAGAGAGGGTTTCTCCAGGATCAGAGAAGGAGAGTCCAGCAGCACAGGGGGTTTCTCCGGGATCAGAGAAGGAGACTCCAGCAGTGGAGAGCCCTGGAGAGGAGCTACAGACCCCAGAGCCAGAGCAGGCCCCGGGCACTGAGGCAGCCAGGGCAGCTCCAGGGGACGGGGCAGGAGCAGCCCCTGGCAGTGGAACAGCCCCTGGCAGTGGAGCTGCTTCCAGCTCGGCTTCAGGCGAGTCCACTCCAGAACCGGCAAAGACGGAAGCTGCGCCCTCTGAAAGTGCTGCCCAAGAACCAAAGAAAATCACCTATTCCCAAATTGTTAGAGAAGGCAGAAGGTTTAATATTGATTTAGTTTCCAAGGTAGGAGCTGAATGATTCTTTTTGTGTAAGTACATTTACTTTGCTTAAAATGCTGACATTTGTTTTAAAACCCCTCATGTTGAGACAGCACCTTTGAGGCAAAATAGCCACTCTTGAGAAGTAAGAATTGTTACCCCTAAAACAAACATGAGCTATTTAATATGTTCTTAAGTGTTTTATAACCAAAGAGATGAAAAAACAGTTCAGAAATACCACCATAAAAGTAAATTTCATGAAATTTAGCACATAGGTAATACCTGCAAAATCACTCCTTTTAAATAGTACCATTAAAAAATTACATTTTTAAACAAGAAAAAGCAATCTGCATGCAGATTTTTTATCTTTTTAAAATATGTGTGTTTTGCAGTACAGCGAAGTTTTTTCAAAGTTGAATGATTCACTTTTCATATTGTTCCTAAAAAAGATTTTTCAAGCCTCTGGAAACTGAAAAAGAAACTCTCTTCAGTAATTCATTGAACTCTTTGTGAAGACACTACAAAATGCATTATTGCAAACTTCGTGTCCCAAATGTGGATGCCACTTCCAAACATCATTGCAATGACATCATGAATACCAGTCAGTGGGTGGTGGTTAGGCAGATAATGCTATTTTGTATCCTTTTTATACTCCCGCTGTCCCACTGTGTGACATGTTAATTGCAGCAAGTCCCAGAAATTCAGACACAAGAGTGGTCAGCAGGGCAAGGCCAGGGGTTTGTGCTGGGCTTTCCCTGGCACGGGAACTTTGGCTTCCTTGTAGTGTCCTTGTTGGTGTCCCAGGAAACCTTCATCCAGAAAATTCCTGAGTGATCCTGCAAAGTTCCTCGGGACCACGGGACTTTTCAATACAGACAAGCATTTTCAGTTCACAGTTCTGTCCCCTCTGTATTTCATGATATATTTGTAGCTTATAGAAAGATGATTATATATAACTGAACCTTAGCTCGTGACTTACGGAAAAGGTGACTCTGGGTTCAGGCGCTTTAGGGAGCAGCTGGTGAGGATTTTGTTGGGTACTTCACTGATCCTCTTCACCCACCACTTCCTTTCTCCTCCCTATGCAGTTGCTTTACTCCCGGGGCCTGTTAATTGACCTCCTCATTAAGTCCAACGTGAGCAGATACGCGGAGTTCAAAAACACCACGCGAGTCCTCGCCTTCCGAGAAGGGAAAGTAGAACAGGTATCAGAAAATAATGTGCTGTGTGTGTTTCGGCTCATCTTCTTAAAGACAAGAAGCTTGAAATTGATTTTTTGAGAATTTTGTCACAAAAAACTGGTGTTCTTCCTTAATTATGATTTTAATTTATTGAGGAAAAGGTGTTTGCATAAATACTAAAATAAAAATCAAACTAAAATAAGGTTGTGCAGTCCAGTATATTGACATAAAACTTTACCTCAGGCTGAATGTTTAGGCCATGACTGATTGGCAGTTAATTCTTGAAGATTGACAGATTTTACGTTTTAAGATTCTAACATAGACTTGCTTTGTCTCTCTGCTGCTTACAAAAGAAGTCAATGTGATAATGGCAACAGGAGATACTGGCACAGTTAATAAGAACTGTAGTGATTAACTCTGCAGTGAGAGATGCAAGTGAAATTGAAGGGAAATAAAAAGGATAAGGGCCTGAAAAAGATTTTAAAATACTGTGGAAAATTGGTAACTTTTATTATGTTTATAATAGAGAATAAGGGAAAGAAATATGTAAGAAAATAACTATAATTGAAAACAGTAATTTGAAGTATTTGTTATTTCATCAGACTGTTGTTGCTTGATGCTTTTAAATTCAGAGTGTGGAAAGTATCTGAAATTATTAAAAAATATTTTGCAGGTGCCTTGTTCTAGAGCAGATGTCTTCAACAGCAGACAGCTCACCATGGTGGAGAAGAGAATGCTCATGAAATTTCTGACATTTTGTTTGGACTATGAACAGCACCCCGAGGAATACCAAGGTAGTGTCTCATTGAACAGGGCACACTCCCTTCCTAGGAGTTCCTTCAGGGAGGCACAATTCTGAGAGCTCTCCTATGTTTTCACGTGGTTTATTTTTATAGATTCATTTTTAAAGTATGCTTTGACCTTTTTGTGACCTTTTCACTTCAGTGTTAAATTCTTCTACTTAAGTACTTGCTCTTCTAGTTCCCACATCATTTATTATTTACATTTTTCTTTAACAGCAAAATTATATATTACAGCAAGGTTGCAAAATGCTTTTTGTCATTTTTAAGTGTTTCCTCCCCTCCCTCAGGTATTTTTTAAAATAATGTGATGTATCTGAATTTTCTCTGTTTTTTGGATACTACATAAATCTTTACAACACATTACCACAAAATCAGAAATGGAGAAAATAGAATTTTTTGACTTTAAATGTAATTTAATGCTCTTTAGTTGTAGAGGCCAAGTTCAAAGTGCTTTTATCAACTATTGGCTTACTTAAATGAGAGGGAATCAGAATAGATTTGAGCTATAATGTGCAAAGAAAAATGAGCATCAGGTCAAAGAGGGAAATCAGCTTTACAGGAGGAAGGTGCTTTGGGTTTGTGTTCCTTAGGGTACAAAGAATGAAGTGATGTCCTCAGTTCTTAGAGTCTAAAAGTAAACTAAGGCAAAGAGAAAAACCTGTCAAAAAGAAATAGTGAGGAAAGAGGGGTAGTTCAAGTACTGGCAGAAGCTGCAGGCCAAAGCCTCTCAGTGCTTTTGGAGCTTGGCAGGAGCTTGCCCAGACAGTATTTCTGCAAGAATCCAGTGTTCAAAGAAGTTGTTGGGTGCTGGTTTGATTACTTGAACAAGAGTCTTAGATTAGGTACAAACATCAGAGAAAATTATTAAACATATGCAAGAAAGAAATAGTCAGTATCAAGGTCTGGTAGGATTAAGAAAAGAAGAGTCTGTAATGAACTCCAGAAAATCCTGAAGGGGGAAAAACTCATTAGGCTGAAGTGGTTTATTGATTACAGGTGATCTCAGTTTGCTGCTCCTGGAAGAAATGGAGGTGCTTAGAGTGAGGATATTTGTGGTATTTAGAAAATTTATTAAGTAAAAAAAGGAGACGCCACATCAATTTTAAATGAATCCATTGATTCATGAACCTAAATAACATTAGATTTATTTTACTTCCAGAGACAGTTAAACAGATTTTGTTCCTACATTTTAAGATAGCCTGTGAAGTAATTGAGAATATTTTGAGTCAGATTAGGCTAATGTAAAAACTTCAGAAATTTAAAATTGCTCTTGATGAGATCATTGCATTCGTGGGAAGGCAGACTTTTAATAGGGAGAGTTCATGAGAGTGAAGAATTTTTTTAAAGCTTTTTTCTGTAAAATATGTAATTATATAAGAAGTCTGAAGTGAGGAAAACTTGAGAATTTTTTAGAATGTCAAAACAAAAAAACCCTGTCATTTTATGACTTGCTGCATGGCTGTACAAAGAGCAGTAAGATACATTTGTAATAAAGCAGTGGTTGAATCTTGAACAGAATATTTAGCTTGGTAATACTGGTCCCTGTATTGATGGAAGTTAGGAATTTATCCAGGACTAAAATAAGCTTAAGAACGGATTTCTGAATAGTATGGAAGTATGCTATTACTTAAATACAGTCTTTTCCTGATAAAAATGTTTCAGTTATGATGAGAACTAAAGTTTTTAAGAGATGTATCAATGCCAACATGCTTTAAACATCTCCTGAAAGACTCGTGTTTCTTTGAATTTGCAAATGTGCCAGCAATAATATTATTTTAAAGGGAAGATGGAGGCCTTGATCACTGTCTGATCTCTGTCTCATCCACTTTTGCTTGTTGCCAGCAAGTCATCAAATTGAAATAAATATTGCACCTTCTCATCTTTGGATTGTGGCACTCTGTGAGGGGCTTTTCTGAGCATAAATATCCAATCTGGCACTGGCAGTGTGGATGCAGCAGTCCTGTTCTGGAGTGGGTGTCATTTAGGGTAATATTTTGGGTAAAAATTACAGGAAACAGTGTCCCAAGGCACTTCAGTTTTTGTCCACAGTTGCTCACTTCTCTCTCAAGATTGGGAAATGGAGTTAGATCCTAAGTCTGACAGAATGAGTAGGTGATGCCATTAGAGACCCATAAAGTGAGTTTGTGATATTTTGAAATATTTTAATGGAGTGATAGTTCTGTCTTCTGAGAAAACTCGCCTTCTGGGAGTAGTTTTTCTAATTTCATTGATGTGGATGATCCATTCTCAGCAAGGTGTTTGTTGAAAAACTCACTTGCTTTTGTTTGCTGAAATCCAAAAGCACTGGTTTGAGCTGCAGCCCAGGGGACAGTGCCGGTGTTAGAGTGTGCTCAGTGCCTCGTGTGCTTTTCCCTCAGACTACGAGAACAGCACGTTTGCTCAGTTCCTACAGACACGGAAGTTGACCCTTAGCTTGCAGCACTTCATCCTTCACTCCATTGCAATGGTGTCAGAGACTGAGAGCAGCACTCTGGAAGGTCTTCAGGCAACAAAAAAATTCCTGCAGTGCCTTGGCCGCTATGGCAACACCCCGTTTTTGTTCCCTCTGTATGGGCAAGGAGAGATCCCTCAATGCTTCTGCAGGTAAGCTTCATTTATCCACATATATTTCCCAAAAGGAAACCCTTGGTAATGTGAGGTATCATTCAATAGGATCATACTTTGCAACAGTTTTCATTGTATTACAAATGCAGCTTGTAGTAGCTGGTGGCTGTGGTGGTTGCCTGTAAGTTAATCAGCACTAGGAAATAAGAAAGCCATAATTTAACCCATATGTAGCTGCCCCTTTTTAAATCTGACAGAGGAGACTTAAGAGTGGTGTCTGTCCAGCAGGGTGACTCTGTACTTGGGTAGGTTGAAAAAATTTGTATTTGAGTTTTCCCTGAAGCTGCAGGAAGATCCATGTTGTTAGTTTGTGTTACTAATTAATGCTGAGAATGCATCTGCCATTCACAGGTAGATATTTAATAATGAACTGGATTGTTCTGAAAGAGGAGAGTGGTGCTATATGTCCAGTTTACAATTAGATTTAAAACAAAACCTAATTTTTTCACCTTTCTACATCACAGATTTACACAAACAGGGCAATTGACGTGAAATCATGTATTATGCTCTTGGCATCATTCTGTAGCTCTCTCTAGACCACAAGGCTCCAACTCCCATGAATTGAACAGCAGAGAAGATCCTGTGCAGCCCTGTTTCACTGAGCCACTGCTACATTCTGACATCTTAAACAGCAGCCATATGTTCTCCACTGCTTGAGCCTCAGAAAGCAAGTAAAACAAAAAAGCCCAGTTGATTCCAGGATAAACCAAGATCCACTTCACCTCCTTTCCCTGACCTGTGGGCAGTGGCAGTGCAGTCCTTACCCTGGCTCCTGAGGTGTCCCTGGGCCTGTGGTTCTGGCACAGAGCTGGTGCTCGGTGCTTTTGGGGGCCATCAAGGATCTGTGTGCAGAGGGTGGGCGGTTTTAATTTCAGTTGTTTCCAACAGTTCAGCTGCCTTTTAAAAGGCTGAGGGTTTTTTTTCATCTTTGCTTTTGCTGGCAAGCAGCCTTTCCATCTGCTCAATGTGGGTTTAATGTGGTAACCTGTAGGTCTGAAGTAAACATTAGCTCTGTTTAAAAAAAGCAGCTTTGCCTGGTGAGGCCAGTTTGTCTGAGTGGTATATTTGTACATCAGTCCTTTAAATAGCAGTGCAGGGCCTTACCTGCTTTGTTTGGTGCTGGACAAGTTCTGCTTTTTACATGTGTGCTAGTCAGTGAAATTGTGGTTTACAGCGCATTGTTGGGCATTATCTTCCTGTTTGTCTCTGTGATAGATTCTGTTTCTCTTCTCCAGAACAGTACTTAAACTACTGCCAAAAGAATGGCCTTAGCAGCTTGAGCCTACTTGGCTGTGTGTAGGATGGATGCAGTTACATGTTGATAGAAACATTCTGGAATAATTGTGCTCCATTCAGTAGAAATGTTATTTGTACCATCTTTTGTCAGTAGCCTTTCATCTGCTCCTTAAACTGTATTTATATGGTGATTTAAAGACGTGCAGATCTATGTAATTAGGTGATAGGACAGACAATTTATGAACAAGAATTGGTTTTAGGTACCTACTCTGGATACAGCCATGCAACAGAACTTGTGTTTGTAGATTTTATGGATATCTTTGTGTCTTTATAGGACTTCATTTGGGGCCAGGTATCTGTATGTGACCAGCAGATTAATAAAATCAGAATATTATCAGAGCCATAGTAGTAGTACAGTTTTGGCAGTTCAACCTTCCTTGTCTTCAAGTACCCGAAGAAAAAAGTAAATTTAGTAATTAAAATTAAAATTTTGCTTGTTTTTTTTTCCCCTGTATATTCTTATCCAAATAATTTTTCTTGCATTCTCAAAATCCCTTTGGCTTAATTTTTTTTATTTAATAACCAGTACATGCAGTTTTCTGATCTGTAACAGCAATATATTTCAAGAGTTAGCAGAAGAGGTGTCTAGAAGTATTATAAATATTCTTATCAGAAAATCATTCCATGATGACAGGAGTTCTTTAGATGACCTGAACTTTCCATTTAAGATCACTGGTTGCTGCATTTTATGGGTTTTTTGTTAACACATGTAAGTCCTACAACAAAGAGGGTATTTCAGTAGTTGAAGCAAATTAATCTGTCAAACCAAGAAGTAATTATGCCTTTAAAAGGTTTATATTACAAACATTCTAATACAAAACTTTAAAAAGTATTTTGTTTTTAAGTGAGCAATTTAGGAGGTAATCACAATATTTTTTGCGATTAATCACAATTGTTAAAGGTGTTCTGCCCTCAGGATTGTGTCTCACTCAAAGTGAGCTGCTTCCAGAGAATCCCTCTGGGGCTGTGGAGTAAGGAGGCAATGCCAGAGCCTATAGATCACAGCCTACAGCTTTTATCACCAGCTTATCAGAGGAAGGTGTCACCTGGCCTGTGATTTCTAACCACTGTTCTATATTCTGGTTTAATGTAAACCTCTTAAGCGTTTCTTGCAGCCAGTTACACTGTGTGTTCTCATCAAGGCTACTGTTATAAATGGCACACATGCATATTGATGGGAATGAGTCAAAGACATTTGTAAGTCACATCCTTGCATCCCAAATGAATCCTGCACAAACACCACAGCCCTTTGGAACTGCTGACGACACTCCAGTGAGCAGAAGCACTCGTCGTTCTTTATTGGTTTAAGCAGGGATGCTTTAGGAGAGAAAATTAAACTTTTATATCACTGTAATGTACATCCCAATATGGCGAGGTACAGATGTGAGGTTTCTGTCTCCATAAATTGGAGTCGTGCAACAAGGAAGGTCATTGGAGCTGACAAGCAGCAAAACTTCCCTGGCCCTTAACAGCTTCCTTTGCTTCCTTCTTGGTACTAAACTGTTCTAGTTCTTCCTTTCTGATGATGTAGCAATAGTCTGATATTTAATAAAAATAAATACAGTAATACCTCATTCTTTAGGAAAACCCAAATAACCCTTTACACCTCGTACTGTGTTTGCTTTGTGAACACTGAATTTGGGGCAGACCAGGTAAAGTTTCTCTTCAGTCTGGTTTCAGATCTTTCCTCTGGACTCTTACAATATGAACATGCAAATGGAATTGGTTTTTGAGAAGCAGTAGTTTTTTTTTCCGTGTGGAGTTTTAGAGGGAATTGGTGACTGTCCACTGTGTCATCTCAGAAAGGTTCCACGGGTCTGTGTCTCTTGTCTCTTTTTTTAAGACTTATCCAAAAACTGACAGCTATGAGGGTGGCAATAGCTGCTGGACTGTCCTCAGCTGCTTTACCAGAGCAATTGGTGATTCCCTGACTTCTGTGGGTAATTAGTTAATGATGGACATGTCCTATAAACAGACTTTGAACTTTCCCATTGTGTATTTGGTGGGCAGTGTCACCCTCTGTAGTAGTTCCTTCAGATTCTGGCTTAAATTGTAATTTCTGTCTCCGTGACAGTGACAGCAGTAATTTTGTGATGGAGGAAAGATCTGATTAAGACAGTTCCATCTCTTTCAGTGCCCATATTTACAGGAAGATTAAGAGGCCAGGCTGAGATAAGATGGATAGTGTGATTTATTCTGAGGGTTCCTGTATATATTTAAAAATGAATAATCAGTTTTACACTTAGATGTGCACTATTATCTGCTACAGATGTCAGAGCTTCTGAGCTAGTCTCAGGTACTTTAGAATTCCCAATTTTAAGCAGAAAAAAAAATTTCCAAGTGTTTCCTCCCTGTTACAATCTGGGGAGGTTTTAGTGGTCTGAAATCAAGACTGGACTTCAGGAATCCTGACTGCACTAATTTATTAAAAATTGCGTGTACACCATCTTTTTCAGCTAAATCTATACATGAGTATCATGTCTCTCCATGTTAGTAAGATGCAGAACTTTTCTGTATGTGAATTGTATGATTTAGCATATTAAGGAGAAATTCAAACAATATTAATTCCTGGTGACAATCAGGTGTGACAGATTTGAGTCTCAGCACCTGTGCAATTCTTTGCAAGTGTGAAACAATCACAGGTGATTTAAAAAACACAGCGAGATGCGAGTTCAGTCCTCCATTGCAGAATACCTAATTTTCATATTTATCTATCTCTTATCACTTATAATTATTCCATTTCTTTGGACCAGGAAATGTAATTGGAATTACTGACATCTTGTCAGTATTCCGTGGGTTGTACTAGAATACTGAATAGTACCAGTAGCTGCAGTGCTGCTTTCCTCTTAATTATTTTTACTTGCATTTCAGGGAAATAATAAAACTTCAAATGTAGTTTAGCCTTTAAAGACAAACTTGGTATATTTCTCCTCACTTTGTTGGCAGATGAATGCAAAACGGGCAAGCAGAGTTAGCAGGATTGTTTGTAGGATCAGTTGTTTGTTTTTCTGTCTAAGGAGAAACTCTTTCTTGGGATAAACATGAGGGAAGTGAGCTAATCCATCATTCTGAGACCTGTTCACTAGTGATGGATGGATAGATTGGTAAAGTAACTCAATAATCTTCATTTTTTTCAGGTTATTCACAGATCAGTGAGCCTTGTCGTTAATACAGCTATGGAATGCTTTTGTGTCCTTGCCCACGTTATTTCTCAGAATTTGACAGGAAAAGACTTTTAATTTGGAAATAACCTTTGTGAAATGCATTAAGTGGATGAAACTTGGAAAATACCTTCCCATTTTAGATTTTATCTTCTCAGTGACTGTTTGTCAATTTGTTTAAAAAAATTACTTAAAAATATGAGAGCTGTTCTGCTCCTTATTTCTGACTAGGAATTTTGTTCTGCAGGAGTTTATACCTCATGAAGGCCTTCAGCCATTAGAATCTTATCACATGGGATGCTCTGAATCATATGGATATTGTCAAAGTGTATTGATTTCCCATCCTTAACTAGGCATGGAAAAGTTTTCAGTCAAGAAATTGTACGGAGGGGTCAGACTTAAATTGTTCTACTCTCATTCTTGATCATCTTGGTTCATTTTAAAAACATATTTGGAACCTAAAAGCACAAAATACAAATGTTATTGTGCTTTTTCAGGGTTTAATAATTAGGACAATGGTGATAATAGGAGGGAAATGTGTCTTAACACATCATTTGGTATTGCCTCTTACTTTTAGCAAGGAAATTCCTCCCTAACTGTGTGAGGATGTGCAGGTCGTGCCTTACAAGGTCTTCCTGAGAATTCTGCCTCAGACATGTGAATATGCTGCAGCATTATCAGGAGACCTGTGGAAGTGACATGATTGTTTATTATTGGAGCAAATCTGAGATGAGGCAAATTGCCTTTAGCAGAGTCCTTTTTCATTAAACCAGAAGACAGAGAAAGGTAGCTTCCAAAACATGACAGAATTAGTAAAATAACCTTGAATTTCATTGAGGGTTAAGAGTACTGGAATTTCTGTATCTTTTCCGGAGGCAGAGAACACATAAATGGGTTTTGTAGATGAGCTAATGCCTACTGACTGGCTCTAGTGCCTGGGTTTTGTGCCTTGCCCTGCAGTCCTGATCTCCCCAGCTTCTCCGGGAGGGCAGAGCTGTTGTTTAAGTGCAGCTGAATGACCTTGGGTGAGGAGCAGCTGCTTCTCGCAGCAGGTCAGTGGGGTTTAGAGCCAGGCAGGTCCCATCCCTTCACCTCCCCCAGAGAGGAGCCTTGAGAGTGCCTGTGCACTTCCCTGCCCTCACAGCAGCACAACTGCATTCTTTTATTTCATTTTTCCTTTTTTCCCTCTCCAGCTCTGTGGCAATTTCTTACAGTTGCCACAATGCTTTAACCATGATTTCTAGGCCACTTGAACATGTTGCCTGATGGATTCTCACCTAACTTTCATATAAATCATCGGTTTCTTGAGTTTAGAATCGCAGAGAATGATTCTTAACCTTGATTCACTAGGAAGTGGTGTTAATTACAATATCCTTGAAAAAATTAGGTTGATATTGTGGTTAATTTTAAAAAACAGCACTTTTATATTGTGACAAGAGTCATTAGTAACATGGCACTTTTATCAGCAATAAGTTGCTGGTACTACAGTTTTTTAAATTACTAACAGTTGAAATGAAAAGACAGATTAAACATGATCTTATTTTTGTCAACAAAATTTTCTCAGGTTTAGAAACACCCTAAGAAATCTACACTGGCACAAAGCAAGGCTGAAGTATAGGAACATAGAAATATATGATGAATTAATATTTTTATTGCATCATCTTGTAACATTTGAATTTGGGAAATGGAATTGGAATCTTAGGTAGCAGTGACTTGCCAAACCCTGAAACTTTTACAGTACATAATAGGAGCCCAAATGTTAAAACTCTTGAAATAGTTGCACTTCAGTGCAGTATGGCCATTCAGAATCCATGAACAATAAATAAATACCAATCCTTGCCAGATTCTGATGAAATAGACTTAAATTACCCCTATTTTGTAATTACGGGGAAAAGTGCACAGAAGATCTCTTTAGGGTTGGTGATAATAAGTAGATAGAGCTTTGTGCTCTAAACAAAACCAAGCACACCAGTTTTTTTCTTGTCTATTTTACTGGCAGATTCTGTATTCACTATGAGAATATTTCACAGGATGTGAATGTATATTTCAATATATACAGTCTAAATTCCATATAATAAAAAGGAACAATTTCTTAGTTTTAAAGTTAAATTTGATTCTTAAATCCCTAGAAAAGCTGTGAAACTTGAAACTTCCTAAAATGTGACATATGACTGGGCTACTTTCTTTTTTCCTAACCCCTGTCTCATCCCTGGTGTTTTTTCCTGGCGCTGTCACCATTCCTGCCTGCTGGCTCTCTCCCCATGAGAAGTTTGCTGGAGCAGAAATGAGCCCAGGTCCTTGTTCTCCCCCCTGCCACCCCAGGCTGTTGCTGGGCAGCTCTGCCATTCCAGCTCCTCCGGCAGCATTTCCCAGTCACAGTCTGGTTTTCCAGAAGGAAGGGAGGTCTGGGGAAGGAAGTCATCTTATTGTGGGAGTATTGCAGGCTCAAAATACTCCTTGTGAGTGAATAGGCTGATTCTCTAATCTTACAAGACCTTTTTAAATTTCACAAGAATAATGAACACAGCCTGCAGGAAAAAGTCAAAATATTTGACACTTCCTCTGCTTCCTTGAGCATTTATGTCACATATTTTCCTTTCCATAGCTCTCCAAATGCCAGGACAGCTCAGGATGACATGGATTATTTTCTTCATTAGTTTTTTGGTGCAGTTTTTTGGGGGGGATTTTTGGTGTTATCCAGGTGGATGCAACACTGAGTTTTGACTTTGGCATGAAAACTCTGTGTTGGGGAGATTAACCGTCAATTTTTGTAGCTGTAGCCATTTTATTTGCTTTGTATGGACTCTACTTGTTCATGTTTTTAGAACACAACAATATTGGAGGAAAGGCTGATGTTCTAGGGGCCTTTCAGGAAACACAGAATTTAACATAAGAACCAGGTCACTGCTTTCTCTGTGTGTAAAAATAAATTGAAAGAGGACAATTCATTATTTCATCACTTGCCATGTTTTTCTTTGATCTTTCTCCAAAGCTTGCAGTGCTTTACATGCAGCATTCAGCTTTAAGGAGAGAAGCAAGTAGTTTTTATTACAGAAAAAATGTACAGTTAAAAAATAGTCAATTTGGAAATTAATCATGATATGCATATTAGAGAGTAGAAGACGAATTGCATGCTAGAAATAAAAACTAGTTTTTGGTGTAAAATTATTTCATATAGTTTTTAAATTCTTTTATAATGTTTTGGAGTGAACTAAGGCTAAGTCTGTAATTTGAGTGTGTTTGTGGTATCTCTGTGTTGGGAATCGAGATGTCAAATGGAGAGACGTTCTATTTTTGTTCAATTAATATCACAGAACATTACATTAAAGCACTAAACTCCTCTTGTATCAACAGATGCAGCAAGCCTGAAGCCTATTTTCTCTCTTGTTGCATTAGTGTTTAATTAAAGAAAACAACTAGTTGGAGGCAGTTACTTTCTGTGAAATGTAATGAAGATTTATTTTGTAAGTGACCTTCACTGTATTAGCTGAATCAGTAATCAGTAAAATTAATAGAATAATCAAATTGCATACAAACTCATAAATCACTGCGAATATGCTGTCAAAAATGCAGCTTTTAATATGTCCTATTGTTTCACAGCTGTATTAAAAATTGCAGCTGCTGATTCCTGCCTCGATGGGGACTGAAATGGCATTTAAAGGCTGTGTATGATGGAGGGCTACCAGGCCAAAAATTTTCACAACTGTTAATTTAGCTGTAATATGATTTGATGTCACCGGGGCAAAGTTGAAGCCGAGTACAGTGTTGTTGCTATCTTTCAGCAAAACTTGAATTATTGGTGGAGGCAGTCGCCAGTTAATTAGAGTAATATCAGTTTAAATGTCTGTCATTTGGGGTTAATGGTATCAAAGAGTTGCCTTGTACTTCAAGTGCAGTCAAATCATCTTGAATAGCCCATTGTATGAAAGTAATGCCAGCACAATGATTTTACTTTGTCATAAATTATTGGGGTGCCATTTAGTTTAATATTTCAGTTTCTGTATTTAAATAATTTTGGCAAGTTCTTCCTAATTGTGTCATTTTTCATGCTAGGCTGTTCTAATAGGTGTTTTGGCTGTTTGTGATTGTGTAGCAACACAATCCAAATTCCTTTCCATTTTCATTTAAAAAGAGAAGTTTTCTGCTGGCCTGTGAAAACAGGTTGTGCCCTCCTCCCCTGGTTAGCAGGTTACTCTTGGAAAGAAGTAATTCACATTTTTGTGCAGCCAAGCAGCAAAGTTCTTTCAAAGCACGCTAGAAAAATAAAGTGCATATATCAAACCCTGCTGGCTGTGGTTGAAGTCAAAGGAAAACTGTAATTAATGTTTTCAACTAAGGAATCCAGTTCTAGTAAAGTTAATAGTGCTATTATATGCAAGATATGAAATAAACTCCTCTGAGTGGGTTTGAAAGATCCTGCTAGCTGCTGTATCAGGCAGGAAGCCGTGGATTGCAACATTAGAGATAATAAACCCAGAGTTCTACATTCTCTAGGAATTCTTCAGTGGATGTTAAACCTTTGTGTCATCGTCAGCTATCTCAAAACAGCCAAGGCTGGGATTCATGGGCTGTATCTCTGATTTTCCATGAGGAGAAGGGGTGTTTTTAGGGAACTGGATGTTCCAGTGTGTCCTGTGGTACGTGGGGGTGCTGACAGCTCCTTGGGCTGCTGCCCTGGGAGTGCAGAGCTGGGATTGTGGGACTGACTCTTTGAATTGGCTCATCTGACATTAGGATGACAAAATTAAGGCCCTTTTTGGAAGTCAGGTTTGCAGAGTAAAAGTTCTCAGTTTGTCATTTGTGAAGAGATATTAAAATGCTTTCACTTCAACATCACAGAATCAGAGACAGGTTTGGGTTGAAAGAGACTGTAAAGCTCATCCAGTTCCAACCCCCTGCCATAGGCAGGGACACCTTCCGCTATCCCAGCTTGTTCCAAGCCCCATGCAACCTGGCCTTGGACACTTCCAGGGGTCCAGGGGCAGCCCCAGCTTCTCTGGGCACCCTGTGCTAGGGCCTCCCCACCCTCACAGAGAGGGTTATCATCCATATATCCAATCTAAACCTACCCTCCTTCAGTTTAAGGCTGTCCTCCTTGTCCAAAGTCGCTCTGCAGCTCTCCTGGAGCCCCTCTAGGCCCTGGAGGGGCTCTGAGGTCTCCCTGGAACCTTCTCTAGGTGAACACCCCAAGCTCTCCCAGCCTGGCTTCAGCCCTGTGATAACTCAGTGGCCTCCTCTGGACTCCAACAGCTCCACATCTTCATTGTGTTGGGTGCCGATCCTGTCAATAAATCAATGTTACCAACATCTCAATGCTCTGCCTTGCTGACCACTCTCACTGACTGCAATTATGTGTGCTGCAGTAACCTTTGTGCCCCTGTGTTGCAGGCTGTGTGCTGTGTTTGGGGGGATCTACTGCCTCCGTCACGCCGTGCGCTGCCTGGTGCTGGACAGAGCCTCGGGACGGTAAGGGTGACATCAGGAGCCTTCTGTTTGTACACAAAACACAGGTGAAAAATGTCTGAAGTCAATTTAAAAAAAAAATTATTCTTCCGACATCCTCCTTGGTATTAATAACACATCAACCTTGATTAAAAGTAATTTGTGTATAGGTCCTCCAGAACAAGGAAAGTGGGTCTAGAATATAGAAACTAAATTAATTTCCTCCTGATATTACTACAGCTCCTGATCACCCAAGCTTGGAAGACAAATCATTTCAGCTGCCGGGGGGCTGGTGATGAGTGATGTTAGTTTTCCTTGTGGCCTTACCTACTCTAATTGATTTTCATCAGATGACAACAAAGCCCTCTGTTACTGCATTTTTAAAAATGGAGCTCACCTAAAGACTCATCAGATTAATCTTTGCTGATAATGCATGTCACTCCAAGAGAAAAGACTTTAATGAGTTTTTAGGTAGATTGTTGTCATAAACTATGCTGCCCTCTTATTCCAGAATAAATTCTTTTACAACAGTATCAGGCCTGTAGGCAGGTTTAAAGTTGAGCTAAGAAAAATCAACCCAGAGTTTTTTCCATAATGGCATTTTTCACACCTCTGTAAATTGTCATATTTCTGTTGTACACATTTTATCAGATACTAGTCTAACTGCAGATTTGGGCTTTCTTAAAGATTCTGTGTGCAGCTTAGTTTCTATAATTGAAAAGTTCAAGATGTTTTGTAGAAAATTTAGAAAATTAATTTAGAAATTATGTAGTACCAATTTATTAGGAGAATGAGTAGGTAAATGAGGGGGCGGTGTGTTTACTTCCCAGTTGCTCTGCAATTCCGTGAGCACAGTCCTTGTGGCTGCATTTGTCATGACATGGTCAAATAGTGGCTGTTTCCCCTGAAATTGAATAAACTCCAGATTTTATCTTTCTGCCAGTTCCTGAGGATTCTGGAGTTCACTGCACAGTTGTAGACTTTGAGATGTAAATGTGGTAGTATTTCATCACCAAATGCATGATCCATATGCAAATTAAACTGTGCCCCTTTCAGAAACTGTAGTATTTTAACGCTGATATTTGAACTGTTACTGTAGGAAGCTTTATATTCCAATAATGTTTAAAGTTAGGTTGCTCTTGCAGTGGTACAAAGCTGACAGTTGGTAGCAACTTCCAAACCCACTGTACAGATCTTAACTGGTCAGTGGTACTGGTTGCCCCAGTTTCCAGCTTCTTTTGCACATTCTGAAGACCTTTGAAATCAGTGTTTTCTTTATAAAGTTATATGTGTTCCAGAAGAGCTGGAGTGCTGCTTTTCTATTAACCTGCTTTTATGTTTTGAATATAAGTTCCCCTGAGTTCAACATAGGTGTCAAATGTCTTTTTTTAGGCTGCTTTTGGGGTTCACTTGTGCCATTTTAGAATGATAGATTTTTGAGGAGCGGAATTATTGAAACACTTTTAAAGATTTTACCAGACTTTCATTATTCCAAAAACATTGAGCTTTTAATAATGCCATTATCTGATGGTGAATATGAAGAAGCACAACACATCCAAGATATCCATTTCCTTTATCTTGTTTTATTCTTGCTGTTATCTCCTTCCTCACTGTGTATTCCCTCCTCGCACCAGCTTGTATTTCCTCTTGACTTTGGGCTTCAGTGTTTTGCCTAATAAAAATCAGCTATCAAGTTGTTAATGAGGCTATTTATGAGTTACTGAGCTTTTGAGTCAACAGACCATTAATAGTAATTGGTAAGAGGCAAATTCATATCTGGTTGTCAGTGCAGCTGGCTCTGTGGTTGCAGAGGCAGCTTCCCCACGTTACAAATGGCTCACTCAGCACTGCAGAAATGCATTGTGCACTGGTCATTACCAGTTTATAGCTCCTTCCACAACCCTCCAGCCTTCATCCATGTCTTAATGCAGTGATTTTTTTCTCCATTTTTAATATTCCTAGTTTAGTACATGTAAGGAAAATACACACTTCTGTCTACAGTCTTGATTTTCTTCTTAAACTTTCGTTTAGAGGTTAATTAAAAGTTCCTTAATGTGACCCAAAGTTTATTCCAACTTTTTTCTACATGTGGCTCACGTTGGTTTTTCACATTTTCCTACCCATGCCTGTATATACAGAGAACAGTAGATTTCATACCCAGCTCTACAATTATTTTTATGCTTTTTCTATAGTTCTTTTTGTAGTTTATGAAAATAAGAATCAGGCAAGACAGGGTGAAAGAATAGAAATTTTAGACATCCCTATTTTAAGGTTTTAGTAATGCACTTGAAAATATCTGGTTTTTATGTATTGTACCAGATCTGCTGTTTTAATAAGTTTGTAGAACATCCTGAGTTCTTGGTAGAATTGTGATGCTCTGTTAGAAAATAAAACCACATCATACTTCTGAGGCTGAGGAAAAGAGCACATTGAATATATGAATGATAATTTAGTTGTTTTTCTCTGTGTTTATTGTATGTCATTTTTTTGGGTACATATAAAATTTCATCGTAATGGTAGGCATTTTATATTGATCACACTTCACATATGTTTCCAATTACATAATTCTGTCTCAAAATGGAAGAGATGTGATAAATGGACATTTATACATCTGTGATAAAAAGATAGAGCAAACAGCCAGTAATTTACATATCTGCTGAAATACTGCAGACTGGCTTTGTCAGTGCTGCTGAGTCCATTTCAAGGATGTCGCCCTTAGTCCATTAGTTTGGATAATGAGCCCTATAAAGTACATTTATAACTCGTGGCACTGCAAGGAGATGGATTCTAATTTTCATCCTTTTATCCAGACACATTGAAAGAAGGTCAATGGAGGGTTCGCTGTGATTCATTGTCCCAACACAGATCAGGTGACAGAGACCTGATAATGTCAGTGCAGGAGTGTTTGCTGCCTGTGGAAGCACTGCTTGAAAGAAATCTTCTCGGCATTACCCTTTGAAGTAAAGTGGGACTGAAATTAAAAGCTCTCTCTCTCTCTCAGTTTAAAATCTTATCACACATATGACCTGCTGCTATTCCTGAACAAAGGAGAGGAAACAACACTTAGCAGGAAAATAAAATGTGTCGTTGCTTTTGCTGGCTTTGAGTGATGCAACATGACATTTAATCAACCTTTCCCCTTCCATGGTGGTTGGGGGGTGGTGGGGAAATTGTTCCATAAACAATAAGAAAGGTTATAATTAGAAATGAGCTGCAGCAGCTCGACTTCCTTGTTTATTTGCAGTATTCAAATGAGAGCTCAAGAATGAAATCACTGGGGTTAACAGTTGGAAAACACTTGCTAAAGTTGCAAGTGAAACACATGTTGGATAGGATATGAAATTGAAGAATATTAGATGTTAAACAGTGCTTGTACTGTTGTCAAGGTACCTGTTGAATTTGAATATAGGAATTATGTAGGGATCAGATGCCTGTGAGGTCAGCACTGGAAGTCAATGTTACAAAAACATGTTTACTAGTCATAAACTTCTTACATTCATAGATGAGGATTGTGTGTGCACCCTTTTTCAATTCTCATCTCAGGTTATAGGAACAACTGGTTTAGCACAGCTGGTGGGAACTGATTGTTACCTATTTAGGTTTGGGTCTGTAGATCATTTTAATCACAGAAGCTGACAAATAGCTTGAAGTTACAGAAGTGTTATTCATTCCTAAGGTATAACTTGCATGTCAGATATTCCAGAGATGAAGTTGCATAATGATAAAACACAGGTAAATCTTTACATGATCTCAGTCTCAGGCATTGTGTTCCTTTGGATGTTTCCCTGTGCTTGCACACGTGTGTGTGTGAGAAAATTCACTGGTTTAAGTCCTGTGTGTTAAATTGTTGAAACATCAATAAAGTCATTCACGATAATTTAATTTTTCAAAAAGGTAATTTTCATTCCCGAAGAAAAAGTTAAGTAAAGCTAATTTGCTTTATTTATTGATACAGTAAATGTTCTGATAGTGTAGAAGAGAACACAGATCATGGATATAGAATCAGCAATAGAGGTTGCTTTAGTGAGTATCTGTGTGCAACCTCCTTTTTCTTTGTCTTATATATATGATGTAGCTTCCTATGTCATATATAAGTCTGAAGTTCTTTCATAGAGAAATTGCCCCTTAAAATCTGAAATTTGTATTCTTATTTAAGCTCACTTAATGGGTTCATTTCTGTGGTCTGCATTTCTGTCTCACTTCTATTTCTGTCCCTGTTCTATGGAGAACATTTGTGTCATTCTTAAAACACCAGGACTTAGTTAATCCCTTTGTGTGTAACTTAGAGATAAAGGGTATTTTTAGTCACAAATAGAGCAACTCACTCTTGGAACAGTCTGACGTACTCATTTGTCAGGGATCTTTCCTAAATCTCCTAAGTTAATTAGCTATTTAATTTGTAAATTATTATTGTCAAAATAAACTTGTTTTTGGTAAAGCTGTCTTTCGGAGAAAGAAAACCCACTGTGATAGGGCAGTACCTACAAAATAATTCACAATTTTTTTTTTGATGTATTAAGAGGTGAGAAATGTCGAACTAAATACCAGTGTCGTAAGCTTACATTTTCTGTAAAAAGTGACCATTTTATTAATGTTGGGATATCATGATTGCAGTGGCATTGCATGTGGGAAAATGCATATACCAGGTAGAATGTGTCAGTCTAGGATTCAGTGATCAGTTCAGTTGAGTTGGTTTAGGGGTTCAGATGTTCAAGAAATATGTAGCTAAATTAATTGAAAGATATAAATATTGTGCTGCATAACTCAACTTTAAAAACTTATGCATGCTTTTGTTACTTGACATCAAAATTTCTCACTGTGCTTTGGGTTTTTTAAACAGGTGCAAAGCTATTGTGGATCATTTTGGACAAAGAATAAGTGCCAACTACTTTATTGTGGAAGACAGTTACCTCTCAGAGAGCACATGCACAAATGTGTGTTACAGGTAACAGAAAACACAGTCAATTTCTGTAAATCATGGTGTGTGTGACTTTAATTGAGGAGCCTCTTGTCCACTCCTTTATTTTTGCAGTGCAGTTCAGTTCTGTGCAAAGTATTTGTCTTCTATTAGCTGGCGGATAATCTGTGCACTTTCTATATTCAGGCTTTCTTCAGTCATCATTGAAATCATATTCCCCCTTTCCATATAAAAATTCCAAGAGCTCTAAATGTGTTAGGAATTTCATATTTGCTAAAATGTGTTGGGAAGGTGAAGGTGCCAGTTGCTGTCCTTGCTTTAAATTTGTTCAGCTTTAGACAAGTACTAAATTTCATTGATTTTTGTGATTTTGGTTGTTGCCTAAAGCACTGGGCATGCCCTGCCTCCGTCTCCGAGCAGGGCACGTGAGGGATCAGCAAAGCTGTGGTGGTAAGGGCAGAGCGGGAACAACCCTGGGCTCTGCAGGAGCACAAAGTGCAAGTGATGAATGAACTCCACCCTGCTGCACTTGCCCTTCATCCCGAGGCTCCTGTGCTCTCTGGAACATCACAAGTCCTTCATGTGCTGCTGCTAATCTTCATCAAATAGGCAAAACCAGAAGATGGCTCTTACAACTGCACTGACTCATTTATTCATCACCCGTTTTGGTAACTAAAAATACTGCTTTGGTATTCCACAAGTGTTTCTGCTTCAGCAACAGGCAAAATATCCCACTAAGAACCATAATAATAAAGGTTATATAGTGAAATAGCCCTGGTATTACCAAAACCATGATTCTGAATTTCTGGTTTTTACATCTTTGTTTACATTTTGCATAATTACATTTATTACCTAATTAATTTTACATCATTATTTTATTTAATTGTAGGCAGATCTCCAGGGCAGTGCTCATTACAGATCAGTCTGTACTGAACACAGACTCAGAGCAGCAGGTACACACTTGTCTCTTTGTGTGTTGCATGTGTTAATATTTAGTTGTTGGTAGGAATTCATTGATTCATTCAGTTTTGTTTGTGCTTGAATCAAGACCTTTAGTCAGCTCTCTGTACTGGTAATTGTTTAATTTGTTTTAGTGTCTATAAAACTATTACAAATTTTAGTTTAGTTTAGTTCAGTGACTGGGATTTTCCTGTTTGGCTCACGCTGTAATTAATAGAGTTTCTGAGCTGCTGTCTTTAATTTTAATTTTGCTTGCTTTTTAATGAACTGGTACCCTTAGTATTCTGTTAATTATTTCTTTTGTCTAAACTTTGTTCAAAGTTCCTTTGTTTTTTTAAACATTCCTTTTTGCTGTTTTGAAGTTCTCACTGTACACTTTCAGACTCTGCTTTGGATCTGCTTTGTCAGACTTTGCAGTCCTTAATTTTAGAGGATATTAATCAGTGTTGTGTTTGTTCTGTCGTAGTAAACTAGAAAACCAAATGGTGTAATTGCAGTTTTTTTCTACCTTTAGTGAGGATTGTGGTGGTTGCCACATCCTCCAGGAAACTCTGCTTTTCCACAAGCTCTGCTTTCTGCTCCCCAGGTTTCCATCCTGACAGTGCCTCCCCTGGAGCTGGGCAGAGCAGCAGTTTGTGTCATTGAGCTCTGCTCCTCCACCATGACGTGCATGAAGGACTCCTGTAAGTAAAGGAGATTTTCCCCTTCGGCTCTGACAGCTCTGGAACTGAACTGAAAATCTCTGTGTGTTGTTCCTCTGCTGCACAGAACAGGGAGCAGTGGCTTCCTGGGATGGTGGAGCTTCATGAACTTATTTTCACTTACACAGGAATAAATCCTTCTTTGGGAGATAAAAAAATATTCCAAAGCACAGGAATCTTACTGGTAATTTGTCATTTGGTTTTCTTGAAAATGATCTCCCTTAGCTGAACTGTTAAATGGAAAGACCTGAAATACACTGTATTTGGGAGCTTTTTATCCTCTGAAAGGATTCTGTTGTTGGTGTTTTATGTGAACTTGAAATAAATGAGCAATAAAATATTCATTTGGGGTATTTATTAGAATAGAATTAGAGGTTACTTTACCTAATTCTTTTTAACAAGAAATAAGTAGTTGTAATAATAATCAATTTATTTTGCTGTTAAATAGGCTTGAACTAAATTCTTTGCATATGAAAGCAGAGTGAACTAAATTATTAAGTCATTCAAAGTTATATTTCCTACTAAAATAATGGTAAAAAAATATAAGCTTGTAATTAATTAAAAACTTAATGCTATAGAGCATGTTGTTAATACTTATCATTCAAATAGCTGATTTCTTTTTATTAAGAGTTCACAAAATATATATAGCAGGAAGTGAAACTAATGAAGGATTGATGTTCCATAGATCTAAAGTATTAGTTTCAGGAGAAGTTTTATGGTGCTGAAATATTAAGTTTTCTGTTATTTACTTTTCTCCATAAATTCCTTTCATTTCAGAAGAGAAGGTACTGCCTTCCTTAATGAAATTTGTCTTCATATATTGAAATAATAAAGTTCTATATTAGGCATAGCTGAGTTCCAGTTATGGGACATATTTCATAATTTTTTAAAAAACTTTTACATCATTATCTGTAAATGGGTTTTAACCTGACTGATTTCTCCTTGGAACAATTATTTAAGATAAGTATACAAATACATCTACTCTTTGATCACACTGCAGCAATGACAGGCACATCATCTGTATTGCCACTTGAGTGGAACCAAACTCCTTCACTTGCCCTAAAAATGGAGACTGTAATGATGAAATCAGGAACTGAACTCATCGTTCTTCTTGCAGGGAGAATTACTTGAAGACAAATGTTGGCAACCACTGTAACTAATGCAGTTATACCTGAGTAAATCAAATATAATCAAAATATATACTGATGACTGTGACTCATAACCATAACCTTAAAGATAATAAAAAAAAAATTTATAGAAAGTAAATGATGTGAACTTTAGTGATTTATAGCTGGGTTTTTTGAGGAAAGAATAGATTATATTACAGAGCTTGGGATTGGATGCATCTAGTTAAGGTTAGGGGGAGACTTTGATTATCACCACTCTTTTCCTTATTTTAGTACATACTCCTTCTGACAGAAGGCTTGGTTTGGATTGAATCAAAAAATGAATATTAATGTTTGAATAGAATCTGTATGTGTGCAACCTCAAAGCAGAGGAGCAAGAAGGGTTAAATTTCTGTTCCTGATGGCACCAGGGTCAAGAGCTGTGTGATGTACTGGAAAATAATGACAACAAACACAGCCAGGCTTCAGAGAGAAGAGAGAAAAATGTCATCTAGATTTAAAATACTGCCAGAGCTCTGCATTGCTATTAAATGGATCAAAAATTTACAGTAATGAAGAAAAAAGCAATCACTTTAAAATTTGTACAATGTTAAATTCCTTCATGATTCTCTGGTGAGAAGTTTCCAGGAGCAAATGAGTCCAGTAAGGTGGTTTTATGAAAAGCTTTATGGTGAGGCTTTTAAATAGGTGAAGGAAAATCAGGTGGGGCAAAGCAGCTGGTTCTGGATCTGGGCAGAGGGCAGGGGGACAGAAAAGGGTCAGGAGCTGCATCAAGTGATTGTCCAAGGAGGCAGCAACTGCAGAGTCTGCAAATCAGAACAAATAAAGGAATAGTTCAGCAATAGTTCCTCCCATCTAAGAAATGGATGAATAAGGTGTTGTACAAGGGATTGCACAGTCATAGTGGACATCATAGTAGGTCATTTAGAGAATTCTGAGGTGTTTCCAGAGAAATTCTCTGTGTAATGTACATGCACTGTATAATACTAGTAGTTCCCTGGCTTAAAGGAAGTGATTTGTGTGAAAAATTGTGATTTCTAAAAGCCTGCTGTGCCTTAAAAAAATTGTAAATGCTGTTTATATATCTGTGTGTACTGGTGATTGGAATTAGTTTGTGTTCTCTTTTCCCAGATTTAGTCCATTTAACCTGTCCATCAACTAAAACTGCAAGGGAAGATTTAGAGCCTGTTGTACAGAAGTTATTCAATCTAAATACAGAAAAAGGTAAAAATAAATAAATGAGGTATTAATATACTATTTTGCATAAATATAATTTACTAACGTACCTGTTGCTGACTTCTTCAGCTGTGGTTTAACTCCACCCTCCAAGGACATGACCATAAGTGTCTGAAACCTTTTTATTTTTCACACTTTCTTTTTTCCATGAAACATATTTGCTGTTCAGCATATCCTTGAAAGGTGCAGGAGTGTAATGAAATATTTGTGAAGCTGGTTTTTTTACGCTGTCGTGATTTTAGTGATTTCTGTCACCTGGGTATCCCTTACAAAAGTTAGCAAACCCCCAAAAGTTAGGGATCTGCCTTTCTCCTCCAGCTGCCAGCTGTGCTCAGTGCTGGAAGCTGCTTGGGTTGGTTTTGCCTCTTATCCTCAGGCTGTTGCTCAGCCTCTTGTATTCAAGTGTTTCCTTGTTTGCTGTTTGAATTGAAATTCTCTGGATTCTGCCATAAGCAGTGGAAACATGAAGTTGTTGTATATTGTTATCACAAAGATAGATTTCCAATAATGAACTATTTGGCCCTAAATTCAAGGAAACCGTGCCAGCTACTTCTATGAACTTTGGCCTTGAGATGAACAATTCCACATCCCAGAGGAAAGCAGCTGCCGAGGAAGCAGTTGCTGCCTAGAAGGAAATTGTTCCTGGAATACTTGGGCTAATTCCACACAAGTTTTTGCAATTTAATCCTGAGATCTTGAATGTAACCATATTTATGGTAAATGCTCACAGAGTAGGGAGTGTGCATATGGGAGATGCTGCTGTGTTCTAACCCTGGCAAAAGCAGTTTAAATACAGTGTGCCCATGCTACAAGGCAGTAAATCACAATTCTGCTGTGAGAAAACAGTCCTCAGCTCTCAGTGACAGGGATTTTCTTGGTAAAAATGCAGGTTATTAAGATGTGGGAGTACTTTATAATATTCATAATTTGTTTGCTTGTAATATGTGGAAAGCAACTTGGGTTTGTAAATAGAAAACTTTATTAGACTGGAGAGTTGCAAACATTTCTTATTTGTACATTTGTTAATTTAAAGCCCGCTAATTTTCACGTTTTAATATTTAACTTCTGCCTTCAATTTTCAAGACAGTGCCATGTGTTTCAAAGACCTGATGAAGAGAAGATCAGCTTAGTGTCTTCTAATCATTTGGGGAGGGGTAGCATTAATCTTAATGTTTAAAGTGATCCAGTTTCAAAATGATAGATTGTTTAGAAGCTGACTGAAATTCTTCTGTAGGAACTCTGTGATCATAGGGGTCCTCAGGTGCACTGAGGCACTGAAAAGCCAGTTTTCCCTGACACATAGGCCTTTTTATCATCAGGATGAGGTAGTGGTCGTATTTTAATTAAAATGTCAGAACAAATACTGTTGGAGTTATTGAAAATGAATCACCAGATAAAGTGAGCACTGGGCCATGGCAGGTCAAAGAGGCAAAGTCACCTGGAGAAGAGGACTCCATTCATTTTCCTGCCTAAATGAGGAAGAAGTAACTTTTATGAGCAATGTGAACTTTTAAATATATTAGAGAGCATCTTGCCCTGTATTAAGGCTCAGACTTTCACAGGCTGATGAATTTAATTTATATTTCAAACTGTTCAGTATAGGTAGCATCTATTTTTTTTTTTAACTATTTGACAGTTATAAAAAGATACTGAAGGAATAGCATAGATTTATCTCTTTTTTTGTAATTCAGCTGCTTTAAAATACTGTTTTGAATGCCTTAGTTATCGAGAAGTTTCTTCCTTGGAAAGAAGTAAATCTCACAAGGTCTTTTACAAGCTTCATTTACTTTAGAGGAGGTAAAATACAAGAAAGGGGAGAGCAAATATTCCAAACAAATAGTATCTATTAAGCTCAGAATCTGTGTTGTGTATTCCTCCCTTGCATTATGCACTGTGAAAAAGTGACCTTCATCTTCCCAGAGGTTTCTCTGCCTGTGTGCAGAGGGACCAGGATTGTGCAAAGTACTGCAGGAAGGGACAGATTATGAGCAAGGAAGTTGAGTTTGTGATAATTTTGTATTGTTGATGAGTATTGCAGCACAGTACAACCCTCAGTAAGTTCTGATAAATAAAAATTAGTCATTTATTTTCATTTAGCAGCACTGTCACAATTAGAGATTCTATGTACAAAGATAAACTATGAAACAAGAGGGGAAGAAATGACACATCAGAAATATCTGTGCACAGGGAATGCAATGCCTGTGAGTTGGCAGAGCCCAGGGAGGCCTGCTCAGGCTGTCATGTGCTCTGGGAGTTTATCCCCAGTGAAGGAGATAATGTGAGAGGTGTTAAATTTAGACCAGGCTCCTTGGTAGGGTGCTTGTAGTGATAACTGCTGCTGGTGTGGGGTAGGGTGTGCAGAGTAAGTGGGGTTTGCATAGCTGTGCTTGGAGAGGAAGGGGAAAGAATGATGAAGGAGAATCTCAGAAAGTTAAATAATTGGCTTTTTGGAGAACAAAAATACCTTATTACAGTAGTTCCATGGTAAAAATTTGATTTCCAGTATGCTAGATTACATATTTACCTTATCACATAACAGCACTGATTACTGCAAACACTTCTTTTCCTTTTCAGAAACTGAAAATGAAGAATTGGAGAAACCCAGAGTCCTCTGGGCAGTCTATTTCAACATGAGGGATTCTTCAGGAACTGAGAAGAGTTCCTATGCTGGCTTACCCTCCAACGTTTATGTCTGCTCTGGGCCAGACTCTGCTTTAGGAAACGACTGTGCTGTCAAACAGGTTGGGCAGAGCAGATTTTGGCTGTAGAACTTTAGTTTTAAAGACATAAGTCCAATATTCTGCTTTATGCAAAAATATACATGCTAACTGCCCAAAATTATAAAACTAGATAGATGGTGAGATCAGGAAGTAGTCACAGTCTTTCTCCTGGAAGGTAAAAGAGGAGGTACAGTACAAATCAAAGCCAGAAAATCCTATCTGCAGTTCAAGTTGGAAGGATGACCAAAGAAGTTTAATACTTCCAGCACACAGTCACAAAGCAAAAACTTAGAAGGGAAAAACCCAACATAATTCCTAATGTGGCAGATTAGGCCTCCTGCCTCAGTTTCTCTTTGCCTTGGGTTCATTGTAATACAGAATTTTCCTTCCAGAGATCCCCTAGATGAGGATGGCACAAATTCTGGGCAGATCTACCCAGCAGCCCCTGTGGTGTCAGGGCACTTTCAGACAGGAGAACACTTTACAGCTTTGGAGAATTAAGTGTCACTAGGCATTTTTAAAGCTGTGTTTTTAATGGCCATGTTCAGACAATGTGCATGCCATCTTCCAACCAGTTGCAGGATTTTTTTATGACTAAGTCATAAACCTCTTAAAAATAAGATTTTGAAGTGGAAAGGCTGACATAGCCTGAACTGCAGGGTCAGAACAGTGTCATTAAGGGCTGATAGTATCCTTCATTTTGCTTTACAAGGCAATAATTTGCCTCCTAGAGGGTTGAAGAACTGTAAAGACAAAAAATAATGCAAGACAATTATTGTGGTAGCAGTTTTAAATTGTAAATGAGTTTCTCTCTAAATCTGATTTTTTCAAACTGTTGCTTATAATAGAGTATGTTAAAAACTGATTAAATACACTTAAACCCCACCTATTTCTATTCTGATAACCACCTTTGCTAGCATTTCGGTTTGTCTTCCCTTAAGAGCTTTTTTTTTTACCAAGTAACAGTAATGGGATAGATAAGGCCCTACTGTGCTGTAGTTCCGCCTTTGTGTTCAGTCTGTTTGCCATCACTGAGAGAGATGCTAAGCAGATCTCAGAGGAGGAACCAGCAAGAGCCTAAATCACTGCCTTTTAGACAAAAATAGAGAGAGGTTGCATTGTTTTGAACCTGATTTAAATTTTTAAACAAATGGTCACAAGTTAAAGTGGAAGATATTTCAATGTAAACATGTTTGTAGTTCAAAGTCATATGTGAGAGCAAAGTGAAGATTAGGCTGAAGATGGAGCAGAAGTCACACCATGCAGGGACCTTGTAGACAAGCGGAAGAGGGAAATTGCTGTAAGTTGGTGTGTCTTCCTCTCCCAAATCACTCTCATACTCCTAGGAATGGGATGGGAATCTCCAAACAGGAGCTATTTGCAAACTTATGGATCAGAACAGTTAAAAAAATCTCCAAAACCCAGTGTGTGTGTTAGTCTTGGAAAATTATATCTGATTTCTCTAATCATTCTGGGATTAGTGTTTTAGTGATACTTGCTGTGATTTATGTCTTCATTACCATCAGTATTAGTGAATTCAGATTGTCATGCTGTGTGATTGCACTGCTGATGCATTATTGTGAAGGCAAGACCACAGCTCTTACAGACAACTCTCCATCTACACCTCATACACAAATTACTGCACTCTTGTTTTATTATAATTCTGTGTTCGGTTCCTGGTGTGATACTGAATTAATGCTGATGGTTGCATTTACTTGCCCTGAGGATAAGCTAAATGAAATGAACATGCCATTTATGATCCTTTCAAGCTCTCTGTGTGTGGATCCAGTAAAGCATCTGGCTTCCAGTTTTCTGTGTTTTCACTGCTGCAACCTGACATGAATTATTATGAGCTAAAGTAATATATTCCCTGACATATTTCAGACTTCTGAGGCATCTTCATGGTCATGAGAGGATGTACTAAAACTGTCAGGCCAGTATTTGTCCTTAACCTGTTTATTTGCTATATCTGGAAAGATTTCAGAGTTAATCAGGTGTTGGTAGTTTGGTAGTGATCCCTGTAAAAGTTGCTGTGAAAGTCCACACAGTTTATCCACAAGCTGGAATGCTGTAAAACAGGAAGAGAATTTAGTTTTAGTCAACTTCAGCTATTGGAGTTTCTATGCAAGGGCTTTACATGCCTGTGTCTTAATGCTGGATTCAACTGGACACACATTCTTCAGCTGATACGCTTTACTACTAAGTATTGAAGGAACTATTGTCTACCTTAATTACTTTAAATACCAGTGTTGTAATGAAAGAGTTGTTAAATTATTATTGTTTATTCTGTATTGCTTCAGCTGGATAAGGTTAACTTAAAAACTTGGGAGACCTGAAAGTGCTCTGTACCATTAAATTGTTAAATTGTAATCAGTGTCATGGTGTCCTACATAACATACTGAGAATTTCCTCCCGTGTTCAACCTCGTAATTATTTGACTGTTTTTGGAGTGGTAATTTGCTGACTAATTGGACTGAATAATTGTTGAGAACTGCATAGGAAATGTTTGTCTGCTCTGTTTTTGCATATATTTAGTTCAAAATATGACATCTTTCCTAGTGTTCTGTTAAATACAATAACAGTTGAAGTGTATTTTTGGAGTAGCAAGGACGAGTACAGACTTGAAATTAAAAGCTTTTCTCTTGCCTTCAAAAAGTTAAACCCCAGCTTTTTAGGATGTTGTAGCCCCTTGCTCCCCAGACTTACTAGGCAAGGCTTTCAAATGACTTAACCATGGTTTTGAAGTAGAGAACAGAATTGTGCATTTTTTCCTATACTAATATTAAAAGTTTTAAACAGTTTTGTGTGGGTATGGAAGAGTAAAATTTAGGAAAAATGAAAAATGAACTGAGAATAGACAGGGTCATTTAAGCAGTTAATAAAGGAGTCCTGCACCCAGGTGCTGCTGATGGAAACCCAGTGCTGGTGGGCAGTGGAGTTCATCCCCCAGAGCTCTTGGGTACAAGCTCAGTGATGGATTCACCTGCAAACAATTCCCTCTTGTCCAGGATTCCTCATGCTGTAATGGGCCTTTGCAGGTGGCACTGAGTGAGCCCCTCCAGCTTGGCAGGGCAGGGCCTGGAGCAGGAGGAAAATCAAGATTAAATACATTCCTGCCTGTGTGGGAGCTCTCATCACAGGCTGCCTTTGGGGATAGGTCACTGAGCAGACAAATGTAAAGGGAATTTTCCTCTGTCTTCTTAGAAACCCAGCCCAGATCTGCTTCAGGTGTCTGGGTTTGCCTTGGAAGCCTTGATGGAAATGTGGAGGGTGTGTGGATTCAGTAAATAAATTCCCAAAGTCTCAGACTTTTTTTAGTTTTAATTTATTTTTAAGATAACCTTATAGATGGGTTATTTGTACAAGTGCATAAAAACGTTTTTACACTAGTTAATAGAGCTTCTTGTGGAGTTTTGAAGGATTTTTGGCCTCTTGTTTGTATAAAATGTCTGGTTCTCTGGAATCCTAAGATTGTATTACTTTGGTTGTTTTTTCTCACAGATTTTGTAGTTGTATTGTCCATGTTGTAATAACAGCCACACTGGTGTTCTAATAAGTTGTTTCTTTTTAATATCTTTTATTGCAGGGGCCAAAAAACTTCTTGTGTGTATTTAATTTCTAAACCATGATGGCATGAAGAGCAAGTGCCATTGTAAATTCATTCCTTGAACTAGATGTGTCTTTTAATGTAAAACACAGTTCTTTTCACACATACAGCTCTGTGTTCTGTGTGTAATTCCAAGGTATTACTGTGCATGTAATACCTTGGAATTACAGACATGAGTTTTTAATAAACTGCAAATGTATTTGGATATATTTTCAATGGTAATACTCTCTTGGATGAGAACAGTTCTCATCTGAGCTGTGTTTAAGCTGTTCAGAAAAGGAGAAAAAGAAATATTTTTGCATTTTTAAATTTAAGAAAGAGGCTCATATAGCCATGATATGGTTTGTACATATGTACAGTTCCCTGGGTTTCCCTGTTATGTGAAATGGTTCTCTCTCTCAGGAAAGAGCCAAGATGTTTCCCATGTTTTGCCTTGGGCTGCAGCTAGGGATAGTTTTATAGTACAAAAGATCAGTTGGCTTCCCAAAAAATCCTCTTACTTGTTCTCAATACAACAGAGAATGACCAGCATTTTTTACAAAGCCCCATGCTGTGACTTCCTAGTAGAACAATGTAAAAAGATAAATTGCTTTTTCTCTTTCGAGGTCTGCAAGAAGGAATGGATTTCCCCTGTGTTTACAATACTGTCAAAGTACTAAATCACTATTGATTTGAAAGAACGGAGGTTAATCTTAAATATCTGTAAAATATTGCCTCAGGGTGTTACATTTCAAGGTAAAGTTTATGTTATTCTTCTTTTTCCTGAATAGGCTGAGACTATTTTCCGAGAAATGTTTCCAACAGAGGAATTTTGCCCAGCACCACCGAATCCAGAAGATATTATTTATGATGAAGATGAGATTGAGCCAGGAGAGTCTGGATTGAATAATTCACCAGAGGCAAAGCCTGAATCCTCAGCTGAGGAGAGCAGTAGTGGAGGCGGTGCCGCTGTTACAAAGGAAGAATGAAAGAATAAATGAATGAATGAGTGAGTGAGTGAATGAATGAACAGAGTTCTCTTAGTAGAAGAGGAGGTTGACCCAAACTAGGGCATAAGGGAGGAAAGGTAAGAAAAAGAGGTTTAAAACCCCCAGAGATGTGTTCTTTGCCATTGCCTTACTTTCCTTAGCTTGGATCATCTTTTTAAAGTAGTTTCATTGTTAGCAGAGGCACTTCTAAACAGTCGTAGGTCCTCCCGATCCGGTGGGGTTTGTAGCTAAACAAAAAAATTCAGAATGAAGCATCTGAATGAAAAAGTGCTAAAATGGGATTCATGATTTATTGAGATGACATCTTGGAAAGAATCCTTCATCTCTTAAAGAGGCAACAAGTCAAAACTAAGCAAAAGAAAAAAGTGCAAATTTGTTTACCAGTTAGAAGATGATCTACTAAAAATCCTTGGCTCTCTGCTAATTAAACAGCTGAAGGTGAGGCTCACCATCTGTCCTTCACAGTGGTCTTATGAATGGAATTTAAAGACAATAATATTGACAGTTCTGGAGTGGCTTTATTGTATGGTTTTGAAACTGATGCCATAATCAAGTAGGAAATATAATCCAGGAGATGTTCCTCTCATGGAACTATTTTACATTCATTTTTTTTAATAAGACCTAACAGATGATGCATTTTCACTAGTGACTTCATTTACTGGGGTCAGGAAATCAGCAGAATTTAAACTTAATGCCTGATTTCCCAGCAAAATTCAGTCATAAATGGAGCATTCCTGTTATTAGTCTCCCTGGATTTGTTGCACTGTTTGGGCCTTTAGAAAGCAAATTGTTACTTTTTGAGGTTTAGGGTCTGAGAAGTTTAAATGACCATTAACTGAGGGGGTTTTGGTGGAGAGAAGGTTCAACTGATAATTCCAAAGGTTTGTATTGATTCCAGTTAATAGGATTAAAATTAGTGTGATAGCTGTAAACTATGCATTTTGTAATGATAAATCGTGCAGCATTTATACAATAAAATTTATTGAACTATTTATAAACCTAGTTTGTATGAAAAAACTACAAAATGAGAAAGCTGTTGTAAATGACCACATTAAACTGGCACTTCTTCTGAACCATGCTTGAAATCAGATATGAAAAGTATTTATCATATATTTAAAGATTTACTTTAAAATGCACACCCAGTAGATGAGTAGTATCTCTAGAGTTCATGACTTGGGGTTTAAACTTCTTCATGAAGGTAGAGCTGGTTCCAGCAGTGCTTAAATACTGTAAGTAAAGAAAAAATGCCATTGAGTCATGAACATTGAGCTCTGCCTGGCCATGCCACAGCCAGGCTTCTGTACAGTCCTGTGGTGCCTGTGCCTGCCCTGAACCTGGCTCCAGGCCAGAAGGGGGAATTTATTTATTTTTTTACTGTATGACTGATACTGTTCTCTTTGTCCTGCCTCGTGTCCACTGTCCAGTTTGCATTTCAGGGTCAGTGTTTGCACCTTTGTTGGACAGGTACCAATATGTGTGTGTCTGTGTGTGCATAATCCCAAAGTCCTCACAAAAACACATGGGTGGAATGTTCCCAATGTTCAACAACTGTAACATCTGGATGCTTCTGATTGAGCAGTTATTTATATATATCTATATATATATATATATATAAATAAGCAGGCTGCCTCTTTATTTAGCTGTAACTTCTCTGTGTATTGGAAAGCATGAGTGTATGGTGATTGTATTTAACATCTACAGATCTGTAAAAGTGGAGGGACCTATCCCTGTTTGTCTCAGAAATAGGGATCACAGTTGAATCTCTCATCTGTGTTTACAAGGAAATCCCTTGATGAAAATTAAAGGTTTGCTTGCAAGTGCATTGTCCTGTGTTTTCTTTCCGCTTTTTTTTAAAAGAAAAACTGTTCATTTTTAGTTGGGAATTGTGAGAATTCTCTTGGCCACTTTCAGCACAGACACCTGTAATTGCCAATATGGATAGCTGTGTTACCAAGTTGATACAAATTCATATCTGAGTGCTCTGTGTCCATGTGAAGCCAGGGTTGGCAATAGTGCAGATTTGATTTGAGATCCGATGGAATGATGTACAAGTTGGAGGTTATGACTTTACACTACATTGACTGCTTAAAAACTGTTTTCATGTCTCTTTCATGGGGTGAATGGAAACATTAAATGTTTTTCCTATGGTACTTGAGTACCCAATAGCTCACTTGCAGGAGCAGTAGATCACACTGTTGATCTTGGTATTTTAAAGGAATCATGCTCTGAACTGCATTTTGTTCTTTCATTAGATGATGTAAGCATGCAAAGTGAGGGTTAGGCTTATTTGAAGTCGTTTTTAAGGCTTGTCATACAGGATGTATTCAAAAGATAACATGACTTTTTAAAAACTGGCAATTTATCTGTGGGATTATTAATAAATCAAGGTAAAGAAAGATAAGGTTAATTGAATTTTTAAACAAGTAGCTGTATTATCCTTCAAGCACCTTGGAGCTCATACAATATTCACACCTTTTTTTTCCTAAGGAGTGCTTTGATATGTTTGAATTCCTTTTTTAATGAGTACTTTCTTTTTAAGTTGGTTAATTGGATTAACCCTTCATGTTCAAAAAGTCCATTTTATGCCATTTTCCCTTCTGTGGCATTACCTTGGCCTTAGGACTGCAGGTGATTACTGCTCCTTTGGAGGCATTTTTAGCCATGAAGCTGCTTCGTCTGCTTTTTCTGGTGATGATGATGCTTAGGGCCATTTGACAGGTAATCATTAGAACTTGGATTCTTGCAGACTATGGGGTCTTTCCTCTCATCATTGCAGGGGGATTTATGTGGGCAACTCCTATTAATGTTAATAGTACTTGCATGTGTAAATCCTCCTTGCATCAATGGGAAAATTGACCCCTGAAACAAAATATCTGCGTGTTCGACTTGCTGATTCAGAAACATCCAGGCGCTGCCAGCTCCCGTGTGGAAATGTGCTGGAACCTGTGCTGTTTCACTGGAATGCTCTGGAGAGGATTTGGGCAATTTCTAGGATTTTATCTTTTCCATTGTATTTTATATTTTCCACAGACTGAACTTTGTCAGAGTTGCCCCAGTGATTCTCTGTGTAGCTGGGAAATGCAATTTCCCATTCCATACTAAGCAGGTTGCACAGCTCCTTGGATTGGATCTCATTTTATTTTAGCCCACTCTGTTTCCTCTCCAAATCTTTTTGCATCAGCAATGTGAGTTGCAACAGCTTAATTTCAAGAATAATTTGCTAGTGATGTATTGATTAATGACAAGTCAGAAGTATTAATGTACTGTTTTCACACAGTAAAAGACTGGGTCACTTAAAATCCATAATCTCTGCTGGAGAAAGGATAAAATTAATTTCCTCCACACTCATATATTTGCTTCAATACCTTGGCAGTACAAATGAGAATACTTTTTATCTGTGGATAAGTTTATTCATTGTGTAATTTGTATGTTGTTGCTCACTCAGTTACTACTGTAGATATCTTACATAATCTCTGCAGTGCATTTTTGGGTTTTACTTACCTGGTGATTTTGTATCAGTAGCAAGTCATCCCTTGGATGTAAAGAGTCTGGTGTGGAACTACCCTAAACTGCTCCAGAGGTCTCTCCTGGCTTTTCTGCCATAGTGAGTGCTCACTTCAGCCATTAATTATTAATCAACTCTGCAGATTCTGGTGGGTTGTCTTCTGTTCATGTCCTTTTAAAATTATTTCTGAGGATTTTGTGCCTGCCATTAATGCAGTTGCTGATTTTTCCAACAAGGGGAGCAATTTGCTGAGATCACGTCATGAAATAGTTGATCTGTGTGTGTCTGCAATTCCTAACAATTCTCTAATGTGTGTACATATGAGTATTGTATGGCAAATGAAAGTTTATCACATAAACTTTTGCAGAAACCAAGCACTATAAAATGTCCAAAAGTTAGGCTTAACCTGCATTGTCAAAATTGTCAAAAATATGTGGGAGAGTTGTGGTGGCAGAGCAGTTGCCTGAATTCCTTGGATAAGCAATCATGCCAGGTATGATGTACCTGTGGTAAGATGTAGAAGTGGTTGCGACACTGGAAGTTTGAGACACTGATAGAAAACATTGATTTATTATAACCCAGTTTAATAGTAAGCTTGCTGCAATGATCAGCTGGAAATCTTAGCTTAGGTAGATGATTTCAAGAATTTTTTTAATGTGATGAAAAGTTGCCATGGAAGGATTCTTTGAGCTGTAGAGGTGAGTGGGAGGAAATGGTCAGCCATGTGGAATTCATGTTGTCAGCCTCATCTCCAGCAACAAAACAACTCGTGGTGGAAATAGAGCTTATTAGCAATTCCACCATTATGTTTATTTACAGGCTGCCAGTTCCTGTTTGTAAGAGTGAATGGTTCTTCAAAATCTGGCTGGGGAGCCCAGCAGGAATGTTGTAAATCTCACTGACATCTGAGATTTAGGAAGTTGACAGGGAAGTATCAGGAAGATGCGGTTGTTGACTGCATGGGAGTTCTGATCAGAGGGGACTTTAATAGAAAATACTCTTCCTGTCACAATTCCAACAGACAATTTATTTTACACTACTTGCATACATTGACAAAAGAGATGGAAAGTATCAACCTGAGTGTATATCAGACCCAGATGGATTTGACTCAACAATTCAGGAAGTCTCAGTACACGCACATTTGTAGATGGAGATTTTCAGGATATCAGACTTCCTTCTGAAGTGGCTCCCTGTAATTCAGTGTATATTTGGGTCTCTGGAGAAGGGCTCAGTGCTGGTCCTGCATTCTGTAGGGTTAAGACTTTAGGAAGTGGGGCAGGCCAAGCCTATGGACCATCCATCTGCCCTCTGCAACAGGGGACACTTCTCTGCTGGCATGACAGCAGCTGGTGTCAAGCAAATGCACCTTTGGCTTTTAGAGGTGCTTTTGTGCTGCTCCAGCTTCAGGAAACTCCTCCAAGGAGCTCTGTCTCACTCCTTTTGGGGTGAGCATGAAGCTGGTCTGGGAAACGCTGCTCTGTTGGGAGCGACTGTTGGCTCAATCCTGGAGCTGAGCTCAGTAATGATAAAACACCTGGGTAATGCTGTACCAGACTGCAGCTCACCAGCACCTCAAAACCAGTTCACAAGCCGTAAAACCAGTGTGGGTTTTGCTGCTGAGCTTGTAATTGTACCTGAGCTGCATGTCCAGAGTGGGGATCAAGATTTTAATCACTGGAAATTTGAGTTTGAGAAAGGATAAAAGTCTTCTCTTATAAACCAAAATATAAAAAATCCCAGATCCAAACCCTCCTGTTCTGTTTTGGACTCTGTGTGCATAGGAAACTCAGTAATGGCTAATGTGGAATTCTGCATCTATTCTGCCTCAAACCCAGCATATTTCTGGAGCTCACCCAAGGGAAAGCCATTTAATCACGAGGAGAGACCAGCTGTCAGCCCAATGCAACCAAACACTTCTCTGCTCTGGGAACTTCTCCCTAGCGTGAAAGTCACTGCAAGTCATGGCTGATTCCTTTGTTGTGAATAAATTATCCAGTGAATTCAGCCTTTTTTTCTTGCGCAAAAATTCGTTTAAGCTTTAGCTAAGTACTTTCAGTGAATCATTTTTAGACTGTAGATTATCCAGGGAGAATCCACTCTGGGATTCTTACAGCAACTTATTAGCTTAAGTCATGGGATGTTTCCCTGCTCCATATTTGGATGCTGAAATAATAGCTAATAATGAATACACCATTTTAAAAATCACATCAGACAGACATTGTTAAGACAGAAAAAAAGGCTTTATGAAAAATACAAAAAATCTACTATTAAGGAAGTCACTATAAAATTACTTATTTTGGTGACACTTGTACACGATGTATTTTCTTTCCATGGAAGTTGTAAGCCAGGAAACATTTGATTCCTTGCCAGACTCTTGAGTCTGATTCTAAAGTGAAAATATGAGCATGGTAAAAGCCAGCAGCCCTCTCAGTTGCATTGTGAGGATATTCCTGTCTGCTGAGGGATCACTTGGCTTGCACAGGTCTGAAAACACATGCACAAGTGTCATGAGGGGGGACAGAGCAGGACTCACCAGCAGTGGGTTATGGATCCACTTGGGATTGATTTCCCGGAGAAATTGATATATTTTTTTGTCTCAGGCACTGCTTTTCTCACTGAATGTGGTTGAGTCATTTTCCTTTAATGCTGTAGTAAAAAGGTGACAGGTATTTTCCGAAGGCTTTTGAGAGGTCAATGAAATATAAATGTATTTGAGAAAGAAAATGAACAGTGGTAATGCTAACTGTAAAAACAGTTAGCAGGAATATTTGAGTAGAGGGGCAAATGATCTGAGGAAAAAATCCAGTGTAACTCTTGTAACGTGACTGGGATAGCAGATGTTTTGTTATTCAAGTTCCTTGTTCCATCCCTGACATTTCCCATGTTTCTCAAGTGAGGTTTCACCAATCAGCACAAACTCTTTGTTTACTGCTTAATAAAAATAACAAAATTATCCCTATTTTTTGAAATCTTTTTCTGATTATGTATATTTGGCTGGCAGATTGTAATGCATATTGCTTCATTGTTTAATTAGGACTTAATGCTAATGTCATTAACATTCTATTCGATAATTCAGTAGGTTGCCTATTTATAGACGTAACTTTTTATAGTGAAGTGCTTCTGACTGTGCTATTAAATTAAAAATAAACTTACTCTAACCTGCCATTAGCTTTCAGTTTCTTTGTCCATGGTCCAGTGAGTCTGAAAAATGCTGCTGGATGCACTAAACATGGAGGGTTTTAATTATTATTTTTTTGGAAGAGTTTAAGTCATCCTTTCCTTTGAGGGGAAAAAAAAAAAAAAGAAATAGACCAAACTAAGCAAGAATCTCAGAAAACTCTGAACAGAAGTTTGAAATATTATCCTTGAAGACAATTGGGATTTGCAACATTGTGTTTAAGTAACTGGAAGCCTGTCCAAATTTTATTCTGTGATACTGCTTATAAATAAAGTAATTAGGCAGCATTTCACCTCTCAGTTTCTTACCACAAATATGGATGTGTGCTTTATTTGTGGTTATAAAGTGCAAAGTAACTGCTGGATCTTGTATTCCATGCAATCCCTTTAGTAGGGATAATGAATTCTATGGATTTCTTTATTCATAGCATTTCCCTCAGCATTAGTAAAATGTTATTTGCATGAATTATCTTTTCTAGGGAGATTTTAAAATAAAAGCAGTGAGTTGGACACCTGTCACAAGACTCAGTAAGCACAGCCCTGTTTTGGATAATATTTCACTGTTCTTAAGTCCTTAACTTCTAAATGCAGTTTATATTCAGTGACCAGATCATGCACATTCTTATTTTAATTCACTTTTTCACAGCTTGAATTCTGTCTATTTGTAGGTCTCATTTTGTAAACTTTGTAACATATCCCAGTTTAATTCAATGGGTCTTTTTATTGTGTGCTTTATACTCTTTAATCTTTGAGTTAAGCAGGTTTGATGGTGTCAGGCCAAGAATAATACTGGAGTAATAAATGGAAAGTAAGAGAAAGTAAAGAAAAATGTGAGTTCTGCTGGTCCCCTCCTCCTTTATGTGCGCACAGGGAGTGCTTGATGGGGGGAGTAAACTTTGAGTGGTGCTGAAATAGTTCCTGCTTGCAGCTTTGCAGTTCTGGATGATTTTCTTTGGCCATGGCTGGGCACTGCCCAGGGGAAGGGGCTGTTGGGACAGCCCAGCACTGCCCGCCTCATCCTGCTCTGGGACAGCTGAATGCAGCTCTGGATGGGAGCTTTGGAATGCTGTGAGTTTGGAGCTCCTTCTGGGCACTTCTGTCGTGTCCTCCTCGGGGATTTTGCAGAGAAGACCAATACCAAACAAGGTGAGGAGATTGTTCTCTGCCCTTGGTGCTGGGCTCTGCAGGGAGGCTTGTTCCCTGCCGGAGCCTGAGGGACAGTGCTGGCCCTGAGCAGGGTGTCGGGGTGCTCTGGTGGCTTCACACTGCAGGGCTTAAACCTTTTCTTCCTGACACCAACAGACACTTCACTTATAAAGCCCCTTGGAAAGGTTTTTAAAGGATTATTGGAATTTTTTGGATTACCACAGATGAATTCATTCTCTTTCACAGAATTGAATTACAGCATCTTATCTGTTGCTACTGTATTAATAACATGTCTGAAGCCAGCCTTAAAGCACAGTTCCTTTGTGGAGAGAATTTAAGCAGGAAGGATTTTTCCAAGATGGGTGTTTTTCTCTGAGTAATGTTGCATGCAGACTGGAGATTGCTTCTTCTATTGAATTGCATAATGAAAAATCAATCAGTTTAATGGTTGACAAACTTTGACATTCAAATAAAAATGTTGCTGGTATTTTCATAAAGACCTGTAGGCATGACTAGATTCAGCAACTTTAATTTATGCAATAGTGAATGTCTGCCAAAACATTGTACAAACGACTGTATAATGAGGCAATGATAACCATGAGGAATGGAAGGAAAGCCAACAGAGGCCAAATCTCTCTGTTTTTACAGATTATATAATTTCACAAAGCCTTTCAATGTAAAATATGTTCCTATGGCTTCCTTTTCAACACCATGTTCTGTTTTCAAAGCAGTTGCTCAAAATCATCACAACAGATTTATCTGAGGTTGTTGTGTAGCATCAGATGACGGTGTTTAGTTTTTCCACAACTTGGTGGTCCTGCCTTTTTGGAGATTTTTATTTTCCGTGATATAGAAGGGAGAGAAATCCCAGTCAGGGAAGAGGACAGCTTCATTCCTCAGTGATCTCTGCTTTTAGCGCGTGTTTGAGCACAGCACTGGGGAGAACCACAGGGAGTGCTGAGCTCTGCTGCCTTCAGGCACTGCCTTCCCCAGCACCGGGCTGGCCTAAGAAATCCCATCAGCCTTGTCTGGCTGCAGGATTTCCAGCGTCCCTCAGCCCCAGGGATTCATTCTGCCTCCACACACCTGCCCTTGGCTCTTCCCTTGCCCTGTGCCTACATCCTCCTTGGAAACTTCCTCTCTTGTGTGAAGAGCTCTCAAACTGTGAGATTCAGGAGAAGCAAAGACTGAATTAAAAACTGGTGTTTTGGAGATGCTGCCGTTATCTGGAATTTAATACAACTGAAGTAGAACTCTGTTCACCAAAATCGACTCTTTCCCACCCATACCCTTGGATTGCCAAGCGTGGCTGCTGGTGGGGTTTGGCTGGGACAGCTCGTTGGGCTCTTTTGTTGTCTTGTGTCCTTCAAGGCAGTGGCTGTGTCTCTTTCTGTTGCAGTAATGTCCAATAAATGTTTTATTAAATAATGTGCCAGCACATTATCCCTGCTTAATCTTCTCTTTTCTCAAAGGAAATAATACTTGTCATGTCAGGAGAGTACACCCTTTTCTTTCCATGGGATTTAGAATAATTTTGCTTCTTTGCCACCTTTAACACTCTTCTGATTTTTGGCTTGATATGGTGGCTGATATTTAGTATCTCTGTTTTATAACTTGCAAAAACAAATTGAAGTTCATTGATTTCCCTATGGAACAAATGGTGGAGGACAGATTAAAGCATTGTTCCCATTTTACCCTTCCAGCTCAAATTAGAGATAAGTTACTCTATATCTATGATTTTTATAGTAATTTGTGTGGTGAACTGCCAGCATTTCTCTGTAAAGAAGTCTGCTGTATTTTTTATTCAAGAACTTTCCATTCCCAGGAATGTTAATGCCTATGTGGAATCTAGAATGGCCATTTCCAAGTGTAAAAAGGTCTGGAATGGTTTGGTTTTTTTTTTGCTTGAATATAACTGCCTGTATATATTTGTGAGGACAGTATTTCTTTCCCTCTTCCACATGTGAATGAACTCTTAAGTTGTGATTTAGAGAATAGGTTGGTGTCAAATTCCTGCTCCTGCCTTTGAAAATTACCCCTAAAACTGCTGTCAAATGAAGTGATAAACACAGGATAAATTCTGGCTTTTTTAGCCGACTCAGAGCTGCTCAATTGCAGATGTTCTTCTGCAGAAAGTTGGTGGGGAAAGTCTTTTACATCTCATGGTGGATCTCCTAAACTATCAGGGAACCAACAGCCACAGAATACAAAAATGTCAAATCAAAGGCCAAACTTCTCAAACGTGGTGATTTGTGTGGTTATATAATTTACATTAAATATCAAGCACTGGAGAAGATACCTAGCACACTCACAAATAGGACTGATACTGCTGATCTACAAAATGAGGCTGTTCCATGGATGTTACGTAAGATATGAGTGAACTGAGGCTGCTGCTGGCTTTAGATTTATAAAATGTCCAATGCATCAATAAATAAGCAGTGGGTGTTTCAGATATTTCAGGTGTTGGATGAGTTACCTGTTACTTTTCCTTAGTTGTAGGTGTACTCAGTAAGCTTTCTGTAATGTCAGAGAGTGATTAGTTATGTGAAAAATGAGTTGCAGTGGGTTTTTTGTATATCACCATCTTTTTTTGTTCATTGCTAAAATGTCAACTTAATTTTCATATGAAAAACACATCCTAATTTCATTTTCAATCTAATGGGCTCCTAGGTGAAGCTTGCCTGTAAAGAATTGCTTGGATTTTACTCCCATTTTACTTTGGCTAAAATTAATATTTTATTTATTGAAAATTCAGAGACCTGTGGGGGAAGGAATCTAGCTTTAAAATTCTGCCAGAGGATATACATATCTTATTTTTTTTTCTAAACACAGCTTCAATTTTGGCAAGCCAGCCTAAGCTGCTCTGGAGGTAACATTAAAGTTGTAGCTTCATAACTAAAGAACCAAGTAATTAAAAATGAAGCCACAAAACTTTCTCACTCCTCCTGACTAAAGCATCCTTCCTGAGCAATAGAACTCAAAGTTTGCTAACCTCCAGCACTTGTGTCAGCAGCAAAATTGGAAGTAATTTTTGTCACCTGCACTGCTGTCAGCAGAAAGAAAAAAAAAAGAAAGTAGAGGAACATAATTTCAGCACTAACATAAGTATCAGAATGATTTACCTGTCTGTTCTGCTTCACTTTCATCTCAGCTTTCAGGGCTTCATTCATCAATCTTTTATTTACACACGCATATCTCATTTTTACACAATTTCTCCCTCCCTGACCAGATGGCTGTGTTGGCTGCTCGGTGTTCATCAAAGGCAAGAGAAAACACACGGATGCCTCGTGTCAGCTGGGGGAGGATTTGGGTAACTCTGGTTTTCAGCAGCAATTTTCTAGGTATTCACATAATGACAAAGAAAACTTCAACGTTTCAGGAAAATACCACGAAATTCTCAGCCTTTAAAATGCATTGCTGACTTTTGTCTAGCTGCAAATGCTCACTCTCAGTCGAGGCACCAGGTTTGCTCCATCACAGCCAGCCTTTTCAGGGGCAGTAATTTAACAGGATTAATATAAAATGGAAAGCTGCTCACAGAAGAAAAGAACATCTTAAATAAAATGATGAATTATTTTAATTTTAAAAAATTTTGTTAATATTCATTTGAATGTCATAAACAAGTGCTGCAGTAGTTCAATTTATAACTCATGTGCAGTGCCTATTTTATCTTTATACAGTTCTGGTTTTAGCACAAGCTCAGTGACTTTGTTACCAATGAGCTTTTCTTGAAATGTGTGCAACCTTTTAGGAACAAGGTTGTTCTAATCATAAAATCCTTTCAAATCCTCCTCTAACTTTTTACCAAATATTCCTCGCCTAATTTCACATAACCAGTCCTGTCTGCAGTATTTCTAACAATCTTTTGTTGCATTCTTAGCTTCTGAAGTGCTATTCCCATAAAAGCTCATCCTATGGAGTTTGGCTTTAGTGGGATCCATTCAGTTTTGCACCTTGTTCAAAATTTAATAGCTAAATAAATATTAGGAACCGTGTTTCCATTTTTTACAAGTCTGGTCATTGCAAATCAGGGATTTTCCAAGTGTGTGTTTGCTCTTTTTCTACCAGACTCAATTTCTAGTTTTTATTTCATAGTAGGGTTTGTGATAATTAGTTATAGGCTGATTAGCTTCAGGAATCCCAGGCAAAGAATAGGAAAGAAAAGGTTTGTAAGGAATTCCAGTCCTTTTGCCAGTCAGCATTGTGTTATGGATGCCAGGAATCATTAGATGAATTTTATCTCATTCTTCAAAGTTCATATTCATAAAGACATTTGCACAGGTGTGATGTATATTTTATGTGCAAGTTGTGCTACAACACAACAAATAGCAGAGGATTAGGAACAGAGTGTGTAAAACAGATCTGACCCTCACACAGGAGCCAACAATGGGAAATACCCTTGGAAAGGCAGCTTTGCTGCCAGGCTGGAAAAGTCTCATGCCTTCAATATTCTTATCAATAATGTAACATAAATATTGCAATACTGCTCCGAACATTTGCCACTGACAAAATGATTATGGCTTAATCAGCATTGACAAGGACAGGGCCATTATGCTCAGTAATGCAGCTGGAAATGGGAGCAGTGCCATTAGGATGAGCTATGTGTTAATGCTGCTGCAGCCCAGGGAAAAGAGCTCCCAGCCACTGCCTGGACACCGTGTCCAGGCATGGAGTGACTTTGAAAGGCCTTTAAAAATAATGCTCCTAAATGACTCCACAGAACCTCCCAGCAAATGCTGTGCAATGCAGGATAAATTTAATAATGATATAAAAATTGGGTTGTGCCCAGCCGAGGCCAGGGAAGTTTGATTTTTGATTCTGCAGTGTTTTCTCATTAATTCTGGAGTTTAAATTGTGAACAGTTCTGAGGAACTTAGAGGATGTAGAGAAGAGCTTCAAGTGTAAGTCAGGCTAACGAAACATCTAAAAAAGAACGTAATAGGATAAACTGTTTGCTTATAAATAACTTCATTGGATCAAGGTTTGTTTGGTAAAGCCCCTTTAATGCAAGCACAGCAAGGACCAGAACCTCCAGCAAAGTCAGTCCATCACTGAAAACTGTGAAGAAAGCAACCAGGGAAAGTGATGGCTTTTCTTTCTCAAAAAGTCCTCAAAATCTGAATTTTGCCCTACTGTAGAGTGGGTGAGTCCATTAACAAACTGCTGCAGTTAAAGACTGAAATTCGATGACTACAATATAGAAATCAGAGTAGATCATACAAAGTGAATTTCTGCTCTTAAAGTGAAAAGTGTGTGGTAATTTTTGGATATTATTGCTGTGATTACAGACCTGTGTTTTAATAGATTAAATTACTGCGAAGTAATAAGAACAGAGCCCCCAGACAGAGGGGTCCTGGGTTAAATTGGAGGGGTTGAAGGGAAAACTTCCAAACTGTTTGCTGAGGTGATTTAATCTCCTTTCCAACAACCTACAAAACTGTTTTTACTTAGACTGGGGAAGAGCTGATGGACATTAAAGAGTGCAAGAAACGGAGAAGTACTGAAAGAGATTTGATGTTAAATGAGAACCAGGAGCCACCGAAGTGAAGCCAAACTGAAACCCAGCCCTCCTCCTCCCCTGGACGTAGAGAACACTGCCACCTGCAGAAAAAAGGGGAGCTGTGTTACACCTGAAGGCAGCAAACAGCTGAAAATTCCGGATTGCCCAGGTGACAAGGGACACATTTCCCAGGGCCAGGGTAATCGGCTGTGAGGACAGCAGGGCATCACTTACAGCGAGCAGCAGAGCCGTGCTTTCCTTGATGGAGTGGCCTCAGCAGGGCATCTCGGGGGCCAGGGATGCTGCATGCTAACAATAACTATCCTTCTGAGGCTCTCAGCTGCCCTGAAAATGAATATCAGCCCTTGCAGCATAGAAATGAGCAACTTCAATTTCTGCTGAATCATTTTTCTACGTCCTGGAAGAGAATAGCCATGATGGATGCACTGCAGTGAAAGGACTGGAGCTTCTGGAGTTCTATGCATATCAACAAGTTCCCAAACTGCTATCCCTCCATCTTTATTATGATATAAAAGCTATCAAAACCCAAATCTCTCCTCTCCCACCTCCTTCCAACATTATGGGGTTTAATACATGGCCTCGTTTGTTAGCTTGATGGTGTTTCTGTAATGCTGCTGTTGGCACAGCTGGTGCACACTTGGAAACCTCATAAACAGGGTTTTGGGGGGAAACAAAACTCCACAAGGAGGCTGTGACCTGCCCAAAATCACAGATTTAGGTGTCTTGAGGACCTGCCCAAAATCACAGAGCTAGGTGTCTTGGGGATCAGATTTGCCACTGCATAACCCAAAAATGAAGAGTTCTCAAGGCAAAAACTGCTGAAGTAAAACTGTGTGAGGGAGGGAAAACTGAGTGAGTGTTCAGGAAGGTGGCTGTAACTCAGGTCTGAGCATCGAGGCAGAGATTTCATCCTGCAGTGAAACCCTCAGCTCGATGTCACTGCTGTGCCCACTCAAAAAGAGAAACATTTCAGAGACAGGAAACAGAAAAAGAAGATTCTCCTGCTCAGACAGGCCTTAAAAAGTTCACTTCTGTCTCAGCTCAGGAATAATGTTATTTCCCAAGGCATTTTGGAAAGCCAGGAAGGTTTAAGGGGACAGTGAAATAAAGGGAGGATGGGGCAGGTTCCCTGCAAGGACACAGAGCTCTGCTTGCCAAAGAAACACATCAGGCCAGGCTGGCAGCAGCTCAGGGCATCACCAGGGGCTGTTCTAAACAAAATAATTACTTAACTTGGAGAGATGTAGGCTTTTTGAATTTGAGGAAAGATCTAAAACCTTCCTAAAAGTGAACGGGTACAATTGCAGATATTAGCAGTTTTTGTAGAGATGTGCAGTTCCATGTCCACATTGACAGGATCCTCGTTTCTTGTCCTTTCTGTTGGCAGTGCATTTCACAGATTCACTACCCCTTAGTTTTAAGAAGAGTGTGGGTTTCTAGATTTAAGAGTATTTCAATTTTCTGCCTCTGAGAGTAAACAGAGTAATCACTTAATTTACTTTCTTAAATGTTCGCTATTTTATCTACCACTCTTCTCTTACACATCTTAGCTAAAGAAAAATGTCCTATTTTTCACTCCTGTTTTTTTCATAGCTTTGATATTTTTTTGCTCTTCTGCAGAGCCCTTTGGTCTCCTCTGTACACTATCTTTTCAAAGAGTGTGACCAGAATTGCAGACAACAATTGAGAGAGGAAGCTGTTTCACTCATGTCTAACATAGACTCGTAATAACATATCTTCTGCTACCAAAATAAACTCATCTGGCTGAGGAAAATCCTTAAAATTCCTGAGAGTGCTTTGGAAGTGCTTGATTTAGTTCTCTTGGTGGGTTGATAACGCAGAGTTTGCATTAACTTCACCCTCACCCTTCTGCTTTTCCTTAGCTGCTTGGTATCTCTTTAAATGAGGATTTTCCAGGGCTGTAAAGGACTTTATGGAACCTTTGTCCCATCGAGTTTCAAACCCCACCAGACTCCTTTGAAGTGCCCATTCTTATTGAAAAGCATTTTTCTGTATCTCTGGATGTTTAGAGAGCTCTTTAAATACAAAAGAAATAACGTAAACAACTGTTTCTTTTGAGGGTTCATTCAGGATTTGTACTCCTACTTATAAGTCTGGATATGTAATTTAACTCCATTGTTTTCGACTGGAAGATTTTATTTTCATTTTAATATTGAATACTGTGACCATTGAAGTTGGGATGGTTCTCGTGTCTGGAGGGATTACTGAAAACCTCTGTGAGAAGACAGAAGACTTTTCACACTTATTAATTCTGTAAGTTACTGTCAATGAGGTTCATGAAAACAACTCCACAAAAAGCTCAAACGGAGCCAGTGGTGATGGTCCAGAACCTTCTGTGGGCTGAGGCCAAGGGGTCCCACCCTTTCCATTCCCACCACAATTCCAACCTGTTACTTTTGTAATTCTAATTCAGGTAAGAGTCAGGAAAATAACCCTCCATGTTCCTGCTGTGTTTTATACTGCTGGAGATTTTTAATCTTCTCCCTTAAGGGCAGACTCAAGCTGCTGCATCTCTAGACAAGAACTCCCAGCTTTTCCTCTTCTTGCTCACTAAACAATCAGATTCTTTGGCAGTGCTGATGTCCATCACTTTGCCTCATCTGGAGAGGAAATAAGGATGAAATTTCCAGAAATACCATGTCCAAGAGACCTGGTAGGGGAAAACAAAAAGGATTTCAGCTGAAATCCCAGGCCCAGTTAGGTATGCAAGGCTGCACCTCATTTCTGCAGGCAGTTGCCATGACTATGGATGTGCATTGGATAATTGCAGCACCAATGACTGCTGGCATTTGCACACACATTTATCCAATTAGGAAGTGCAATCAAAGTAATTTCATGCACAAATTAGCTGCACAATTGTGCATGCCTTCTGCACATGTAATTGTATGCCTAATTGGTCTGAAAGTCTTGTTCACAATGTGTGTCTTGATTTTTATTGTAATATGACATAAAAAAAACAGTTGCATTTGCAGAAATGCAAATTTTGCATAATGTTAGCATTTAGGAATAACTCTGAGTTCTCTTTATAGGTTTCACAAAATAAACATTTCTGTGTGTGCTACCTGTGGGTAATGTGAGCTCACAATCCACAAATTAATGACAGTTGAAAAGTTAACTTGCTTTGAGTTTTTGATAATTATAGCCTTAATAAATCCTATAAATACTCTATCCTTTATGTAGAAATAGGGCCACCAAATTGCACTATTTTTGTTCCTTCTATGCTACATATAAAGAAAAATAATACTATAGTAGGAGTCCTTGCATGGAAACATTGTTAAAATATTGCCATGGTTTTATATTAAAAGAAAATGTATTAAGCAATATATTTAGTTCATGTAAGCATGAAAGCCCTATAGAAAAAAATCTGGAATCAGTGAAGGCATAATTTCATTTGATGTAACAATTCGACATCTGATGAAGTGCTTGAACCAAAGTTTTGTTAAAAGCCAGTTTATTTCGTTTATAATCACATTTACTGAAATCATGGGGTTTTATACTTGATTATAAGAAGAAAATCAAAAGCTTAAGAAGGAAGCCCTGTTTATCTGATTTTTCCTAATTTCTTCTGTTCTTCTTCTTCCTCGCAGTGGTGAGTTCTGACCAGGCTGTGGCAGGGAAGCAGCTGCCCCGCTCTGCCATGGGCAGGGGCACCTTCCACCGCCCCAGGCTGCTCCAAGCCCTGTCCAGCCTGGCCTGGGACACCTCCAGGGATGGGGAAATGCCAAACCCTCTCCAGTGCCTCCTCACTGTGCTCTGTACCCACAAATGATCCCAAAAATACTGGAAATGCCCGTGGCAGGGTCTCTTTGCTTCCTTAAGGATGGTGAACAGAGCTCTGGACCCTGCACTTGCAAAGCAAAGAACCAGAACCAGCAGGCAGGGCTTGGGGTTTAGCTTTTGACTTCTCCTGGATTACATCTCGATTAAAAACTGTTCTCACCCTGTAAAGCCCCTGCTTGCAGCATTTAGATAAAGCTTAGTTCCTGACCTTCTGCTCTCATTCACTTTTTAGAATAACATAAAGCAGGAATCCTCCCAGTGATCCAGAGGTGCTTATTTGGAGCCGAAAATCACGACGAGAGCCTCCTCTGTCAGTGCTGATGGTGTTTCTTTAAATCATCTCCCTCCCGTGAAGGTACAGAGCAAATCCTGCTTCTTTTTGCTTGGTTTTTAAAGTACTTTGGGGAATGCTTATCCCAGCAAAACCCAGCCTGCTTGCACTGGCACAGCTGAGAGCATTTTAATCCCAGCTTTTGACCAAGCTCGGCTGTCCTGTAGCCGCTGGTCAGGAGCAGAAACTGCGGCTGGACAAAGGGGGAGCTGCGGCTGTCCTTTATTACCCTGGATGTAGCTCTACTCCAGCAGTATTTTTTCGGGAAAGCACCAGCAGAGAGAGCTGTTCTCTCACTTTCCCACCAGCGGCGATTCTGACATCACCCATGGAAATGGGGTTTCGCCCGTGATTTGATGGATCTCTGACTCCAGCAGCTCCTACGGCGCTTTGGATGTTTTGTGTCTGAAAACGAGAGAGTTGTAAATGTCCAGGGTACTCAGCATTTGCTCCGGGATTGAATTTGAACGTGTCTACTCAGACATTTGGAGGTTTTATATATTCAAAGGCAGAAATTCTGCTTCTGTAAATGCAAATAATCCCACCAAGACTGACTTTAAGACATATATTTTAAAGAAAGGAGTTTTAGCATGTTTTATGGATTTTTCTCATCTTGCAAAATGTGATCCTTGTGATCATTTTTAAATTTACTTTGGGAGGTCAGATTAATTTTTAAAACATAATTCCAAATTCTGACATCCTTGCAGTTTCTTAGGGCTGGTTTCTGTGTAGTCATACAAACCAGGATGTATTGAGCTGCAATTCCTTCTCCTCTTTATTACTGTCCTGCTCCGTTTCCTCTTTCTTCTACTGTCCCATCAATCCAGCCCATCCTTTTCCCCACTTTGCCCACACTCTGTTGTCTCTTCACTCTCCCTGCATTCATCTGCACGTGGTTCTCCCTTTTGCACACTCCTTCTTTCAGGGCTCAGTCTCTCTCACCCAGCCCGTCCCTGCCCTCTGTGCCATTTCCCACCCACAAGGACCCTCAATTTTATACATTCTCTCATCTCCACTCCCATATCCAGTTCCTCTCTGCCCTTCCCTTTCCAGATTTCCTAACAGCAGCTTTTCTCTCATTGAACCCTGGGGGAAGCAGCACCACGTTGGAGAAAGGTGTGGGGTCTCATTCCCAACAAACCCACGGGGACAGAGACAAGTCCCCCTGAGCCAAAGGTTCACAGAAAACCTGCCAGAGTTTGTGATAAGCCAAATATTCACACTGAGGCGGTGGTGGCAGTGTCTGCACGTTGGGAGGAGTTTTTTTCTGTCACTCAGAGGATGAAGATCAGATCTGTCACACCAAACACAGGAATTCCTTCCCAGCCCCTTCCTAAAGGGTTCTCGTCCAACCTCCCAGTAACCTCACTTGTAAAACAGGGCAACAGTACCTGCTGCCTTCAGATGGTTTTGCTCAATAATTGGGGCCTGGGATTTTGGCTCCCTCCCAGAGCACCTGGCCCTGCTGGAGGTGTTGGATGGGGCTTTTTGTCCTGTTTGTCTCTGTCCCTGCAGCCACTGCCACACACTCAGTCACGCTCCCAGCTGGGCAGCCATATGTCACCATGGCTTCTGTGAAACCCAGCCTTTGATTAGGCATTTTTCTTTCAATGAACTGGAAATTGTCAGGTTTTCAACAGACGCATGAGGAGTGTCCACTGGTGGCTGAAAGGTGAAGGCTCCAGGAGCTGTGAGGTGAGCGAGTGGCACAGGCTGATGTAAAATGGGCACACAATTTTGCACCCAGCAGTAAAACTTCTGTCAGCAGCACAGAATTAGGTACCCACAATGACTGCCATGATGGGATTTTATGGAATATCAAATGATTGCCTTTGTTCTGCTTCCTCAGAAGACAGAAACAAACTGTGAACCGTGCTTGTTCTTCATGCTCTGAGTTGTTTTATATCCAAATTACAGTGCGACATTTATTTTCATGTGTCTGTTCTTTCCTGTATGGAATCACAGAGTCCCAGAATGGTTTAGGTTGGAAAGGACCTTAAAGCTCATCCTGCCATGGGGAGGGACACCTTCCACTATCCCAGGTTGCTCCAAGCCCCATCCAACCTGGCCCTGGACACAAAGATATTTGGGACATGTTCTCCTATTAATTTGGAGGTGTAAAAGTATGAGAACTGTTGGTATATAGATGCAGTTTATCTCAGTAGATTAATAACAATATAAAATAAGCATTTTTTTTCCAGTCTTTGGTCACATTTTTAATTTATTCATGCTGTGTTGTTTTCAGGATGGGGGCATTAATAAGCGCAGATAACTGAAGCAATTTTCCATCACTTTTCACAAGAAAAAATGTTTAGATTAAAGTATTTTGCAGCATGGACAGAATGAAAAATTATGCAACTTGTACTTAATGAGTAGTACATATTTATAGGCACATTTATAGAAAAGTGTTTACTGCTTCCTGGGATTTTTGCATTAACTTTAGTAAAAATCCACAGTCAGTCGTGCTAAGAGTGAATGTTTACTGCTTTAGACTGAAGATTGCACTGTTTTGGCTTACAAACCAGCAGAGAGATGTCCATGATGCTGATTGCTGACAGGTGAACAAGGGATATCAAACACCAGGAGTTTATTTTCACGGAATTTTCATGTGCAGTTATTTAATTTAGGATTGTAGTGTCTGTTTGTCTCAAGCCATGTAATTGCATTATACAGATACACGTTCAGACACAATTTTTATTTGCATCCAGAAAGAAAATGTCATTAGGGAAAATAATTTCAGATCACCTACTTCTGCATGTCTTGCTGGCACATAAGTGGCATTTGGCTGGTATGGAAAATCTGCTAATGAGCAGAGCAGCATCAAAGTTGGAATTAAAAATCCACCCCCTAGAATGGGTAGCAAGGCTTAAATGATGGAAACTAAACTGCTGGGGGTTGTCTAGTGTGTAGTCAGTGAATTTATTTTTCATTTCTGTGACAGTTCTGTGAAATCTAAAAATTGGTTGGTCTTTTAGAGGAAAAGCTATCAAGAACTGAGATTTAACTGTGTCTTCCTAGTCCTTGATAAATGGGATTATGTGTGGCTTTCAGTGCACTTCATTTTAGAAGATTTAGTGAGGACCATGATGTGAAATCATGAACAAGTGAGCTCATGAAGAAACACTCACTGCCCAGGGGAGGCTTTTTGATCTCACAGCTTGTGAAGGAGAAAAAAGATCTTGGATTTGAGTGTAACACCCCAGTATGATCCTGAAGGACACCAGAACCATAAAATCTACATGAAATAAGCAGCTTCAGCCATTCAGCTCATGGCAAGTTGCTCCCTATCCATTCCTGTGGCTGTGCCTGTGCAGAGAATTGCTCCAGGTGGAATTATCCCCAAGTCTTCACCCCAAAAAGGCAAATTCATAACCTGACCAAGAGTGACCCCTGGACCAAAAAACTCAGTTAAAAGCAATAAAGAAAAAGTGATTACCCATATCCACAACATCAGCTGTGTGAGAGCTCTGGAACCCCAGGCCCTGGCACAGGTTTGTTCCACGTCTGTCAGATCAGAGTGTGGGGTTTATGATGTCAGTAGGATGTGTCATTTAAGTGTTGATTTTTGGGGAGTAAACATTAGAAAGTGAGCAGGCTTGCTACTTGCAAAGTATGTTCGAATGACAGCTGTTCTGTTTTCCTAAATTTCAACAAGCAAAGTAGCTTGAAGTGTTCAGGAGCTAAATCTGTCAGCTTTCTGATACAAAGGAAATTTTGCGGGGTTGGAGCCCTGACAGAAGTGGGGGTGGAAGCACAGTGACAGAACAAAAATCAGAAATAAATACAGCTTTACTCTGCTCTTTAATTTACATTCTTGCTATATTTTAGAGCCCAAGGCAGACATATTTTAGGCCACTGCTAGTGAAAAATATTTCTGAAAGTCTGTGGGCGTTTGTAATGTCCCTTCCTCTGGACATCCAGGGATGGTCAGAGCCAGGGCAGGACTGGGAATGTGAGGCTCAGCTGTGCATCTTTGGGGGAACTCAGCCAGACCCTCCCCTGCGCTTGCCATGGGTTTATTACACCTGGTAGTAAAGGATAACAATGATGTAACCCCTCACCACTCTCAAACTCTCAGTATCTGGTGCATGGTTAGAAATTAATAATGCTTTGGGTATCATATCTTTGTTTCTGCAACTGCTGCTACTGGAAGCTCTCTGTGTGCAGATTCTATTTAAATTCTCCTTTTCTTTTGATGTCTCTGTCAGCATTTGAAGTTGATTTTTATCACCGAGTGCTCGCTGCCTGCCCTGGTTTCCCCAGTGCATACCCCATGGCCCTTTTGCTTGATGCTGAACTGGCAAAGATGCTGGCAAGCATCAGACACACATACTGATGACTTAGGCTGGCTTCTGAACCTAAAGCTTTTGCTATTTTGGTTGAGGTATCTTTTTTTTATTTTGATTTCCTGTGCAAAAGGTTAGGGGTGTTACCCCCAAAAACCCTCTTAGTGTGGAAGCAGCTACTGAGTTAGCAGAGCTAGGCTGGCAAACGGGGGTTAATACTTGGTGAGCATTCAATGACACATCCTGGAGGCCTCGAGTGAGTCAAAGAAGTAATTTAATTCATAGTTTTCAGTGCATTTCTCCTGCTGGTAGGTTACTCACTTGAAAAGTGGCCATATTTTACTGTCAGTACCATTGGAAAAGAAATAGTGCTCGTTTCAGTATAAATGAGAGAGAAGTGTTACCATAAGACAAATTTTTGACGAGTGTTCTTCTGTTGGTACAGATGGCATCTGTGTATTTTTATCACTATAAATCACTCACAGTTGGAGTCATTCTTAGTCCAATATCTTGCTTTATGTTTATTGACATAATCACAGTTTTAGAGATGATATTAATCACTCAGTTCTTTGGAAACATTTGGATTGGTAGATGAAAAAACATATTTATTTTGAGAAAGCAAATGGTACAATTAATTTTCACATATTTGTACATTACAAATAATAAACAAACTATATTGCAAAGCAGTGAATTAGTACATTGAAATATTGATTTGTAAGCCTTGTTTTACTCCTTCAACACACTGCAGGTGTGTGATAAATCAGGATTTCTATAGTACCTGGGAATATACTATGGAGCATTACCTACATTTAAATGCAAACTGTATTTTTGCAGTTTTCCCCAAAAGTCCCAGTATGTTGGTAAGATTCCTCAAGAAGTCCTGAATTTGTTTTTTGTACTGTTATAATTTTTTCACGCTGACCACAGCAGCATGAGCTGGTAGTGGTGGTCCCAGCTGGGCCAGCCAGGAGGGGAGGGTGGGAGGATTCCACAGAGGGCTTGGACCGGCCACCTTTTTTCTTCCCTTCTTCTGGGGCTTGCTGATGGCTTTTTTGGCTGGGAGCAGAAGCTGAGCAGCTCCTCTTGCAGTGCGCAGGTCAGGGCTGGCAGGGAGGGAGTTCTGCTCCCAGCCCAGGGGCACAGATGGGAGCGCAGAGCCCGGGGGAGCAGCACCGCTCCTGCTGCTCAGTTCGCCTTGTGCCGTGACCTCCTCACGGGAGGGACGGTGAATCCCTGCCAGTGGGGCTGGAAATGCTCCCATCACAGCAGCAATGAGCTGGGGGCTCTGCTCCCCTGAGGCTTTGCTGAAGGGTGAAGAGGAGCTGGCTCGCTCCAAGCTTTGCAAACAACGGGCTACGGCCTGAAGGAAAATAAAAAAGAATGATTTCTTCATTTTCTCAAGCACAGGCTGTGTGAGGGAAGCTGGCCTGCGTGTACAGCAGGTGTGAGGTGATGCCAACTGCTTGTATAACCCCTGTGACCTGATCGAGGTAGGAGACTTCTTACTCACAGGTTTTTTCACAATTACTGCAGTTTTCCTCTTCGGAACCTCAGCAATTACCCAGTTGAATTAACTTTGAAAGAATGGTATTCAAACTATGAAATACTTAAATTCAGCTCAGATGTAGCCAGCTAATTTTGCACCAGTAACTTTCATTGAAATCTATAAGAAAATGTGTGTTTCTATAGGCAGGCACACCCAGCCTAACCAGTTTGAAATTTGTACACACTTGCAAATTGAAGCTTGCTTTGCTCAACTGAAGCATGAGTCATAAAGATATCAAAGAAAATAACATCCAAAATTCCACCTGAAGAGTAACACATAATTAAAAAATTGGTTGACTCAAAGGAGCAGCCGTGTTCATAAGCAGAATTATCTCCAGTGACCTTGTCTCTATCTCGAAGTGCCTTCACACCAAGGGGCAGCACTCGCTGTCCCTGTCCCTGGGAGCCCTCCGAGCACATGAGCACAATTATTGCAAGAAGTCAGGATAGCTTTGGCACTGCCGAGCTGCTGGTGTGCTGGTGGCAGGTGGGATTTGTGTTTGGTTCTGCTTTCTGTAGCACATTTATCAGCTCTACTTTAGTGTTAATGGCTCTGGCTAGAGCAGGAGAACGTGGCATTTGTGTTCCTGGTATAAAATCTAATCAAAAACTGTTCCACGTCTTCACTGGATCAACTGAAATTCAGTTGCCACTGTAAAGGGGAAGGGAAAAATTCTTCACTTAGATTTTTCTGAGGGGAGTAATTCCATTAAGTCCAGGGTAGTTACTCTGTATTTACTGCCCTGTGACTGAGGTCACAACGCCCCCTCGGATCAGAAATCAGCTGTGAGAACATCACGCTCCAGGAGGTTGTAAGGGGGAGAAAGGAATATTGCAGAAAATGATTTGCCTAATCTATTTTATAAATCCATATTCACACATCCATGCATTTAGATTTAGGTATTTACACATCACAGCAAAAGGGACATCAAAAGTCCCCCAGCTGCAGCTGCTGGGATGAGCTGGATCAGCTTTGCCTGGAGCCTCTGACGTGAGAAGGGATTGTTTACTACAAGGACTTGGAATTCTGCAATACAGTGCAGGCAGGAGGTAGAGATGCTTTACCTTGGATAACCTAAAATTCACGACAGAAGTGGACAGAAAAGAACCTGATCCCATATAAACACATTTTCCTATCAGCTGAGGATCTTCACTGTCCTACCATGACGGGTCTGGCACGCTCAGATAATGGGATTTTGTGTAGGAATGGCTCATAATAATTAATATATTGAGGTGTTATTAATGTTCAGAATAAACCTAAATGTATTAAATAAACAGCATTAGCCGTGGTTGCAAACAGAAATTCCTGCCATTAAGAGAGAATTTGGTGTGTTTGTAATTAAGTAACATTCTCTTGTGAAATGACATGCATTATACTTCCTATATTGATTCAAATGTCATTAATATTACATAGAAGACAGATTTCCTTCAAAGGAACACCAGGCAGCTGTAGAAAACTTTATTTAAAAAACAATTATGTCTATAGTGGGGTTATTTTCCTCACTAAAACATTGTGGAGCTTTGTGTGCCTGCAGAGAGTTGGGAAGGAAGAGCTGGAGCTGTGAGAGCTCAGAATTGAGGTATTAATGTGCAATTCTTTGGGAATTTCCCCGTGGGAGATTAAAGGTCAGACATGTCTGTAATGCCCTTACAACCCCAGTGACCTCAGGAAGGAACTTTTTCTTTACTTCCTCCTTCTTCCACTGTGTCAGAGGTACCAGCAGGTGGTAACTTCTTACATAATCTCTAATAATGTCATGATGCAATAGAAAACACAAAACACCAGGGGAGCTCCATATCAGAATCCTGTGTAAGTACTTCTTGCACTTGATTATAAGTATAGAGCAAGACTAAACCAACAAAATAATATTTAATTCACACGTAAAAAAACTACTGCTGGAGTTACAAATTGGGAATTGTCAGATATGAGAGAGCAGAAGCTGTTTCCCCACATGTGCAGGAATGCCCTTGGTGAGTTGATAAAGCAGACTGGACAGTTCTCCTACCAAATTCTGTAAGATTGCTGCTGCCAGATTTCTGCCATCTGCACCTCCTTTCAGTGAGACCAGCTGTGCTGGTGGTCCTTTGGCCACATCCATTTCGAATCTGCAAAATTCATCTTTTAGGCTTGGATTTACTCAAAATAAAATTTGTAGAGAAAGAAATATCAAATGGCAAACTGCACCAGCACCCCCTGCCCTGCCTGTCTCCCTGCACTTAGGATACAGTGATTTCCATGTCATATTCTGCCTCAACTCCTCTGTTAATGGGAATGAATATCCAAAAATACCATCAGAACCCCTTTTATCTGAGTTGTGGTGGTGCACAGAGAGCAACACGTTAGACAATGGCAGATAAGGAAAAGATAAGATAGCACTGAAGCAAGGTTTTATAAATCTGTCTCAGACATCACACGTGAAAGAGATATAAATGGGATTAAAAGTATTTATAAGTATTAAGATGATTTAAAAATTCTTCTGATAACTCGCTGCCTTGAATCAGAATGAATGAACAGAAATTTACTGGCATGGATTTACAATTTTTGTTAAGAAAATACTTGTTTGCATGATTGATGTCAGAAAAATCTAAAATACTGGGTATGAACAGGTATTAAGGTTTGTATGTGAAGTACATCAAAATAACCCAAATAATTAAATGTTTAACCTCCACTCTACTGTTTAGCTAAAATGTTATTTCTATAAAGGTTCTTCTCCTTACAGGTACTAAGACTGTCCTAATTATTTATCTTGCCACAGTATTTAGATGAAAACCTATAATAATCTGTTGTTTGCTAGGATTATAACCAGATTTTACAGTTTGTATTTGTGTACACAGGCTCAGCTGTGTGAAGCTCTGTTGGCAGGTGAGGACCATGGTTGTTGCTACATTTTCTTTGTGGTTTTTGACAAGTATTTTCAAATGCAAATTCCTGACATTAATCTCGACCTAATCTTCAGCCTGGTACCTTGACATCCCTGTTGCTTTGGGGAGAATTTGGTAGTTTTGAATGTCTTTTAACTGGCTTGCAATGTTATATATTGGCCCTCTCAAAAATGCAACCTGTGTTCTTTTAGCTTCTCTGGCATTATCTGCTGAAGAAAGGGGATTTATCAGATGGAATAGTTAATCCAGGGACTGGCTCATGTGTTTGATAATGCAGCTTGTTCTGCACTGGCTGGGGACAGGTTGCAGCTTGCCTGTAATTATAGATCATATAAACACATTACAGCAGGAGTTTCTATAGGCACAGTTCCAGGAACAATCCGGGCTTGTTCTAAATAACAAATATAGCACCAGTGCAAAGTGTGGGAATGGGCACATAACATCCAGTCAAAATGCTCCAAAATGCTGGTAGGGCTCCCATTTGGCTGCTATGTACATGAGAACACAAGAAAAAAATCAGTTAATTGGGGAGTGTTAGGAAGAGGTTGGAAGTAATTGTTTTGCCAAATTGGTAGTCTTGATGATAAGACCAAGGTCACAAGAAAATTCCTTACTGTCACTGTTTGGCACAAATATGTGATACAAAGAGAGGTTAATTGGCTGTTCTTTAAAATAATTGAAAAAGCCTCTTTTTTGTGGAGGCACCTCCTTGCTACCAGCCAGTATTCCTGAGGGGATGTGTCAGGGATGGATGGAATGTCTGCAGAGCATGCAGGAGCATTTCTGGGTGGTTACATGGACCAAGCTGGGAGATACTTGGGGCTCCTCGTGACTGCATTCCTTCCCTTTATCCGGAATTTTCTCCCTGGCAGGGTGGCTCCTGGAACGCAGGCATCGCCTGACTTTGTATCCCTGCATTCAGAACCGATGATTCCTCCTAATTCTCCTTCTCCACTCCTGTTTTTATCCCTAGGAAATGTGACTGGAACATAACAGGCACCTTCCTTTTCCAAGAACTCTTCGTACCAGCCCAGGAAGGTTTCCCTAAGCAGCAACAAGGGTTTCTCTGGTGGTTTTGGTGCCTGTTGGAAGTGGCTCACTCAAAACCAAACAGGCAAAACCTCACAACAAAAGAAATTTGCTTCAAATAACCAGCTGTAAGAACTGCCTAAGCTGTAAGAACTGGGAATGCACAAGGAAAAGATACAAAACCTGCAGCAGGAACTGCTGAGGTCCATTGACTCATCCTTTCTTTTTCACCCTAAATATTTCAAAACATGCACTCTCTTTGTTTTAGATTTTTGGTGTTTTTTGGTTTTGGGTTGGTTCTTTTTTTTTTTGTTTGGTTGATTTTTTTTTTTTGGGTGGGATTTTTGGGATTTTTTTTTTTTTTTGACATTTCTGTCGTATTTTCATTGTTTTCATGTTTTCTACGAAGGCCTGGAGGATAAGGTTTAAAACACCCATTTACTGAAGAACAGTTTATGTATTCCTGTGGTACAGAAGAAATTAATGGATATATCTAATCCAGTTTTTTATGTGGAAAAGGAAAGTGGTGTAAAAATCAGAGAATAAAATCAAGAATCTTATTTGGGGTCTGCAGCTGCAATACTGTTCCTACATTGTGATGAATCATTTGCCATCCCTTTACTTGGCCTGCCCCCTCTAATATGGTGCAAAATGACAATTTTTCATGAATGTGTCCTGACTAAAAAGAAAAAAAACCAAACTATTTCACATCTTTATAGGGATAAATAGGTCCAATACAATGGCAGAGGATAGCTGTTGTTTCATTTGGTGAGTAGGAACCGTGGGATTCTTTGCAAAAATTCTCACTAGAGAAAGAAACTTATCAGGACACATTCCAAGAAAATATTTTGGACAGTACTGACACTCTGGAATGACTTGTCTGTAAGAACTTTTAGAAACACTGGGCATGGGATCTCAGCTCGTTCTCATAATAACTTTGGTGATGATGCTTATCATTCTTATTACTATTATTATTTTTGTAAAGCTGATTAAATGTTATAACATTTGGCAATTAATGTCCTATTTAATTACAATAGAAGGACAGCTGTGAGGTGTAGTGATGACTGGCCTTTATTTCACCACCTTTGAAGTTTAACTCCACCCTACAAAGCACCTTATTCCTGAATTATACCCATAATTCTCTCTCCAAATTGATTGCACAAGACAAGAATGATTGCCATCGACTCAAAACAACACCAAGGTAACAAACTAAAATTTTCTGAGTCTGAGCCACTATGAAGCTGCCTGGTCACTTATCTTTCCCAATGCACTGGGCTGAGATGATTCTGAAATGCATCTCTGCTCTAGTCTAAAAATAAAGGTGCACAGCTTGGTCCATTTGGTGGTTCCATGTTACTAGACTATAAACATTTGAATTATTAAACTAAATTATATACAATATTTTATTAAAATTAGCCAGATCAGTTATGTGAAATATTTTGTAAATGTTCTGTATTTTCCTCTATAAATACCTTTCTGGTAATTTCTGTCAGCTCACTCATTTTCCCTTTGCATTGTATTCTATTCAGTCATTGGCTCAATGAGTAGTGACAAAGCTACACCAAATTCAAGACTTTTTTTCAAATGTTGTTCATACTTTAAGAATCCCAGAACCAGGCAACTTCTGGAAATTATAATACAAAATCGATCTCAGTGAGAGAAGTAAGGTACAGAACATAAATAAAAATTAATAATTGGGAAAATTTAGGAAAAAAATTGAAGATTCTCAACATTCTATTTTATTGTTTGTCTACAAATACTACACAGAGTAAAATCTGCCATCATTGCAATGATGCTGTGGGTTTGAATCACAGTGTAAGATTTTTACACACAGCTTTTGAGGCAGTCAGCTGTGTGTCCTGCAACATAATCCTTCTGCAATAATTATAAAAGTAATCATGACACCCTGAGGGTCATTAGTTTGCAGAGAAGCTGTGGCTGGCGCATCCCTGGAAGTACCCAAGGCCAGGCTGGACAGGGCTTGGATAGCTGAGGGTGTCCCTGCCCATGGCACGGGGTGGGATGAGATGGACTTTAGCCCAAACCATTCTGGGATTCTGTGAAGGTTTTGAATCCTAAATCTGAACAGAACTGTCTGGCTCTTTCCACTCTTCAGACTGAAGCTGAGTAAATCTCTTTGTGCTGTGCTGGGCTCCTTCTGGTTCCTGACAGCAAAGGTTCCTGGTTTGGCATTCCCAGGAAGGTCTGTCCTGCAGGAAGGGAACATCCAGGGAACATCCAGGGAACATCCAGGGAACCAGATCACCTGGCTCTGCAATCAGTTCCCAAACAGCCTGCCTGGCCTCAGAGCGCTCTGGCTCCTTGGCCAAACCCAAACACTTTCCAGGCTAAGTGAAGAGATTTGGGGATCCTTTGGAGTAGTTTTTCAGCCCCTGACTAATTCTAACTGCGTGTGCTTGGTTTGCCCAGAGAGCGAGAGGCTGCCAAGGGAGCTGATTTCTCCTTCTGTCAGGTATTTCCAGACAGTCTCTTTTAGTTTGAGTTTTTTCAGTGCAAATGTCTTTGAGATCATTAAATGTGATATCTTACAGTCTTTAACCTGTGAGAGGAAATAGCATTTTTCCCTCTTTTCACCACAAGCAGCTCTAGAAATAATGCTCTTAAGAGGCAGCAAGGGGAATTAAGATAATTCTGAGGAAACTGATGACAACCGTTGAGCCATGGAGCAGATTGTGTTCAGAGGTTCTGCTGCTGCTAGAAATAGACTGACAAACTTGAAGATGCATTAAGGAGTAGCTGATTCCTCAAGGTCCTTCCACCTTCCATTGTCATTGAGTCAGGAACAGAAATTGTGTGCCTCGTTCTTTTTCAGTCTCAGAGATTCCTTTCCTTTCCTTGTCAAGGCAGGAATTATGATCCTGACTTGTTTCTACTTTCTTGGTTTATTGGTTTATTCCAGTTCAGTTTGTGTGGCTCAGAGAAGCAGATTTAACGATTGTACGTGGCAGAGATTGTCACGGTGCTTTGTAGTTCTTTCTCTTTCACTTTTTCCCAAGACTGACACAGAATCTTTACAATATAAATGAAATTATAACAGTCATTCTTACAGGCTTGAGCTGTCACATCCATAAAACCAAGAACTGTAAGTCCACAGAGAAATATTAAAGGACAGAGAGGACATCAGGATGTTGGAGGAAAAAAAACCCAAACTGTTGTCTCTAATACTGCATTTTTCTTTGAAATAACTGTCATAGTCAAATTCAGAGTTTGTCATTTCAGCTCAGAAATTCTAATGTGTGAAGCCAGGACAGTTTTTCCAAAGGGAAAGGTGTTTAATTCACTGGGCTGGGGAATGGTGGTTAAGCTCATGTGACAGAGAGCTCTCTCGTGTTTGAATCCTAGAATGAAATTCTCTGCACGTGTTGATGCATTCGGTGAAATCAGAGGTCTTTGTACTGTGTTTACTGAACAGCTTTTATGAGATATAAATACCAGCACATTCTGGTGGGTTTCTAACAAACAGAATGGCCTGCTCAGTCCCAATATGGTCCTGTGTTAGAGCAGATTGGATGGTACCCTTCGATGATGGGAAATGCATTTCAATTCCATCCAATGGCATGTATGGCTTATAAATTTAGAGAGGCTGTGGGTGTAGAGAAGCTGATTGTACAGCACTATTCATTATGTGCCTTATATCAAGTTTTGGCTCCTATTCTGTTCAATGATTGCACATTAGCATTCTTCTTGATCTTTGGTGCGTGATGCTTCCTGCAGAACTGGTTTGAACCTGTCCTCCTGCTTCAAGAATATTCTTTCTTCTGCTCCTGTCATTAGAAAAAACTTATTATTGATCGTTGATGATTTTCCAGAACTCTTCCCAGTTCCTAAAGCTCCAGGCTGGATACTCACAGCCCAGCCATGTCTCTGGAATGGCACTGATGGGTGGATGGATGAGGGGCTGACGGATCGTTTAGAAAAGGCTCCTGGTGTCACATTCTGCTTGGGCCACAGGTAGAAGGTTCTCCTGTGTTTTTCTGACTGATCACTTGGATTGGCTGCTGACTTGCAATTAAAATAATGAGGCAATTATTGAGCTCTGGGAGTGATAGTCTAAATTGTATTGACCACAGAATTAGTAGTGTGTGAGGAACAGAGTTCTCTCTCTTCACTCTCACTGTCTGTCAAGCACGTGCCTCTTTCTATTACACTGAGTTCATTTTAGCCCCGTGCTCTGTGGAGTAAAATGCTTTCATCCCGCTTTGTGGATAATCTTCCTTAGAGACAGAGAAATTGGGCTGCAGGGAATGGGGGAACATCTTTTCTGATACAGTTATATGGTGGTTTATTATTATTATTATTATTGTTATTATTAGACAAGAATTTTACCAGTAGCTTTTAGAGCTGATAATTGAATTTGTGCCAGGTATGGCACAGACCATCTCCAAGGGCAGACCTGTGACTGAAACATGCCACCTCTGATTTATCCTTCTGGTTTTAACTTAGAGAAAAAAAAATCCCAATATTCTTATCTTAAAATAACACATCTTGTTTTTCAGATGGTATGGAAGCATGGAAGAGCAATACCTCCCTTGCAAAGGAAGTAAAAACGTCTCAAGTTGATTATCTACAGCCATGTGTCAAGTAAGGACCATTCTCACTTCCAGATATTCCCAAATATCTCATGTTGCCTTTAAGATTTTATGCAAACAGGGCAATCTTAAAACAGCCTCCTTTAGCTTCAAGTTTTTAAACCTCTCCTAATTAATCTTAAAGCCTGAACCTGTTTATGACAGAACATCCTACTTGTTCCCTGGTCCGACAGCAGCACAGAGCAGGGAAGTGGGTGTTGATGAATATTCTGAGATGTTTCTCTGGTTTATGAGGGTCAGGGACTGAAGTGACTCTGCTCTGCAAATGCCCTCAGTCAGGGCCATGCACAGGCTGGGGACACCTCCTCACCTCTTTCAGCACCGCTCCAAACACCAGGATGGAGAGAACAAGGGGCTAACATGACTCCTCCCTCAAGAGAAGCAGCTTAACTCCTGGTTAATAATAAAATAATTTATCTCAAGATAAATTGAGATGGAAAATATGTCTTTCTGAACACCCAAATGTGCTTCAAGCAGAATGGAGCTGATGTTTCACCAAAAAGCTCCAGAAGGTGCTGATGCTTGAGCAGTTTGTAGAAAGGATTTTTGTTCTTCCATTGTTTCAGGACAAAAGAAACTGAGAGTTAAAGCAGGTTCTTTAGAACTGAACTAATGCAGCAATAACGCATCAGGCAGAGAGAGGCTTGTTTGATGTCTCTGTGGTGGTGAGCTGCCTTTTTAGCATGTGCATGCCTGACAAGTCATGCAAGCGAAGACTTTTCTTGACAAATATAATAATGCACAGATAAAAATAGTAAAAGAATAGTAAATATAGTAACAATACTAAAAGAACAATTATGTGTGAACCAGACAGCAGAAAGCAGAGTAGGAAAGCTGAAGTATTACCAGTGTGTGAATGAGGTAATGTAGGAAACACAATCTGGTGGCATCTTAGTGAAATGCAAAAATGTTTAAGGAAAAAGTAAATAAGCTGTTATAAACATAAAAGCACCAGCTAATGTAGACTGAAATGGCACAAGAAATGTTGGTATTGTGCACATGTGGACTCACATACCCACATAAATCATCAGCAGTCCCACAAAGGGAACCCCTTCTGAGTGCTGCTTGCTTGGAGCAGCCAAAATCCAGGGATGACTGGAAACCACTCGTTTGCTAAACTGCTGTAAATGAGGAAACAGAAGGCAATTAGTGAAAGCCAAGACTCTTTAATCTCTCACTGCTCCATGGACTTTGTTCTTGCTCTGGAGCTTTATATAGGCTGTGTGAGTGTAAAGACCTACCTGGGAGGAAGGTGCAAAGTATAACGTTGTTCATTATAAACCAGCAACCCTCCATATCCATAGGGTGTTTTAAAACATCATTTACAACTCAACTGCATGTGGCTGTCTGGTCCAGGAGGAAATTTACAGTAGTTGAGAAAAGAGTAATCAGATGGAGTGGTTAAAACTAGGAAGTGCTCTGGGTCAGTGGCAATAATCCCCAAAATGGTGAGCTGTGTGTTACCCCACTGTGTACCAACATGATTCCTGAAATGTTAATCAGCGTGAGATACTGAAGGAACAACTTGCAGGATGAATGCTTGTGCTTCCTAAAACTGGGTGCATTTTACTGGCTCGAGGCAGTGACTGGTCTTGCCAGCAGCATCGCACAGGGTTAGCTTTACTGGGGTACAATTAATTCTTATATTCTACTTTGGGGGCAAAACAATTGCTGTGCTGGCAGAGTAAAGCAAGTCAGAGAACAGACAGTGGAGCTGTGTCAAAATAAAAATTCCTTCCTCAAAAACTCCAGCAGTTGTGGGTTTAAACTGCAACTGTTCTAATTGTGAAATCAAAAATAAAATCAAAATACACATTTGATTGGAAAGTTTTGATTCTGACACTTTTCCAACCTGAAACATAAATAAAGAGTAGTTATAAAATGAAGTGCACACGCTGTCCCTTTTGGCACAAGGATCTCACTTCTGGAAGAATAAGTTAGAACTTGTCAGGTGGCTTGTGGGCTTAAAAAAAAAATCCAAACAACCAAAAATCATACAACCCAATCAGGAAACCAAATATTCATTGCTTTACATAAGGCTTCTATCTGAATTCTTTCTTGTGCTAAAAGGTTTTATAAGATAACGAAAACTTTTATGCTCAAATGGGCGATAAAAGCCATAAAGCCTCCCAGTAAATGGAAATTCTCATAAACAAAACACCAAGTGCCATTTAAAAGAACTGTTTCATGTTTATGCTGCCAAGTTGCTGATGGTGCATAAAGTTGTTCTCTTAATAATGCACTGGGTCAGGAACGCCCAGCATCCAAAAATGTGTTACCTCCTCAGAGATCTGCATCTTAATCAGCTGGTGAAACAGATGTGGGAGGGTTGTCAGGAGCTCTGGTTCTGAAATCCCAGAGAAGTAACTATGGATCTTATATATTTTTATAGAAAAAAGAAGTTATCAAGTTGGTTTCTTGCCTTCTACCTACCCAGTAAGAGACAAGTCAGAAATGGAAGCTTTCTCAAAAGTGGGAAGGGCTCAAAATGAATAATTTTTCAAAATTAAGTTCTGCACAATGTTTTACTTCAGCAAAACCAAAAGCATGCAAATGCAACCATAACCTGGAAACTTTTCCATGTTGCATCAAGACAAACAACATAAACTCTGTACTCACAGAAAATTGAAATTTCAGGTGTAAATTGTAGGAATATGTAAAAAATTAGGTCACTCCAAGAGAGAGGAACTATAAAAAACACCCCAAACTTCATGACAGAAAGATATATGTTATAATATATATATATTTAGCTAAATAATATGGTGTAGAAGAGAAGTTCTGTAGGTCCCAACCTGGGACAAGATATTTCAGTCAGCCTCTCTGACTGCTACAACAGCAGTAGTAGTAGTGAGTAGTTAAAATCTGGTAGTTACTAATGGTCTAGTAGTAGCAGCAGGTTAAAATATCCCTGTTCCAGTTTCTCTGCCCAGATTCCTCAGATATTCAGATATTTTGTTCCAATCTCTGTATGCTTGTGATACACACTGACCAAAGGACTGCTCACTACACTTGTTATTTTAAATTCCAATCATCCTTCATCCTCAACCATAGAAATTTCATAGCAGTTGAATAATGGAAATGATGATGCATCAGAAATTAAGTATCTCTTATGGCATTCTTTCATCTTGAGAGGTTTTTGGGTAGAAAAACAGTCTCTAAAATTTATAGGAGATTTTATTTACGGATCTTAAGAACTTATTCCCTCACTTTTAATAGTTTTATATTCGAAATGCTTTTCTGTGTTGCTTGCTTAATGATTTCAGATTTTCTTTAAAGACAGACCAGCTGTTTCTATAACACATTTTTAGTCATGTACAAGTAACAGCAAAGATAACTCCCAAATCCCTGCCTTGTTCTCCCCAAAAACACCACAGTACCAACACTTATTTTGGTGTGTCACAAGCACAGCTCCTTTATCTCCTTTAATAAGGAGCACTGTTCCTCAGGCAGTCTGTCCAGGAGAGGAAATGCAAATTGTTGCTTTGGAATTGAACTGGTTTTCTGCTCTTTGGTCATAATGAATGCAATATCTTCCCTTGGCGTGGAGCTCTGGAGTGTTTAACTCACAGATCAGCTGCTCCCTGTGCTCCCCATGTCTGCAGGTCCTTTCCTTTATCAGTTCCCTTCCAGCATCCCTGAACCATAAACTAGAACTGGCAGCATAACAAAGATATCACTGCTGGTGCTCACAGGACTTCTGCAGTGTCAGGAAGAAAGATTAGCATCATGTTTTTATTTTATACTAAGCCTTACCACTGGGCAAAATGTTATATTTATCATGCAATGTTATGTTCTGAAGAGTTTTTTTGCAATTGATATTTGGGAAACGATAACTGGCGTGTTTCATTCAGCTGAGGCATTCACTCTCAAGCATGCTGAATAAGGTCTTTAATGGGTAGGAGAAAACTTGTTCAAATGTTGGTTTTTTGCTTGATCACCATTCTTCTGCGTAGTAGTAATTATCTGAAACAAAGTAAATTGGCTGTTAAATAACGTCAACAATACAAACAGGAAAATGGTTAAAACAAAGGAGTGACTTCTGCTTCAAGGTAAGTGCAGCACTGTATTATTTCATTTCATTTCATTTCATTTCATTTCATTTCATACCATGAAATACAATCTTTCGAGTAGTTGAAAATACTGAGAGCCATCACAAACCCAGTGTCCTTATAAAACAACGTCATTTATTCATGTACTGCTCTTATACTATAGTAAAAAGATTATTTTTCCTCTCTGGTGGCACAGCAAAAATAGAAGTGTATTTGCATGTCTCTTGACAATTTTAGATTATAAATCATCCTAGCTACTAATCAATAAATGCAATTTTTAAATCTAGATTTTTCTTTCATGTTCCAAGGATTTCCACTTCTTTTTGAAGTGTATAAACTACAACTGATATCACAGTTTATTATAAAGGAACTTATTAATGGGATAAGAGAGTTTTCCTTCACCCTTCATGGTCTGATCATGAGCTAGTGCCAGCAAGGTCAATGAGAGTCCTTAGACCATACCCTAAACTCTGTTCAACCCTCTCTGCTCACTGCATTTTCTTACCACTGAATGTAAAAGGAGAATTATAATTCTGAAATCCCACAAGAAGCATTTCAGATCCAATCCTGCTAGTTATGCATGGCGAGGCACCTTGTTAAAACACATTTCTAAATGAAACATAAAACGATAGAGCAGATAAAAAGTCATTGTGGGTGAGCACACAGGTATGGACCTTTGGGCATGATGGGCTCTGAGCAGCCCCTTGCTGCTCCAGTGTGGGACTGGACAGCCAACGAGTGCTGTCCTAAAACAATTCAAGGTATTTCGTCTCATGTGCTTTTTAATTTTTTTTCTTGTGGGAAGTAGAGCATGTTGTCACTGCAGAGCCACAAACCACAAGGGCAGAGTATCAGGCAGCACCAAACCCACCCTGCCATCCTTTCTCTCAGCATTCTGCACCCCAGGATTGCCACGGAGAGGTGGCAGATGGGGCTCCAGGTGCTGCAGAGCCAACACTCCAACACTCCTTAGGGGTTCCCCAGCCAGACCTTTGCTCAGTGCTCAGCTGTGGTTTCCCCCTCCTCACTGACCTCCTGCTGCTCCTCTAAATCCCCTCTGTGAACCCCAGAAAGAAGAATCTGTACAAGGCAAGGCCACAAAGCCCGACATGCATGAAGTGGGCTGTGACCATCCTAATTCTTGCTATAAACACACACTTCTGAACAGAGCTCAGTTTTCAAAAACCAGCGATGTACTTGTGATTTGAACAGCAAGTTCTAGACATCTGCTCTGCGGTCTGAAAATGCCTCACATCATCTTTATGGCAATTACAGGTGCTCAGCTTTAGCTGGTACAAGAGCAGAGCCCGGCAGCCAGGCTGTGCCAGCCTTTGGAAGGAGGAGAGGGACATCTCCTTGCTTTGATTCCCTGTGCCACGTGCTGTCCCACCATCAGCACAGCCTGACCCAGGCAGCCCAGGGTTGACAGGAACAAAGTGGGGGCACTGGGCTGTCTGGATCAGGTCAGTAGGGATGCCGTGGGGGCACTGGGCTGTCTCTGCAGACAGGCACCTTCCGCCAAACCTCAGGAGCAGGAGGGCTCTGCCTTCAAAGGGAGCATCACACAAACAAAGCCTCTGCTCACCAGCTGGTTCTGACCTCACTTCCAGCTCTAAAGCCTTCCTTCAGCTGAAAGCAGATTTTTATCTGCCTCATCAAGTTGCTTATGGGGTGCTGCTGCCTGCCAGGCTTCTTAACCCTCTGTGCCTCAGTGCTTCAGAGAGCTTCCCAATCCCATAAATAATGTAAGTATAAATGTTGTAAACACCGTTCCTGGTGGTGGTCTTCTCAGGGGCATATTTTTGTATTTTACAATGAAGCAGTTTTGTTCCTTGTAGCCCCAGCTGTCACAGCCAGAATTCCAGAGCAGGTAACACCCTGCACGCCACAGTGCAGCACCATCCCAGGGTTTGGGTGTACATGGAACTTTGGTCACATTAAAATTCAGAAGCTTTGTTTGAGGCTCTTTTCATTACCTGGTACAGATCACCATGCATGTATTACTTACTGTTGTTATTTATAACTCCAATAATCCTCACCACATCTACAAAGCCTTCCGGAAGTTGTTCTGTATTTCCATTACAATGGGATGACTTGGGGCTGGCTTTCTGCTGACCCTGGTAGAAATTTCTTTATTAACCAGGGCAACATGCTGCATGCAGGTAACATTCCTGAGCTGGCAAACCAACAGCATTTCCACATTTTGTGTTACAGCACCTTTCTTCCCCGGAGGAGTATTACTGCAGTTTCTGTAGTTTCCTACTGAAGCACAAAGCAGTTGCTCTGTAAAACAGAGGTTGTTGTAATCATATTTTACTGCTTTCCAAGAAATGCTCTTTTTTTAATTGTTTGTGAGAAGCCACTAACAGCTCTTCCAAGTTGGTGACGTGAGAAGGAGGTTTTATGACAAGATTTTCTTTGCATTTAGTGCCTTTGTAGCCAGTGGGATAGAAGTTACCTGAAATGCTTTTTAAAAACACTCCTATGTAAATCAGCGTGTCTGTTTGGGTTTAATGCTATTTTGGGATGAAAAGTGAAACCTTTTATATGTGATGAATATGTCTCCAGATGTCACAGGGCCTTAAAACATGGGATTGTTGTAGGCACTCACCCTAAAATCTGTACCTTCCCAAACACCTTTTAAGCAGATTTGGTGAACACTCTTTAATTTCAGAGATGGAGCTTTCAGTGAGTGGCCAGTGTAGAACAGTGCAGAAAGAATTGCTCCATCACCCCAGAGGTGTTTTGCCCTAACACGGTACTACAGAAATTATTTTTTATTCTGCGTGACTGCACTATGTGGCCTTTCAGCACCATAAGCATGTAGGGGAAACAAACTGGCAAAATTAAGAATTTCAGGTTTATCATTAAGAAGAATATTCATTACACAAGATTCCACAATTATGCTATTGCTACATGACCTTGCAGAACAAAGTTAGGTTCTTAGTTAAGGCTTGCCTGACTCTGCCAGAGGAATCCAACTCAAAATAAGCTGGATTGAGAAACTGAATTCACATTCTTCTCTGCAGAGTGAGTTTTTGAATAAGTAACAAACTCCATCCTTTCTAGAAAAGAGCCACGTGGTATTCCATGCATAATGAGGAGGGCTAGGAACAAGAGGACAAGGGGGAATGGCTTCCCACTGGCAGAGGGTGGGATTAGATGGGATATTCAGAGGAAATTCTTCCCTCTGAGGCTGGTGAGGCCCTGGTACAGGTTGCTCAGAGCCACTATGGCTGTTCCATCCCTGGAAGTGTCCAAGGCCAGGTTAGACAGGGCTTGGAGCAATCTGGGATAGTGGAAAGCGTCCCTGCCCATAGCAGGGGCTGGAACGGGGTGGGCTTTCAAGTCCTTTCCAACCCAAACCATGCTGGCATGCTCAGATCAGTCGGTCACTGAAGGCAGCCCGTGCTCTGCAGTACAGGGATGCAGGTACAGACCGTGCTCCTTTCCCTGGCAGCTGCTGCTCCGGGCAGAGGCGACCACGGCTCCTGCAGGTGGGAAAGGCTCTGAGGCTAAGTTCATAAACTCCCGTGAAAATAGTATGTAAGTCATTTGAGCAGCAGATAACTCTGGGTTTACACTCCCCCTACACACGTTGTAAAGAGAACAGTAACAAACGGCTTCACCGAACAGCGTGGGGCTTTGCTTTTCTCCCGGTGGGGCTTGGCGAGGTTTGGCTGCGGGGCTGTACCGGGAGCGGTGGGTGCGGAGCCCGTTCCGGGCAGGTGTCAGTGCCGGGGCGGGGCCGGGCCGGGGCTCCCCGCCCGCAGGTGCGGCCCGCCCGAGGCGCGGCCCGCGCAGGTAAAGCCGGGCCAGCCCCGCCACCGCTAC